>NC_069427.1:3504794-3637017 GCF_026875155.1 Cherax quadricarinatus
AGCACAAAGCGTATAGACAATACTTCAGGGAATTGGTTACTTCTTCTGCGGGCTTATTTCTCTCTTCGCTGGGTTAAAAGGGGTTGGTGACTGGTTACCCCACGAGAAGGCTGAGGGAAAAGACTGTAACGATGCACAAAGCATGGGGGAGCGTTGGATGAAGGAGACAGGCTGGTGTAGGCTGACTGGCATTCACTTCCACAGTTGGCTTAATGCTGGTTTTAATTGCAAAATCCTGGTCAACCTCGGGATTGAAGTTTTGCACACGAACTAACCCAGGGGGGCTTGAAACGGCTGCAAAGGCTGCAGGCTAAAGGTTGTGAGGGGAGTGAGGCGGCTGGTGGCTGGAGGTGCGTGAGGGTAGTAGTGGTGGGTGAGGGTTTTACCTTTTGCCCCTCCCGCTCTCAAAAAGCCTTCTAACCCCTTGAATTACCCTTAAAAAAACGTTAAATCACGCTCCACCCGGTCCCCACCATTTATCATGGGGGAGTTGACACGTGGATTAGGTAAGAAATACCCACGTAGGCTGTTATTACGTATAATTACGATATGGGGGGAGCCTGCCAGCGTTACCTTCCCTCCTTGCTCACATGAAAACCCTGACAGCCCCCCACAGTCCCTATGTGAGGGGGCCTTTGAATACTGCTGGGTCCAAAATATGAATTCAGATAGTGACTAGGCAAACGGTTGGTCGTTGAGTCAATGGTACATGGTTACTGGTAATGGTTATAAAATGAGGTAGCAGTAAACAAGACGTTCCCCCTTCTGGAGGGCTTGGCCCCTCAGGGCTGAAAGGGGCTGAAGGGGCTAAAGGGGGGTTGATCCCCCCCCCTGGAGAAAAAATTTTCCCACTGGGGGGCGGCGGAGGTTCGCTGCAGGTAACTTTTCAACTTAACATTAATTTAATTTTCTCACTCGCCACCACTGTGCTTGTCTTTTTGAACGCTTTTGTCGGGTGGTTTCTGGGAATCACAATTTTGTTTTCAACATGTGTAATTCTAAAAGGCATGTTTTTTATTGTTGCTTATTCACTACACCTTTGTTCAAAAACAACTGTCCTGATGTTCCTTTTTCATAGGTATTGGTCACGTTTTTCCAAGTGGCCCTTGGGCCTCGGCCATCATTGTCGATAATCACTTGTCACCCGGTCTTAAAGGGCTTATGATTTTCAGGAAACACCACTCCATTGAAGTGTTCTCTCAATGAGGTGAGATGTCTTCTCGCAAATTTTCTCCCAACGTTCAACACTTTATTTAAAGGGTTTGAAAATTTACGTCTGAGTTGCTCAGGTTCGAAATAAGTAGGTCCTCTATGATTTCTTTATCATTCATGGGAGGAACAGGTTTGAGCCTTCGCCATGGAGGATACATGAGATGGACTTAACACTTCTAAATTGTCAAGATCATCGGTAAACTAAGTTAGAAGCTGTTGTTGACTCAATTTTCTATTTCAGGCAAACTGTACGGAAATTCTTCTAAGTCGATTCTTTGACGATGATGTGTCTTCCTAAACAACGTTTCACAATGCAGATCATTTTTCATAAAATCCGCCGTGCCATTGGAGATTTAGGAGGAATGTATCTCCAACGATCACTGCGTTGATTCAGCATCTGTTGTACTTCTGTTGATCAAAGATCTTGCTTATATAAGCAGCACCAGGCAACAAAGTTCGTTGATTATCTGAAATCATCAGTTGGGAATGCCCTTCTGGCTGCACCCTTTGAAATAATTTGATAAGGTTTCAGCAGACAGGTCAGTGGCTACTTCTAGATGTACTGCTCTAGGTCGTAGCACAGTGAACATATAGATGTACACCTTGATGGGAACTTCGTCAACTTGGTTTTGGGTTAAAATTATTGGTCCAGTGTAATACTACACCTGTCCACCTCAAATGGAGTGAACATGGACAAATCTTTTCAGAGGGATATGGAGGTGGACCTGGATACTGACATTACTCGCATATCATAGTGACGAAAGTAATACAGTACTTTATTTGTTTTTTCACACTTTGTCGACCTTGAGATGTTATCCAGTAGGATTGTCGTATATGACAAAGTGTGTCAGCTACCCCACCAGTAACCGTTACTGTGGGCGTTTTACACAATCAGTTTTGTTAGCCAATGATTCTTGGGGATCATTAATGGATGTATGGCTTCTTTAGGTAGTGAATGAAGAATTATGGATTCTTCCTCGAATCTTTATAATCTTTTCTGAGTCGAGATAAAGTCCTAAAGAATTAATCATGACCGGTTTCTTTGGGAATTATCTTGTGTTTCCAGAAATTTATTATTTGTAGAAGAAAACATCTTTCTCGTATTAGTTTCACCCAGTATTTAGGGATTCAAGACATTCATAATAAGGGTTTCTATTCCTTTAATGAATTTAAAGACAAGAGCTGTAACTTCTTAAGAGTTTACCCAAAGATGAGTATTTAGATCCATCAATGACTATTTCTTGTTGTGTCTGCAGTATTTACACAAACTTCTTTCTGCAGAGTTCAAGCTGACTGTTTCTTCTGGCATTAATGTGAGCTTTTTGCTGAGGCCAGTTATTTTTCATTAGAGAGCCAGTTCGGTCCGTGGAGCCCCATAAAATTTATTATCCACCAAATTTCTTGAGTGGGACACCACGTGACAACATGTCAGTGGAATCTCTTGGGTAGAGACATGGAGAAGATATAATCTCTCTGCATCTCTGAATTTATATTCTGACTATCGTTCCTGTACAATAAAACCAGCTTACTCTTAATATTTCTTAACCACTGGAGGAACTGCCTTCATTATCACTCCAGATCACGGTTTTTTCAATAGTGAGATGAATCAAGTACTTTGTTGAGATAGACAGCTAATTTTGTTACATACATAGAGGTGCTGTCAGTTCAATTGTGGTTACTGTTCTGACCTTCAAGGGTTCGACCCTGGCCTTTGAATAATTAGTGTATTCCTCGCATTACTCATGTAAAGTACAGCGCCATACTCTGGTTGACGCCATCACATGAACACATGTATTGTGTAATTCGTTTCCCTCTTGACCTATCTTGGTCTGGGAAATGTAATTTGATGAAGTTGCTTAAACTCCTTGGATGTCTTCATCCCATCATTGACTCATTTTAGCGGCAAGTTCTCATCCCATCAATTTTGAGTTCCATGCATCTTGCATAAGCATTTTACCCTTTATGGTAATTGGTGAGACGAGTCCTAGAGGATCAAAACATTGTGATACCTCTGACAGTAAACGACGTTTAGTGAGTGTACTGCTTGATTTAATGTTTATCTTTTTGAGACTCAAAGTGTCTTCCTGTGTGTTTCCCAATTAAGTCGCAGCATATTGTTGCAATAGGAATTTCAGTTTCAGGGAAATCTTCTTGAAAAGTTCCCTTAATTGCTTTGAATTAGTATTCCACATCCTTAGAGGCATATTTGCTTCTTTCATCTCCTTGTTAGCATCTCTGTATAAGGATTTCAAATCCTCCTCTTTATTCACAGAACCTTGAAGATTGTCCACATAGAAACTTTTCTTTAAGATTTCTTTGAAGGGACTTTCAGATTTTTTCAAATGTGTATTTAGAGTAGCTTCTAGTAAGAATGGAGAGGATGTTGCACCAAATAATACTGATTTGAAACGATAAGTTTTCACAGGACTTTGAGGATCATGTGGATTTTCAGGTCACAACAATCGAGTATAATCTCTATCTATTTCTTGTAGTCCTACTCTTAAAAAAGCTTTGGAAATACCAGCCGTGTAGGCATATGGGTTTGTGCGAAATTTCATAAGCACGTCTCCAAGCTTCTCAGTTAGTGAGGGTCCCATCATCAGATGGCATCTTTATTTGCAAGTGCGCTGCAATTATATACAACACGTAGTGGAGTGGTTTCAGAATCTTTTCTGACTCCATGGTGCCGGAGATAATGAGCGTCTGTCTTCAACTTGTATTCGACTATTTCCTCAATGAATTTATCGTCCAATTGTTCTTGTATGATATTATCATAGACAGTCAGTAGCTCTGGATTCTTCCTGAGCTCATGTATTTGTGCTTTCATCTGTCCGAAAGCCATGCGATAATTGCTAGGCAGATGTGGTGGATTTAATTTCCATGGTAACCTAACCCAATACTGTCCATCTTTATATCTGACAGTGTCCAAATATTGGTTATAAGTCTGAGACTCTTGTGGGCTTGGTTTATTTACATCAATACCTATCGCATCTAAATCCCACAACAAATCAACGGGTTCATTCATTTCTTCCAGTAATGATAATTTTTGCTTTTGGTACATGATCAGCGGTTATTCTTGAACTAGTACATTTTCCACTAAATCAATATCAGCTTCTTTCCCACTTTGAGAGGGAATGGGACCACATATCATGTGGCCTCCTACTGTTTTCAGCAAGTGAACATCATGTTTACTTACTATATTTTGCACAAAACAGTGATAATAATCACTTCCAATGATTAAATCAATTGGACAAATATTGTCTGTCTGTATGTCAGGACAGGCTAACTTGACCTTAGCTGCTTTCAGTGCTGCAATTGTTTCTTTTAATCCCTGGATCTGCACAGTCTTAGGCAAATCATCTACTACCACAGTTTGTACTGTTATTTTCCTGTTTCCTAGACCAACAGTGATTCTGGCTAGGTCATATGTCTGTTTACCAGAATTGTGGAAAACAACAGCTATATCTAACTGTATTTTGGCATAGGGTAGTTTATTCAGTTTCTGCAACACTGTTCTTCTTATGAAGGACCTTTGTGAGCCTTGATCAAATAGTGTTAGCACATTTGTAGTGTAAAACACCCTTCTGGCAAAACAGTGATTGCCTGAATGATGGTGAAAGTTTTTCTTTTTCGGGCCACCCTGCCTTGGTGGGAATCGGCCAGTGTGTTAATAAAAAAAACATTGTTTTTTTTTGTAATTTATTAGATAACTCAACTCGAGCTATCGGGAGAGCAGTTGCTTTAAACTTATCTATCACATTTAATGCTGTTGCTTGTTGACTTCCTGATTCTGTGGAAGTCTGCTGCTGTTCAGCAAAAGTATTTGGGCATAATGCTGTATGATGCATACCCTTGCATTTAAAACACTTCTTCATTGAGCATTTACCTCCCTTGTGTTCACCTAAACACTTGATCCACCTTTTCAGCTGATGAATACGTTGTTTACGTGCCTCCATTGATGTGTATTGAATACAATACTGTGTCCAATGTGTTCCATCACAAAGTACACATTTTGGAGTACGTTTATGTATGACAGTTTGTTTACTGTCTTCTGTATTCACAGCTTCATAAATGCCTATATGGGATTTCCCATTCTGTGGTTTAATGTGAGTAGGTATACTCTTTTTATACTGAGTTGAAGGTTTATTATCCACTGGATTTGTGGATTTTTCATCTTGTCTCGTTGCTTGCGTGCATGAAACTATTGTTTGTAAACCATTGCTAATTTGTTCACAAGTGAAATAGCGTTTATTGAACATAATATTTAAATGTTCAATAGTTTGTGGTGACAACTTATCTTGTACAATACCACTGATAAACCAATCACATTGTCTTACCTGGAGTTTACCTGGAGAGAGTTTCGGGGGTCAACGCCCCCGCGGCCCGGTCTGTGACCAGGCCTCCTGGTGGATCAGCGCCTGATCAACCAGGCTGTTGCTGCTGGCTGCACGCAAACCAACGTACGAGCCACAGCCCGGCTGATCAGGAACTGACTTTAGGTGCTTGTCCAGTGCCAGCTTGAAGACTGCCAGGGGTCTGTTGGTAATCCCCCTTATGTGTGCTGGGAGGCAGTTGAACATTTCTCGGGCCCCTGACCTTATTGTATGGTCTCTTAAACGTGCTAGTGACACCCCTGCTTTTCATTGGGGGGATGGTGCATCGTCTGCCAAGTCTTTTGCTTTCGTAGTGAGTGATTTTCGTGTGCAAGTTCGGTACTAGTCCCTCTTGGATTTTCCAGGTGTATATAACATGTATCTCTCCCTCCTGCGTTCCAGGGAATACAGGTTTAGAAACCTCAAGCGCTCCCAGTAATTGAGGTGGTTTTATCTCCGTTATGCGCGCCGTAAAGGGTTTTCTCTGTACATTTTCTAGGTCGGCAATTTCACCTGCCTTGAAAGGTGCGTTAGGTGCAGCAAATTCCACCCTAGATAGAACAAGTGACCTGAAGAGTGTCATTCATGGGTGGCCTCCCTAGTTTTGAAGGTTCTCATTATCCATCCTGTCATTTTTCTAGCAGATGCGATTGATACAAAGTTTTGGTCCTTGAAGGTGAGATCCCCCGACATAATCACTCCCGGTCTTTGACGTTGGTGTTTCGCTCTATTTCGTGGCCAGAATTTGTTTTGTACTCTGATGAAGATTTAATTTCCTCATGTTTTTCCATATCTGAGTAATTGAAATTTCTCATCGTTTGAACTTCATATTGTTTTCTGCAGCCCACTGAAAGATTTGGTTGATGTCCGCCTGGAAGCCTTGCAGTGTCTGCCCAATGGAAGACACTGTCATGCAGATTCGGGTGTCATCTGCAAAGGAAGACACGGTGCTGTGGCTGACTCCTTGTCCCATGTCGGATATGAGGATGAGGAACAAGATGATAGCTAGTACTGTGCCTTGTGGAACAGAGCTTTTCACCGTAGCTGCCTCGGACTTTACTCTGTTGACGACTACTCTCTGTGTTCTGTTAGTGAGGAAATTATAGATCCATCGACCGACTTTTTCCTGTTATTCCCTTTAGCGCGCATTTTGGCGCTATTACGCCATGGTCACATTTTGTCGAAGGCTTTGCAAAGTCTGTATATATTACATCTGCATTCTTTTTGTCTTCTAGTTGCATTAGGACCTTGTCGTAGTGATCCGGGTAGCTGAGACAGACGGGAGCAAACCTGTTCTAAACCCATGTTGCCCTGGGTTGTGTAACTGATGGGTTTCTAGATGGGTGGTGATCTTGCTTCTTAGGACCCTTTCAAAGATTTTTATGATATGGGATGTTAGTGCTATTGGTCTGTAGTTCTTTGCTGTTGCTTTACTGCCCCCTTTGTGGAGTGGGGCTATGTCTGTTGTTTTTAGTAACTGAGGGATGACCCCCGTGTCCATGCTCCCTCTCCATAGGATGGAAAAGGCTCGTGATAGGGGCTTCTTGCAGTTCTTCTTGCAGGTCATATTTAGCACATAGAGATCGGAGACTATTGTCTAATGTGATTCTAAATGCCTGTAAGTCTGAAAAACAAAGTTTGGGTGGCTTCAAGCTTGATATTAAGACTGCATGTCTAACTCTAGCCTTGTCAGCATCAAAATAATTGTCTGCTAAGGCACGTAAGGCTATTTGATAATTGCCTTTAACCACCGGAAATGACTTAATCAGTTCATAGGGTTCTCCCTTCACAAGACATTTAAGGTAATTGAACTAAGCAATCTTATCTATGTCAGTTCATGAATTTACTATAGACTGAAAACCACTAATGAATTCTTCATAATTATGACCTTGGAAAATAGGTAATGACAAGGTAAGTAAGCTTGGTAATGGGACACTTGTTGTTGTTACAGGTGTAACAGGTGTTTGACCACTAGTTACAGTAGGTCTCTGTGACAGAGTTTTGCGGCCTGTATTCCTGTCCACCTTAATTGTTGATCACTAAAAGTATCCAAAACATTTTTAATTTCATCTTCAGATGGTCTGATTCAAGAAATTTATTTTCATAATGTGTGTAGTCTGAATTAATTATTTCCAGACGTTGTGTAAGTAATTAAAATTTGACCTCAAGATCATCAAAACCTATGTTTGTATCTTGAGTTAATCCTATACAGACTGAAATTAGATTTTCTAATTGTGTGAGCTTAGTCTCTAAAGACTGAAACTGAGTTTTCAAACAAGCCATTTTAATGGTATACTGAAAATTATAGCACCACACTTAGAGTGTTTAAAAAACACTGTACTGGTATAAACAGCTGAGTTTTTGTTATGCTTAAGTCAGCAATAATCGAGTCAGACACTACTGACCTACTAAGCTTAACCTCAGGGTCAATGACCATGAAGGGTACAGAGTACATATGGCTGGTGTTTATGGCTTGAGTTTGCTGTGTCAGCCTGACAAACGATGATTAATCGTAAATAACGATGTTATACACTTCATTCACTATACACTATAAATGTCACTGTATAACTGTAAATCACACGTGAATATTACTTACACATATATAAATGTCACTGTTAATATATATGAAGGCTTAAATTTATATATATAGTTCCTTTAATATAACAGTTATATCTATAAGAAACAAACTTTAACACAATCTTGTCTCTTAATTTCTGTTTATAAACATTATAAACACTATGTGTATATACATTCAGACAAACCGAACATCAGTTGGGTTGTTATTGTCGTAGTCAGCGATTTTCTAGCTTGGGAGCATTGGATGCCGGGTGCCATCCCCCGTTTTCTTGTTGGGTGAGTCATCCAGCTCCCGTTTTCTTTGGGTGAACGCTGGGTGAGCATTCGCTTTCTTTTGGCTGCCCATTCTCTGTGATTGATTCTGGAGGGACTCATTTATACTGATTATATTGTAAAACACTAGTTTTACAGCTTTTTTCGAAGGACCTTGGCTCGTAGGTTATTTGTACACTGTAGTACAACATATTTGAACCACAGTGTGGCCTTTATCCGGTTCGAACACGACCAAAATGTTGAGAAGTGGGATATCAGCTAAGTTTAAATATAGGGAAAACTTAACTTAGAAAGACAACTCATCACCTGCACAGCCACCCCTGCAGACGAGGTCTTGAGAAGCTGTCGAAGTCATTCCTCAACGGGCTGAAATGAGTTATAATTTGTAAGATTATAAATTACCCCTAGGGGGTGTTATGTCAACATATTTCGTTCACTGATTGCTGACAAACTTATGTGTGTGGACTCAAAGGTTCGCACATCACCGGGGTTTATGATAAGTGACTAACTCACGACTTTATACTCAACTGCGCAGTCAATAGTAGTACATCACGAGTTAGAACACTTACCTGGGTATATTTATCTGACCCGTAATTATGCCCGGATATCCGTTGAGTTGATTGAAGAATAGTGTTCTTTGAAGAATGTCGCACTTCACTCTGTTGGATCGCAACACTCGTTGTTACACTGTTCATCAATAATTGTTCACACAATATCACTAAGAAGTTGATCACACTTCTCTGTAAGTGTTTATCATGTCTTGTGAGACACTTTGTTCACACTAACGCACAGATCGTTCTTTATTGGTTATCCTGGCGTCAGTGTCACTCTCAGTAGAGTCAAAAGTAATCTGAAGACGCCACAACGCCCCACGCCGTTACTGCCCCCAGCACAAAGGAAAAGCTGACCTAGTACTTTTTGCTTCCTTGCCACTTCCTCCATGAAGCAAAGCAGAATGTTTGTTTCTTGCTGTCTTAAGCATAGACAACAATGTACACTATCTTTACCATGGTAATAAAGTGGGAGCAGGATTTTCCTTAATTGTCCTGCTAAGGTAAGAAATGGACTGTCTCTTATTAAAATACACTTTGCAACACTGGAGTCTTGCACGGAGCGGTGGTCGCTTGACCACACGTTGCATACTGGTACTGCATCTGGGATCAATTACTCGCTGTAGCAGTAAACAATATGCTTGCCCCTTCTGAGAGGGCTGGGCCCCTCAGGACTGAAAGGGGCTGATAATCCCTTCCTGGAGAAAATTTCTCCACAATGGCAGTGTTCGATTTGTGACAATGAGAGCTCGTGCCAGAACTTCTTGAGAGTTGTGACGACGCTGACACCGACCCTGACATGATACACAGTAGCTATCTTACTCTCTCTTTTCTCACCAAACACAAGTGTATACACAATTATTTTTTTTTACTTTCTTTCAGTTCCTTGCATCCTCATTTATTGTTTTAATGCCTTTCATCAACTGCACCTAAAGTCAGTTCCTGATCAGCCGGGCTGTGGCTCGTACGTTGGTTTGCGTGCAGCCAGCAGCAACAGCCCGGTTTTCAGGGGTGATCCCCCAGGAGGGCCCGGCACGCCGGGCCTGGGGGCGGGGACCCCCGAAATCTCTAGGGAAACTCCGGGAAAATTCTTTTTTTTTCTTCCTTCCCCATAATTTAAAATTTCTTCTCATGTTGAACCCTCTTAGTAACTGCAACTGGTAAAAATTTTCACACTGGGAAAAACGTTAAATGGTAAAAACGTCACAAAGGTAAAAACTGTCCACTGGGAGGGAAACTCCCCTCTGGGAGTCGCACCCGGTGGGAAAATGTCACATGGAAAAACTGTCACCTGGTAATAAATTCACATGGTAGAAACTGCCACCTGGTAGAAAATGCACACTGGTAAAAACTGTCCACTGGGAGAACTGCCACTTTTTAGTAAAAGTCACACTGGTAGAACTTCACATGGTAAAACTGTCACAGGTAGTAATGTCCCTGGTGGGGAAAAGTCACCTGGTAATAACTGCCATGGGGTAACTGCCAAAAATGGTAGAAACTACCACTGGAAAAAACTGTCACACTGGTAATAACTTACCACTGGGGAACTCCACACTGGGAGTAACGTCCCGGTAGAAACGTCCCTGGTGTAAAATGTCAACTGGTAGTAATGTCAAACCCCGGTAGAAACTGTCAATGGGGTAACGTCAACGGTAGAAACTGTCAATGGTAGTAACTGTCCCTGGTAGTAAATGTCACACTGGTAAATAATGTCACACGGAGAAACGTCACCTGGTAAAAAAACTGCACATGGTGTAAGTCACACTGGTGTAACTGTCACATGGTAGAAACTGTCAACTGGTGTAATGTCCACTGGTGAAAATGTCACACTGGTAGTAACGTCACACTGGTAGTAACTGTCACACTGGTAGTAACTGTCACACTGGTAGTAACTGTCACACTGGTAGAAACTGTCACCTGGTAGAAAATGTCACATCTCACATGGTTTTTGTCATTATGAAGTTACATTGGGTTTGGTTACGCGGAAGATTGTAAAAATAAGATGAAGCGAAAAACAGGTGTTGTGCGAACAGCAAACAGAGAGCCACTGGCGGCTTCTCAGAAAACAATATGATGTTCAATGAGGAGAAATTTCCATTACTCCGCTTCGTAAAACTCAAGGAAATATAAACTGAATCATAGAGTAAAACAAATTCCAACTACACAATAAAGCTGAAAACTGATGTGACTGATCTGAGAGAGTGATAATGTCAGTGATAATGTCAGAGAATCTCACTCTCAAAATCACATCAGTGTCTATCTGCCAGGAAGATGATTGGATGGATAATGAGAACCTTTAAAACTAGGGATTCCAAGCAAATGATGATTCTCTTTAAACTGCTTGGTTTTTGTAGGCTGGAGTACTGCTATACACTAATAATGGCCCCTTTCAAGGCCGGTGAAACTGCAGATTTGGAAAATCTACAGAGAACTTTCGCTGCACATAAAATACAATGAAGCACCTCTGTTACTGGTAACGGTTGAAGTCCCTTTACCTCTATTCCTTGGAACAGAGTCGAGAAAGATACATCATTATATACACTTGGAAAATCCTAGAGGGACTAATCCCAATCTATCCACAGAAATCACTCCCTACGTAAACAAAAAACTCGGCAAAACTGTGCAATATCAACCCAATGAAAAGCCCGGCTCCAACAAAAACAAATATCCTTAGAAAATTTGACAGTCTCGTATAATAGTTCGGAAAATAAAAGGAGTTGGTCAGATGGGGCTGTCACCCCTAGTGCTGGAGCTGTCTGGGAGGACAGTACTTGTAAGAATACAGAATTTAAAGACAGTGCACCAGATGGTGCTAATGCTGTTTTGTAGGCTAGTAATTATATGAATATAGAAATGAAAGACAGTGCACAAGATGGAGTCAGGGGTCCTGGTGACGAAACAGGTAAAGCAAAGATATACGAATTTCAGAGTTACAAAGTAGCAATACTGCTGGAGATGGAAAAAAGGGAATGATCCTTCGGGGAATAGCGTTGATACAATACCAGTAATAACTGGTGGAGGTGTTGATGTTAGTACAAGTGTTGTAGATAGTGAGGAGTCAGAAATACACCAGTAGGGAATGCAGCAACATAAAATGCTGGCATTAAGAAATCAGATCTCTGCAAATTCCATGCCTTGGGTATCTGTAAGTATGGAATATCAGGAAAAACAGGTGTGAAGTACAATTTTGATCATCCCGACAAATACCGCACCCACATGACCAAAGGAGAATGCAACTCTTCTTCTTGTAATTTATTTCACCCAGAAAGACAATGGTACAACACATACTGTCAGTCTCGCCATCTAAGGGAGACAAAAAGAAACAGATCTGACTCACGAAATCGTAATGACACGATTGCAAACAAACCATAACTGGGGCGGGGAGAGAACCCGCGATCAGAGAGTCTCAAAACTCCAGACCGTCGCGTTAGCCACTGGACCAGCTAGCCACAGTAAGACTAGTCCAACTAGGTATATTTCTACACCATAGGAAGATTAGCATAGGCACCACTGTGACCACAAATGCAAGTTTTTACAGACGAATCTCCAGCTAGCGTGGCCGTGACGAACTCTAGCTCAAGTCCCCTCAAAGCCGTTTGTTTGCAAGCGTGCCATTATGATTTCGTGAGTCATGTTAACGGCTTTGAGGCTGTGGAAAATTACATTTATCTGGATGTAACTCATAATGTACATACCAGTAAATGGTAACACAGATAATTATTATTTATCAAAGTTACTTAGACAAGTAGGAATTTGGGACACCTAGGTCACAAAAATGTCCCCCTTCGATACCTACAACTGTCATGTCCACAAGTTGCTCTAGACCTATAATTACAAATGAAATGTACATACACACCAGGAATTCTGGTAAATATAAAAATTGGTGGACTGTATATTAAAATTAATGATACTTATACACATTTATATAACAGAAGGAGAATATATAATCATAACACTCACCAATTTGTCTGGAGATTAATGTGTGTAATTTACAGGACCCCACTTTTTGCCTACATTTATGATAAATTTACTGGCCAGAATTTAACAAAAACAGACTTATCTGAGGTTCCTGGAGGTGCCCTGTACATCGGTTTAATGCTCAACTTATGCAGAAATGCACATCCAACAATTTCGGCTCCTATTTGAGAGGTTTTAAGCCCAATATAACCTCTAGAACACGAAAATTCTTCCGATTATTCACTTACGTTTCTTGTCCAATTCAAACAACAATGGCGAGTCTCTGTCTGCGCAGGTGCAGAAATTCCCATTTTTTATAACATAATTTTTATTTCCTATAGAATATTACACTAATTTACATATAAAATACGCTGTATTTTTGGAGAATATACAGTATTTTCCACAGAGGGGACTTGAGCTAGAGTTCGTCACGGCCACGCTAGCTGGAGATTCGTCTGTAAAAACTTGCATTTGTGGTCACAGTGGTGCCTATGCTAACCTTCCTATGGTGTAGAAATATACCTAGTTGGAGGAATCTTATTGTGCCTAGCTGGTTCAGTGGCTAACGCGACGGTCTGGAGTTTTGAGACTCTGATTGCGGGCTCTATCCCCGTCCGTGGTATGGTTTAAGAAACAGATCACTTAGACCATGGGAAGCAAACCAGGGTAGCCACAGCAACTCCAGAGACATAGATGTTATTGCCAGCAAACAAAGCTCCCCCTCCCCTACGTACCATTAACACAATGACATTTATCTTTGCAAATATACAGGGTCAAAAGCCATCAACAATCAGCAAAATACCTTTCATTTGTGGACTGCTGACAGAGTCAAGCGCTGTGTTTACAGCTTTCACAGAGACCCACATAAAGTATCACTCTGACAATGAAATATGAATCCCAGATGAGACAGAATAAACAGGTAACATGGGGGGGTTGGCCTGTATGTCACAGTCACTCATTTGCTCGAAACTACTGAACGTTTCAAATAATGTAGTTGAACTTCCGAACAATTCCAGGAACAGCTTTTGAAACTTGACGACTGTTTGAATAATCTCCCAACTCCTGCGCCAAACATCTTGCTACTGGCTGATTTCAACTTAAGACGCCAGATATTACCTGGAGAGAGTTCCGGGGGTCAACGCCCCCGCGGACCGTGGTGGAATGTAGAAAATAACATTTTAGTAGAGATAATCTCAGAAGGCAGCTAAGATGAAAAGTCACACACACACATAAGCTATTAAATCTCTGCAATAAATTCACCTAAAATCAGCAGATAATAGTAACAAAGACTGGAATATGCACTGGACCTCATCTTCACTAACAATGATGATCTGGTACGAAATATAACAGTATCAAAGACTATACACTCAGATCACAAAATGATAGAGACACAGACATGTATGCATAGGGTACCTTCACCAAATTCAACTTCAGTAACAAAAACATATATTGGGATAACGTTAACCATGTCCTAGACAAAACAAGATGGGAAGATATCTTAAACATTGATTTGAAACTTTACCTAAAAAGAATTAACTATGTGGCACTTGATGTATGCTCAAGGCACATTCCTTTAACAAAATTGGAGAGAAGATGTAAACTAGAAAGAGAGAGATTCTTCCTATACAGGCGAAGGTGAAGAATCACCGAGCTGTTGTGAGGGCCTAGTATATCTGAAATACGAGAGGATGCACTGGCCAGAGAAATAGCAAATATCGAACTTACCTGGAGTTTACCTGGAGAGAGTTCCGGGGGTCAATGCCCCCGCGGCCCGGTCTGTGACCAGGCCTCCTGGTGGATCAGAGCCTGATCAACCAGGCTGTTGCTGCTGGCTGCATGCAAACCAACGTACGAGCCACAGCCCGGCTGATCCGGAACTGACTTTAGGTGCTTGTCCAGTGCCAGCTTGAAGACTGCCAGAAATCATACAGGAGACAAAAAACTCAGAAAGAACTTAAAGTCATAAATGAAACAGAATGAAACCCAAAATATTTCTTTGCTTATGCCAAACCTAGGGCAAACACAACATCCAGTATAGGATCCTTACTCAGAGGAGAAGGGACGTATATAGATGACAGAAAGAAAATGAGTGAGATACCAAAGTCCTAATATGACTCTGCATGTAGTAAACCATTAACCAGAGTAAGGACCGACAATGTAAATGATTTTTTTATGACCAAGACTTAAAATCTGGTCAATTCAAAAATCTCTGATATTTTCCTAACACCAAAAGCCTTTGAGAAAGCAATAAATGACATGCCCTTGCACTCTGCCCCAGGCCGAGACTCGTGGAACTTCAGATTCATTAAGAACTACAATGGGCCCTTATCACGTGCCTTCAGCATTCTATGGAGATGGAGCATGGACACAGGGGTCATCCCTCATACAGTCATTAAAAGCAACAAACATGGCCTTCCTCTACAAAGGTGGCAGTTAAACAATTGTAAAGAATTATAGATCGATTGCACTAACGTCTCACATCACAAAAAAAAAAAAATGGAAAGTGCTCAAAGAAGCAAGATCACCACCTACTTATATACCAATTAGTTACACAGCCCAGGCCAACATGGGTTTAGAACAGGTTTCTCTTGTCTGTCCCAATTACTGGACCACTATGACAAGGTCTTTGATGCTCTGGAGGACAAAAGAAAAATGCACATATAGTATGTACAAACTGAGCAAAAGCCTCCAACAAGTGAGACCATGTAGTAATGGTGCACAAAATACATGATGAAGGAAGAACAGGAAAAGTTGGCAAATGGATCTATAGCTTCCTAGCAAACTGAACACAAAGAGTAATAGTTAACAGAGTTAAGTCTGAAGCTGCCATAGTTAAAAGCTATATTCCACAAGGCACAGTACTCGCTCCCATCCTGTTCCTTATCCTCATATCTGACTGAGACAAAAATGTAAGCCACAGCACCATGTCTTCCTTTACGAATGGCACCCGAATCTGCATGACAGTGTCATGTGTCGGTGACACTGCAAGTCTCCAAACAGACATCAACGAAATATTTAAATGGGCCGCAGAGAACAATAAGAAGTTCAGAGAAGAGAAATTTCAATTATCCTGATATGGAAATCTTAAGAAAATTAAAACTGTATCGGAATATATAACAAGTTCCATCCATACAATAGAGCCGAAAACTAATGTGAAGGACCTGGGAGTAATAATGTCAAAGGAGCTCACTTTCAAAGATCAGAACAATATATCTATCACATCTGCCAGGAAAATGATAGGATGGATAATGAGAATATTCAAAACCAGAAATGCAGAGTCCATGATGATTCTTTTCAAATAGTTTGTTGTCTCTAGGCTGGAATATTGCTGTACACTTATGGCCCCTTTCTAGATTTCAGTAAAACCATCAATGTACCTTACAAAAGACTTAAAAAATGTGGATGCTCATTGTATATTAGGTAAAGTTCTAAGATGGATAGAGGCATAGAGAGGTTCCAATAATGGGGTCAGATCTGAGTGAGGACCGGTCACTAGTGGCTTTCCACTGAGATCAGTTTTGGGCCCATTGTTGTTCACTGTTAACATTAATGACCTTGATGAAGGAATTGCAAGTGACACAAGCAAATATGCTGATGATACCAAAACAAGCCGAATGATTGATTCTGAGGTGGATACCAATGAATTCTAGGAGGATTTGGACAAATTAATGTCTTGGTTCGAAAAGTGGCAGATGATGTTCAATGTGGACAAGTGTAAAGTCCTAGTAATTGGTAATGAAAATAAATAGCCCTCGAAGTTATAAATTAGGTGATGCAGAGTTTCATCATAAGGAGTGTGAAAAGGATTTGGGGGTCATGGTGAGCAGAAATCTGAAGCCAAGACAACAGTGCCCAATAAGGCTAATAGATTATTTGGACTTTTTCAAGAAGTATAAGTAACAGGAGTCGAAAAGATATTTTACAGTTTTACACATCACTAGTAAGGCCTTACTTGGCTTATGTCGCTCAGTTTTGGTCTCCTTGCTACAGGATGGATAAAAATGATTCGCTGTATAAGGAATCTGCCTTATGAAGACAGACTTAGATCCTTCAATCTTCATTCTCTGGAGAGACATAGAATGAGAGGAGAAATCATTGAAGTGTATGAGTAGATGATAGGAATAAACAGAGGTGATGTTAACAAAATGTTGAGGATATCGAATCAGGTAAAAACCAGAAATACGGATTTAAGTTAGATAAATTTAGATTTCGAAAGGACATAGGTAAGTACTGGTGTTCAAACAGAGTTGTCAATGCATGGAACAATCTTCAGAGTAGGGTGATAGAGGCTAGAACCCTGGGTGGCTTTAAAAAGAGATTGGACAGATACTTGAGTGGGAGGGGTTAGGTGTGATTGGTGTCGTGGGTAGGGGAGTAAATTCTTGGATAGCTTTCGGAAGGGGTGGTTTTGATATAGACTTTCTTTGTATGGGCCAGTAGGCCTTGTACAGTGTTCCTCCATTCTTATGTTCTTTCAAGGCAGGCAAAACTGCAGACATGGAAAATGTACATAGAACTTTCATGGCACACATCAGTATGATAATGCACCTAAATTACCTTTTGAAATCTCTTGATTTGTATTCTCTGGAATGCACGCGAGAAAGATATATGATAATATACACTTGAAAAATCCTAGAGGGACTAGTCCCAAATTTGCATAGAAAAATTAATCCCTACGAAAACAGAAGACTCGGCAAGAGCAACATCCCCCATTGACAAGCAGGGACGCCACGAGTACATTAAGAGACCACAATGAAAGCTAGAAGCCCAAGACTGTTTAAATGCCTCCAGCATACATACCTGGGGTCTACCTGGAGGGTGTTCCTAGTCAACGCCCCCGCTGCCCAGTCCTTGACCAGGCCTCCCAGTGGATCAGGACCTGATCAACTAAACAGTTACTGCTAGTCCAACTTACAAATCACAGCCCGGCTGGTCAGGTACTGACTTTAGGTATGTGTTCAACTCCCTCCTCAAGGCACCCGGGAGTCTATTGGTAATCTCCCTTATGCCTAGTGAGAGGCTGTCGAACAGTCTTGGGCCCTGGACACTTACTGTGTTTTCGCTTTTTGTATCAATCACGATCATAGTTTTCAATGGGGGTATGTTGCACCGTCTGCCCGGTCTTGTGCTTTCGTACAGAGTGATTTCTGTGTGATGATTAGGGACCAGTCCCTCTAGAATTTTCCAGGTATACATTATGATGTATTTCTCTCGCCTGTGTCCCAGTGAATAGAAGTCAGTTCCTTCAAAGTGTTCTCAGTACTTAAAGTGTTTGACTGAACTTATATGTGCAGTAAAAGTTCTCTGTACATCCTCTAGATCTGCACTATCACCTGCCTTGAATGGAGATGTTAATGTGCAGCAGTATTCCAACCTGGAGAGAACAAGTGATTTAAAATAGATCATCACTGGCTTGGCATCCCTTGTTTTGAAGGTTCTCATTATCCATCCTAACATTTTTTTCGCAGATGTGATAGTGACATTGTTGGGGTCCCTTACAGTGAGATCCTTTGACATTACCACTGGCATTACGATGTTGAACTCCTCGCATACTCTTCGGTCTTTTGTTGTGATCTTCCCTCCTTCCTCATCCTTACCTGGTCCTTGACTGTTGTTTTCCTCCTGATGTGCTGTACAACAGCTTCGGGTCAGATTCGGCTTTTGCTGCTGTCATTTTCGTATCATCGTTGGACCTCCCTTCTTACCTGTGTATATTCATTTCTGGCTCTATGACAGCTCTTCTCATTCTCCTGGATCCTTTGCCTTCTGTACTTCTTCCATTCTCTAGCACACTTGGTTTTGGGAGTAAGATGGGGGAGAGAGGTAGGTAGACGGAGAGAGAAAGGGGGAGACAGTGGCAAATGGGGAGAGAGATGGGGAGGGGGAACAAGGGGAGAGGCAAAGGGGGGGACAGAGAAGAGTGTGTGTGTGTGTATGTGTCTTCGTGATGGGGAGGGTCACTATACGTACGCTAGGTTACGCAACTCTTCCCAAGGTTTATAGAATTATTTATCATTCCATTCCAACTTAATTATATACTTTGATTTACTATTATAATATTTATGCACAAAAGATATAATTTTAAACACTAACAGAACATTCACCATTGACATTGTAGTTTAAAACAGTCGCTGCATAATAGATAGGCTACAAAACTCTATTTTTTTATAATTATCTTCCGCTCTGTTCCTGATTATATCAACAATTATTAGATTTACTGATGCACAAGAGACCTTTTAAAAACACCCATAGTTACACTCAGGTTTGTCCATGTTGTATCAAGTTAGTCACTGTTTACATTATTTTAGGCTGCTGCTCCAATTTTCTGAAGTGTTTTTAAACAACATGTAAAGTACTGAGAGGAATCGACAAGGTGGATAGAGACAAGATGTTCCAGAGAAGGGACACAGCAACAAGGGGTAACAATTGGAAGCTCAAGACTCAGATGAGTCACAGGGATCTCCTCCAGCCCATGGACCAGCAGGTCATTTCTAACTTCAAAAAACTCTACACAAAAGCAGTGTTTGAAAAGTGCTTTGAAGTGACCACAGACACTAAGTTGACCCTAAGGGAGTTCTGGAGGAATCACTTCAACATCTACAACTCCATAAGCCTTATAGGTAAGGGAGTGACTCCCAGGACTTTGAACTCTGCTTGGAGACAATTGTGGCCAGATTGTGTCCAAAAGAGGGATTTTGAAGGGCAGCCACAGCACCGTGTCTTCCTTTGCAGATGACACCCGAATCTGCATGGCAGTGTCTTCCATTGCAGACACTGCAAGGCTCCAGGCAGACATCAACCAAATCAATCTGGCTTGTTTTACTGAACGATCCATACCAGGGTGTGCAACACCTGGTACATCGTGAACTAGCTGTAAGGCTACATTCACTAGTGACTGTGGAATTACTAACTGGTATACTCTTCTGCTAGGAGTACATGTTTGCAAGTGATGATATCTGGTGTAAGACTCACAACACAAGAATTCCTCGCTTATCTTTCCCTTATAGCTTATGCAAGAGACTGACACTGGCTTGCAAGCCGTAATATTACAGGACTGACAGTGAAAGGGTTAACACTGCACAATTACCTCCTCCTCATGGCAGATGGTGGTCCTGCCCTGGTGATTGATGGCAAGTGTGGGTGCAGCTCCAGGGTCCTGCCCGGGTGTTGGTTGGCAGGTGAGGGTGCAGCTCCAGGGTCCTGCAATGGTGATGGTTGGCAGGTGTGGATGCAGCTCCAGGGTCCTGCCCTGGTAGTGTCACTTTCTGCATAGTATTCTAGGGGATTCACCCCCCCTTGGAAATAGGAATTTCTGAGGTGCAGGCAGGTCACTAATAACGAGTGAATATTGCAGGAATTAAGGCTCCCGGTTGCACATGGTTCTGAGGGCAAGTCCAGGGGGACTAAGCTTAGGGAGGTTGAAGACCAGAATAGATTCTACATCACCAAGTCAGTTAGTCCTTTAAACGTGCATGCAACATCAGTCATTTATGAAAATCTGTCCTATAAGCCACTTGTGAGGCTGAGGTGGTGAAAAGAGTGTCGAGTTCTTGGGAGGAGGTAAGAGAGTCTAGATGAATGTGGCTATCTGGTGTTGTATCTTGTGTGTGTGCAGTGTTCCAATGTTCTATGTTCTGAATGTGTTGAATAACGTTAGGGTGAGGTCGGTGAGGGTGTCGGGGGATTCCCCAGACCCGCGACCACCTCCAGACACAACAAACTGTTGTTCTTGTTACTACTTCCTTAGGGAGGACCCTCACAGGTTCCGGTCTCCATCAGGGGCGGCTCCGAAGGGCGTCCCCTTCCTGCTCCCATAAGCACAGTATCATCAGCAAAAAGTAACTGTGTCAATTCCCATTTTGTATTTGATTCCCCATAATTTAATCCCACCCCTCTCCCCAACACCCTAGATAAGAACATAAGAAAGAAGGAACACTCACCAGGTGAGTCTTGTAGCAGTAACACTCACCAGGTGAGTCTTGTAGCAGTAACACTCACCAGGTGAGTCTTGTAGCAGTAACACTCACCAGGTGAGTCTTGAAGCAGTAACACTCACCAGGTGAGTCTTGTTAAAGGGGGGCTGTAGGGCAATTTTCCGCGCGCGCTCACCGAAAAATAAAAAAAATATGGAAATTGAGTTATATATACTGAAAAATAGCTCAACTCTTTGGCAACACAATAGTACCAGAATGAATGTTCTATGACGTTTCTACAAGAAATTATAGTCATTTATATCAGGTATGGTGACGGCGATGTTGGTACCGAGTCTGCTCACGGCCCATATATTTTTTGGAGTTGTTTCCTTGTTTTTTTATCGCCTTTTCTTGCATTATTCTTTCTAATATAATAACTGACTATTTCGCATCATAAAACAGAAGGTGGAGCTTATCCGCAGACTCAGTGATTATCGGGAACCAGACGGGAACGTTAAACAGTGTTCCTGCTCCCGAGTTGCCAACCAGGAATCGCCCATTATTACGCTTATATCAGCTTATATATCAACTCTACGGCTTATTTGTCTATCAGAATTGATCTAATATGATATAATAAACACTCTAAATAACATATAAACATGTTATATTCTCTAGACTGAATAAAATAGGCCATAATATGGCCCAGAGATTATCGGGAATATTTCGATTATAAAAGTGTTACTGCTCTCCATGTCGCCTCTGAGTAAGAGAAAACGGTGTTTTGAAGAGGCTAACTGCACTAGAACATCAGTTTACTAGGAAATACTCCCAAACAAACGCGATTTTCGCGAAAAAATTTTTTTTTTTTTGAGACGGGGGCCGGCCGGCGCTCTCGGCCGATATCTCGGAAGTAACTTATTCACCTATTGTTAAAAATTCTCCCTTTATTACTGAATTAAATGGAATATATGGTAGAGTTATTATTGAAAGAATTAAAAGTAAGACGGAGAATAGGATAGCAGATGAACAAGGAGGCTTTAGGAAAGATAGGGGGTGTGTGGACCAGGTGTTTACAGTGAAACATATAAGTGAACAGTATTTAGATAAGGCTAAAGAGGTCTTTGTGGCATTTATGGATTTGGAAAAGGCGTATGACAGGGTGGATAGGGGGGCAATGTGGCAGATGTTCCAAGTGTATGGTGTAGGAGGTAGGTTACTGAAAGCAGTGAAGAGTTTTTACGAGGATAGTGAGGCTCAAGTTAGAGTATGTAGGAAAGAGGGAAATTTTTTCCCAGTAAAAGTAGGCCTTAGACAAGGATGTGTGATGTCACCGTGGTTGTTTAATATATTTATAGATGGGGTTGTAAGAGAAGTAAATGCGAGGGTCTTGGCAAGAGGTGTGGAGTTAAAAGATAAAGAATCACACACAAAGTGGGAGTTGTCACAGCTGCTCTTTGCTGATGACACTGTGCTCTTGGGAGATTCTGAAGAGAAGTTGCAGAGATTGGTGGATGAATTTGGTAGGGTGTGCAAAAGAAGAAAATTAAAGGTGAATACAGGAAAGAGTAAGGTTATGAGGATAACAAAAAGATTAGGTGATGAAAGATTGAATATCAGATTGGAGGGAGAGAGTATGGAGGAGGTGAATGTATTCAGATATTTGGGAGTGGACGTGTCAGCAGATGGGTCTATGAAAGATGAGGTGAATCATAGAATTGATGAGGGGAAAAGAGTGAGTGGTGCACTTAGGAGTCTGTGGAGACAAAGAACTTTGTCCTTGGAGGCAAAGAGGGGAATGTATGAGAGTATAGTTTTACCAACACTCTTATATGGGTGTGAAGCATGGGTGATGAATGTTGCAGCGAGGAGAAGGCTGGAGGCAGTGGAGATGTCATGTCTGAGGGCAATGTGTGGTGTGAATACAATGCAGAGAATTCGTAGTTTGGAAGTTAGTAGGAGGTGCGGGATTACCAAAACTGTTGTCCAGAGGGCTGAGGAAGGGTTGTTGAGGTGGTTCGGACATGTAGAGAGAATGGAGCGAAACAGAATGACTTCAAGAGTGTATCAGTCTGTAGTGGAAGGAAGGCGGGGTAGGGGTCGGCCTAGGAAAGGTTGGAGGGAGGGGGTAAAGGAGGTTTTGTGTGCAAGGGGCTTGGACTTCCAGCAGGCATGTGTGAGCGTGTTTGGTAGGAGTGAATGGAGACAAATGGTTTTTAATACTTGACGTGCTGTTGGAGTGTGAGCAAAGTAACATTTATGAAGGGATTCAGGGAAACCGGCAGGCCGGACTTGAGTCCTGGAAATGGGAAGTACAGTGCCTGCACTCTGAAGGAGGGGTGTTAATGTTGCAGTTTAAAAACTGTAGTGTAAGGCACCCTTCTGGCAAGACAGTGATGGAGTGAATGATGGTGAAAGTTTTTCTTTTTCGGGCCACCCTGCCTTGGTGGGAATCGGCCAGTGTGATAATAAATAATAAATAAATAAATAATACTCACAAAGGTTGTAGAATAATGATTTCTCTATTTTTCTGTGACCAAATTTTGGAAATATTCCAAATACTTTGGGAGTTATGTGGGAGTAAAGGGCAGATGTTTTTGCAATATTCCAGGAACTAACAAACTTTATTTTTTTTGTGAAATAAAGATAAGTTTATTTAGAGAGCAGGGGTCACAGAAAATTAGAATAAGCATTGTTCTCTCGGCACCAAGTGTCCAAACAACCTTACGTAGAGAAAATTTCAACACTAGGGCATTTTCAGTAAGTCAGTCATTTCTCAGTTGTTGTTTGAGGTATATTTTTGATAAATATTTTCAAGAAAGAGTGAAACGACTTTGTCTTGTGTACCAAAACTGAAAATCGGACGGTAAACAACAGAGTTACAGATTTTGCCTTACAGCCCCCTTGTATCAAGTCAGTCACTGTTTACATTATTTTAGGCTGCTGCTCCAATTTTCTGAAGTGTTTTAAGTTTTCTTTCCCTTTATTCCTGATTATATTTAATAACGCTTATTATCTAGGTTAGCAGAGCAGGTGATGAGATCCTTTAAATACGTCCATAGATACACTCATCACTGCTCATGTAGGTGAAAATTAGTCCTAGTTATTTAATTATCTTAATAGTTTAATAAATATTCTCTCATTGCTATCAATACTTATCACCTGACACTCATGGTAGAGTGATCCTATATATCCAGCTGTGTGAAGGTGCAGCTGCACTATCATACCTATATATCCAGCTGTGTGAAGGTGCAGCTGCACTATCATACCTATATATCCAGCTGTGTGAAGGTGCAGCTGCACTATCATACCTATATATCCAGCTGTGTGAAGGTGCAGCTGCACTATCATACCTATATATCCAGCTGTGTGAAGGTGCAGCTGCACTATCATACCTATATATCCAGCTGTGTGAAGGTGCAGCTGCACTATCATACCTATATATCCAGCTGTGTGAAGGTGCAGCTGCACTATCATACCTATATATCCAGCTGTGTGAAGGTGCAGCTGCACTATCATACCTATATATCCAGCTGTGTGAAGGTGCAGCTGCACTATCATACCTATATATCCAGCTGTGTGAAGGTGCAGCTGCACTATCATACCTATATATCCAGCTGTGTGAAGGTGCAGCTGCACTATCATACCTATATATCCAGCTGTGTGAAGGTGCAGCTGCACTATCATACCTATATATCCAGCTGTGTGAAGGTGCAGCTGCACTATCATACCTATATATCCAGCTGTGTGAAGGTGCAGCTGCACTATCATACCTATATATCCAGCTGTGTGAAGGTGCAGCTGCACTATCATACCTATATATCCAGCTGTGTGAAGGTGCAGCTGCACTATCATACCTATATATCCAGCTGTGTGAAGGTGCAGCTGCACTATCATACCTATATATCCAGCTGTGTGAAGGTGCAGCTGCACTATCATACCTATATATCCAGCTGTGTGAAGGTGCAGCTGCACTATCATACCTATACATCCAGCTGTGTGAAGGTGCAGCTGCACTATCATACCTATACATCCAGCTGTGTGAAGGTGCATCTGCACTATCATACCTATATATCCAGCTGTGTGAAGGTGCAGCTGCACTATCATACCTATACATCCAGCTGTGTGAGTTTGAAGGTGCAGCTGCATTATCATACCTATACATCCAGCTGTACTCACCTAATTGTGGTTGCAGGGGTCGAGACTCAGCTCCTGGCACTGCCTCTTCACTGATTGGTACTAGGTCGTCCGCTCTCTCTCTGCCTCCTAGGCTTTGTCATACCTCGTCTTAAAGCTATGTATGGTCCCTGCCTACACTACACCGCTTGCTAGGCTATTCCACTTCCTGACGACTTTGTGACTGAAGAAATAGTTCCTAACATCCCTGTGACTCGTCTGAGTCTTCAGCTTCCAATTGTGACCCCTTGTTTCTGTCTTCCCTCTCTGGAACATCTTGTCTCTGTCCACCTTGTCTATTCCACGCATTTTGTATGTTCTTATCATGTCTCCCCTGACCCTCCTGTCCTCCAGTGTCGTCAACCTTTCTTCCTAAGACATTCCCCTGAGCTCCGGAACTAGCTTTGTTGCAAACCTTTGTATTTTCTCTAATTTCTTGACGTGCTTGACCAGGTGTGGGTTCCAGACTGGTGCTGCTTACTCCAGTATGGGCCTGACGTACACAGTGTACAGTGTCTTGAACGATTCCTTACTAAGGTATTGGAGCGCTATTCTCAGGTTTGCCAGGCACACATATGCTGCAGCAGTTATTTGGTTAATGTGTACCTCCGGAGACATGTTCGGTGTTATGGTCACCCCAAGATCTTTCTCCTTGAGTGAGGTTTGCAGCCTTTGTCTGCCTAGCCTATACTCTGTCTGCGTTCTTCTTTGCCCTTCCCCAATCTTCATGACTTTGCATTTGGCTGGGTTGAATTCGAGAAGCCAGTTTCTGGACCACGTGTCCAGCCTGTCCAGGTCTCTTTGTAGTCCTGCCTGATCCTCATCTGATTTAATCTGTCTCATTAACTTCACATCATCTGCGAACAGGGATACTTCAGAGTCTATCCCTTCATCATGTCATTCACATATACCAAAAATAGCACTGGTCCTAGGACTGACCCCTGTAGGACCCCGCTCGTCACAGGCACCCACTGTGATACCTCATCACGTACCATGACTCGTTGTTGCTTCCCTGTCAGCTGTTCTCTGATCCATTGCAGTGCCCTCCCTGTTATATGCGCCTGGTCCTCCAGCTTCTGAACTAATCTCCTGTGAGGAACTGTGTCGAAGGCCTTCCTGCAGTCCAGGAAAATGCAGTCAACCCACCCCTTTCTCTCGTGTCTTACTTCTGTTACCTTGTCATAAAACTCCAGAAGGTTTGTGACTCAGGATTTGCCTTCCATGAATCCATGCTGGTTGTCGTTTGTAATCTTGTTCTGTTCCAGATGCTCCACCACTCTCCTCCTGATAATCTTCTCCATGACTTTGCATACTATACACGTCAGAGACACTGGTCTGTAGTTTAGTGCCTCGGTTCTCTCTCCTTTCTTAAAAATGGGGACTACATTTGCCGTCTTCCATACCTCAGGTAGTTGCCCAGTTTCAAGGGATGTGTTGAAGATTGTGGTTAGTGGTACACACAGCAACTCTGCTCCTTCTCTAAGGACCTATGGAGAGATGTTGTTCGGTCCCATCGCCTTTGAGGTATCAATATCATTTAGCAGCTTCTGCACTTCCTCCTCCGTTGTTCGTATGTCATCCAGCACCTGTTGGTATATTCCCTGTTGGTGTTCCCCAGCTGAGTGAGTGTGAAGGTGCAGCTGCACTATCATACCTTCAAAGAGGATTTAATAGTACTGATTCCTATTTATTGAAATAAAAAATAGGAAAATGAATGATAACATAAAATAAACAAATTTATTAATAATATGAAGAATTTACATAATATATAAAACACATAACACAAAAATAATCCTGTTTGAAGCAAATAATTAAAATGAAATATATAAATAATTCTTGTGAATCGAAGCTAATATGAATAAAAATATGAAAAGTGAATAATATAGTGGATGGCTGGACTTCGCAGTGCCGCTGTTCAAGGCTCGTACCTCCTGAATTACTGGGGGTGTAGGACGCTGAGTCAGTATGGATGTAAGGTGGTCACTGGTGGATGTCACTATTATGATGTCTGACTACAGTAGAAGATGAGGCCAACAGATGTAGAGATCGGTACATGTGTGGTACTTGGTTCTTGAGAAGTTTCGTCTTAAGTGGAAGAATTGCTACTACTCAACCAAATGAAAAGTTTGTGTTGTAACAGCGTGAGATGACTGTAGGAAGGTATGAAGACTGAAGAGTATCAACAGTGAGTGGAACACGAACTGAAAACTTCAATTAAATATGCAGAGTTCCACTCAGCTGATGACGAGTAACATTAAAAACGCAGGTTGTTGCCTGGGATCTGAGCCTAGACCCTGCTGCTCACCTTGTCTCGCCTGTGTCCGATGACCCGAACTGCCAGACAAGGAGCCTAGACCCTGCTGCTCGCCTTGTCTCGCCTGTGTCCGATGACCCGAACTGCCAGACAAGGAGCCTAGACCCTGCTGCTCGCCTTGTCTCGCCTGTGTCCGATGACCCGAACTGCCAGACAAGGAGCCTAGACCCTGCTGCTCACCTTGTCTCGCCTGTGTCCGATGACCCGAACTGCCAGACAAGGAGCCTAGACCCTGCTGCTCGCCTTGTCTCGCCTGCGTCCGATGACCCGAACTGCCAGACAAGGAGCCTAGACCCTGCTGCTCACCTTGTCTCGCCTGTGTCCGATGACCCGAACTGCCAGACAAGGAGCCTAGACCCTGCTGCTCGCCTTGTCTCGCCTGTGTCCGATGACCCGAACTGCCAGACTAAAAAAAAAAAATTAATCCAGACAAGCAGTCACTCACATGAGAGGCTTTAGGCCTTTAAAAGAAATGTGAAGAAATATACTTTACTTCTTAATTATACAGAAAACAAAAGTATAACATTATTGTGGCTGGCAGATTGTCACTGGTCACCAGTACAAGTCAGGTCATAGCAGCGTCTGGAAGAGTGTCTGTAGTCAGCAGAACAAGTTAGACCAAAACAGCGTCTGGAAGAGTGTCAGTAGTCAGCAGTACAAGTTAGACCAAAACAGCGTCTGGAAGAGTGTCTGTAGTCAGCAGAACAAGTTAGACCAAAACAGCATCTGGAAGAGTGTCAGTAGTCAGCAGTACAAGTTAGACCAAAACAGCGTCTGGAAGAGTGTCTGTAGTCAGCAGAACAAGTTAGACCAAAACAGCGTCTGGAAGAGTGTCTGTAGTCAGCAGAACAAGTTAGACCAAAACAGCGTCTGGAAGAGTGTCTGTAGTCAGCAGTACAAGTTAGACCAAAACAGCGTCTGGAAGAGTGTCAGTAGTCAGCAGTACAAGTTAGACCAAAACAGCATCTGGAAGAGTGTCTGTAGTCAGCAGTACAAGTTAGGCCAAAACAGCGTCTGGAAGAGTGTCTGTAGTCAGCAGAACAAGTTAGACCAAAAGAGCGTCTGGAAGAGTGTCAGTAGTCAGCAGTACAAGTTAGACCAAAACAGCGTCTGGAAGAGTGTCAGTAGTCAGCAGTACAAGTTAGACCAAAACAGCATCTGGAAGAGTGTCAGTAGTCAGCAGTACAAGTTAGACCAAAACAGCGTCTGGAAGAGTGTCTGTAGTCAGCAGTACATGTTAGACGAAAACAGCGTCTGGAAGAGTGTCTGTAGTCAGCAGAACAAGTTAGACCAAAACAGCGTCTGGAAGAATGTCAGTAGTCAGCAGTACAAGTTAGACCAAAACAGCGTCTGGAAGAGTGCCAGTAGTCAGCAGTACAAGTTAGACCAAAATAGCGTCTGGAAGAGTGTCAGTAGTCAGCAGTACAAGTTAGACCAAAACAGCATCTGGAAGAGTGTCTGTAGTCAGCAGTACAAGTTAGACCAAAACAGCGTCTGGAAGAGTGTCTGTAGTCAGCAGTACAAGTTAGACCAAAACAGCGTCTGGAAGAGTGTCTGTAGTCAGCAGTACATGTTAGACCAAAACAGCGTCTGGAAGAGTGTCTGTAGTCAGCAGAACAAGTTAGACCAAAACAGCGTCTGGAAGAGTGTCAGTAGTCAGCAGTACAAGTTAGACCAAAACAGCATCTGGAAGAGTGTCAGTAGTCAGCAGTACAAGTCAGACCAAAGCAGCGTCTGGAAGAGTGTCTGTAGTCAGCAGTACAAGTCAGACCAAAACAGCGTCTGGAAGAGTGTCTGTAGTCAGCAGTACAAGTCAGACCAAAACAGCATCTGGAAGAGTGTCAGTAGTCAGCAGTATAAGTCAGACCAAAACAGCGTCTGGAAGAGTGTCAGTAGTCAGCAGTACAAGTCAGACCAAAACAGCATCTGGAAGAGTGTCAGTAGTCAGCAGTATAAGTCAGACCAAAACAGCGTCTGGAAGAGTGTCAGTAGTCAGCAGTACAAGTCAGACCAAAACAGCATCTGGAAGAGTGTCAGTAGTCAGCAGTACAAGTTAGACCAAAACAGCGTCTGGAAGAGTGTCTGTAGTCAGCAGAACAAGTTAGACCAAAACAGCATCTGGAAGAGTGTCAGTAGTCAGCAGTACAAGTTAGACCAAAACAGCGTCTGGAAGAGTGTCTGTAGTCAGCAGAACAAGTTAGACCAAAACAGCGTCTGGAAGAGTGTCTGTAGTCAGCAGAACAAGTTAGACCAAAACAGCGTCTGGAAGAGTGTCTGTAGTCAGCAGTACAAGTTAGACCAAAACAGCGTCTGGAAGAGTGTCAGTAGTCAGCAGTACAAGTTAGACCAAAACAGCATCTGGAAGAGTGTCTGTAGTCAGCAGTACAAGTTAGACCAAAACAGCGTCTGGAAGAGTGTCTGTAGTCAGCAGAACAAGTTAGACCAAAAGAGCGTCTGGAAGAGTGTCAGTAGTCAGCAGTACAAGTTAGACCAAAACAGCGTCTGGAAGAGTGTCAGTAGTCAGCAGTACAAGTTAGACCAAAACAGCATCTGGAAGAGTGTCAGTAGTCAGCAGTACAAGTTAGACCAAAACAGCGTCTGGAAGAGTGTCTGTAGTCAGCAGTACATGTTAGACCAAAACAGCGTCTGGAAGAGTGTCTGTAGTCAGCAGAACAAGTTAGACCAAAACAGCGTCTGGAAGAATGTCAGTAGTCAGCAGTACAAGTTAGACCAAAATAGCGTCTGGAAGAGTGTCAGTAGTCAGCAGTACAAGTTAGACCAAAACAGCATCTGGAAGAGTTTCTGTAGTCAGCAGTACAAGTTAGACCAAAACAGCGTCTGGAAGAGTGTCTGTAGTCAGCAGTACAAGTTAGACCAAAACAGCGTCTGGAAGAATGTCTGTAGTCAGCAGTACATGTTAGACCAAAACAGCGTCTGGAAGAGTGTCTGTAGTCAGCAGAACAAGTTAGACCAAAACAGCGTCTGGAAGAGTGTCAGTAGTCAGCAGTACAAGTTAGACCAAAACAGCATCTGGAAGAGTGTCAGTAGTCAGCAGTACAAGTCAACCAAAGCAGCGTCTGGAAGAGTGTCTGTAGTCAGCAGTACAAGTCAGACCAAAACAGCGTCTGGAAGAGTGTCTGTAGTCAGCAGTACAAGTCAGACCAAAACAGCATCTGGAAGAGTGTCAGTAGTCAGCAGTATAAGTCAGACCAAAACAGCGTCTGGAAGAGTGTCAGTAGTCAGCAGTACAAGTCAGACCAAAACAGCATCTGGAAGAGTGTCAGTAGTCAGCAGTATAAGTCAGACCAAAACAGCGTCTGGAAGAGTGTCAGTAGTCAGCAGTACAAGTCAGACCAAAACAGCATCTGGAAGAGTGTCAGTAGTCAGCAGTACAAGTCAGACCAAAACAGCATCTGGAAGATTGTCAGTAGTCAGCAGTATAAGTCAGACCAAAACAGCATCTGGAAGAGTGTCAGTAGTCAGCAGTACAAGTTAGACCAAAACAGCATCTGGAAGAGTGTCAGTAGTCAGCAGTATAAGTCAGACCAAAACAGCATCTGGAAGAGTGTCAGTAGTCAGCAGTACAAGTAAGACCAAAACAGCATCATCAGTTGCTAAGTGTGAGAATTTTCGGTGTTCTGAATTATACTTGGAATATCTTGCCTTTTCGTGCGTCAGGTTGTAATGGCAAGTTCAATAGTTTATTGAAAATTTGAAAGATCTTCAGCATTATAACTTCTTATACAATTACTCTGATTATACTGACATTTAAACTGTATTTACATTTCATCAATATTATTTCCACGACATGTTTTTATGTCTCATATGATGCTATTGACTTTTTTTTTTGTCTCTGATCTTAAAATATGAAAACATTTGTTTGTAATTTATAAAATCACTGTGAACTGACAATCACCTCCAGTTATGGTCACAAATTATAAAATCATTGTGTACTGACAGTCTCCTCCAGTTATGGTCACTATTACAACCCAAGAATTCAAAGGCCTGTTATCCTGGGTGTAAAGGGAGCAAAATAAACTGCAAGAACTGCAAGAAGCCCCTATCAAGAGCCTTTTCCATCCTATGGAGAGGGAGCATGGACACGGGGTTCATCCCACAGTTACTAAAAACAACAGACATAGCCCCACTCCACAAAGGGGGCAGTAAAGCAACAGCAAAGAACTACAGACCGATAGCACTAATATCCCATATCATAAAAATCTTTGAAAGGGTCCTAAGAAGCAAGATCACCACCCATCTAGAAACCCATCAGTTACACAACCCAGGGCAACATGGGTTTAGAACAGGTCGCTCCTGTCTGTCTCAACTATTGGATCACTATGACAAGGTCCAAGATGCACTAGAAGACAAAAAGAATGCAGATGTAATATATACAGACATTGCAAAAGCCTTCGACAAGTGTGACCATGGCGTAATAGCGCACAAAATGCGTGCTAAAGGAATAACAGGAAAAGTCGGTCGATGGATCTATAATTTCCTCACTAACAGAACACAGAGAGTAGTCGTCAACAGAGTCAAGTCCGAGGCAGCTACGGTGAAAAGCTCTGTTCCACAAGGCACAGTACTCGCTCCCATCTTGTTCCTCATCCTCATATCCGACATAGACAAGGATGTCAGCCACAGCACCGTGTCTTCCTTTGCAGATGACACCCGAATCTGCATGACAGTGTCTTCCATTGCAGACACTGCAAAGCTCCAGGCGGACATCAACCAAATCTTTCAGTGGGCTGCAGAAAACAATATGAAGTTCAACGATGAGAAATTTCAATTACTCAGATATGGTAAACATGAGGAAATTAAATCTTCATCAGAGTACAAAACAAATTCTGGCCACAAAATAGAGCGAAACACCAACGTCAAAGACCTGGGAGTGATCATGTCGGAGGATCTCCCAAGAAGTTTTCGAAAGTCTTAAACCAGTGCTTCCATTCCTGAGCAGCCGTTGATAAGCTGGGGTCACAGTCTAGCCTCTCAGGTTTCAGTAAACGCTCCATGTTGTGATGTAGTCTAGCGCAGGATCACCACCAGGTAGCCCAGGATTCTATGTTCAATAAATTGTTGTGATAGAAACACAGGCCTTATCTCTAGGCTTTATTGAACATAGAATCTTCATAGTACTTCTGCAACAACAAAATATAATGACTAGTACATCTAATAACGGCTTCTACAGGGATGGTGATGTCTTGCATATGTCAAGAGAAAAGTTATAACTACAGGCCACACATTTAAACTCACCATGTAATCTGCATCACTAATATAGGGATAGTAGAAGAGAAGAGTATCACACACCATGTGTTGGCGCCCATGACACACACCAAACTGTTGTTGTTGTTAAGGGCCCCGAGAGGTGGTGCAGTATTATCCTGCTGCTGCTCCCCACAGGAGCAGTATCACTACAACCTTCAAGGACCATAACACTGTATCAATCGCATCTGCTAGAAAAATGACAGGATGGATAATGAGAACCTTCAAAACTAGGGAGGCCAAGCCCATGATGACACTCTTCAGGTCACTTGTTCTATCTAGGCTGGAATATTGCTACATACTAACAGCACCTTTCAAGGCAGGTGAAACTGCTGACCTAGAAAATGTACAGAGAACCTTCACGGCACGCATAACGGAGATAAAATACCTCAATTACTGGGAGCGCTTGAGGTTCCTAAACCTGTATTCGCTGGAACGCAGGCGGGAGAGATACATGATTATATACACCTGGAAAATCCTAGAGGGACTAGTACCGAACTTGCACACGAAAATTACTCACTACGAAAGCAAAAGACTTGGCAGACGATGCAACATCCCCCCAATGAAAAGCAGGGGTGTCACTAGCACGTTAAGAGACCATACAATAAGTGTCAGGGGCCCGAGACTGTTCAACTGCCTCCCAGCATACATAAGGGGGATTACCAAGAGACCCCTGGCAGTCTTCAAGCTGGCACTGGACAAGCACCTAAAGTCGGTTCCTGACCAGCCGGGCTGTGGCTCGTACGTTGGTTTGCGTGCAGCCAGCAGTAACAGCCTGGTTGATCAGGCTCTGATCCACCAGGAGGCCTGGTCACAGACCGGGCCGCGGGGGCGTTGACCCCCAGAACTCTCTCCAGGTAAACTCCAGGTATTGCCCTTCCACCAAGTAAGAACAGAAGTATGTACACTATATACCCTATGTACAGCAATCGGTATTAGTGCATGCCATGGTAAGCAGACCGTGTTTCAACCAGCTCTAGAATGGGAATGACAAGGGTAGACAGGCAGGTGGTGCCCACAACACCTCTGCAATTGCCATAACCATTTTCTCATTGGCTGAACCTGGGTACTGATCGAACGACAGGGCCCCATCGTCCTACCCTTAGTACTGGTTAGCTGGTTGGGGGAGATAGCCTTTCAGTAAGGGTGTGCATCCCACACCACCACCCCGAGAGAGCTCAGGAATAGGCTCCCACCTCCCTTTGGTAACCGTGCCACCATGGCACCATATAATGGGACTGCCTTTCCTCTCAACCATCCAACTCTTAGAGCTCAGTTTTATTCACGACACAAAGCCAAACCCGAAACTTAGAGCTAGACAGCAGACAGTAGTTCTAATGTAGGTCCAAGGTATGGGCAGACGGTAGCCTGCACCTCCTCACTAAAAAAAAAAATATTTAGGGGAAAAAAAAGGAGCTAGAAACTGGTTACCACAGGTCCCTAACACATCCTAACCTAATGCATTCGGGATAAAACATCTGCCAACTTATTTTCTTTGCTGGCAATGTGTATTATTCTGAGAGAATAGGGCTGCATTCGTAGACTCCATCTCATGAGCCTCGTATTGTGGTTCTTCATGGCTTGGAGAGATACCAGAGGGTTGTGGTCACTATAGACAGTGATCACCTGTGAAGTCTGGCCCACGTAAATATCCAAGTGCTTCAAAGCCAGTATCAGCACGAGGGCTTCTTTTTCAGTGGTAGAGTAAGGCCTCTGGTGCGGCTGGAACTTTGCATAGAAGGCTACAGGCTGCAGCCCTTCGTCACCATTTTGCAACAGTACTGTCCTAACCCCAGACTCACAAGCATCAACCTGTAATGAGAAAGATTTGGAGAAGTCTGGATGGGTGCAGTACACAATAATCTTTTTGCTTTCGTAAAAGCATTTTGACTTTCTGGGGTCCAATTAAAGGGAACTTTATGACTGGTAAGAGAGGTAAGAGGCGCTACAATATCTGAAATTTTTTTACAGAATCATCTGTAAAACCCTATCATGCCTAGGAAATATTGAAGAGATCTCCTATCATTGGGAAATGGGTAATCTTTAATAAGAACATAAGAAAGAAGGAACACTGCAACAGGCCTACTGACCCATGCAGAGCAGGTCCATGTCCCCCCCGGATTAACCCAATGACCCCCCCCCCCGATTAGCCCAATGACCCACCCAGTCTGGTCACCTCCACTCAAGGAAGGAGCACGAAGCCATACCCAGCAGCACAAGCTAGTCAGGTCCAACTCACACCCACCCACACCCACTCATGTATTTATCTAACCTATTTTTAAAATTACACAACGTTTTAGCCTGAATAACTATACTCGGGAGTTTATTCCACTCATCCACAACTCTATTATCAAACCAGTGCTTTCCTATATCGTTCCTGAATCTGAATTTTTCGAACTTGAAACCATTGCTGCGAGTCTTGTCTTGGCTGGAAATTTTCAGCACGCTATTTACATCCACTTTATTTATTCCTGTTTTCCATTTATACACCTCGATCATATCCCCCCCCCCCAATTCAGGGCCCTTAGTCTATCCTCATAAGGAAGATTTCTGATACATGGGATCATCTTTGTCATCCTCCTCTGTACGTTTTCCAAAACATTTATATCCATTCTGTAATACGGTGACCAGAACTGAGCAGCATAGTCTAAATGAGGCCTAACCAAGGATATATAGAGTTGAAGAACAACCTGAGGACTTCTATTATTTATAGTCCTAGATATGAAGCCAAGAATTCTGTTAGCTTTATTGCAAACACTAATGCACTGTTGTCTTGGTTTTAGATTACTGCTAACCAGAACCCCTAAATCCTTTTCGCAAGCAGTAGTATTATGATCTACATTATTTAGTTTATGTGGCATGGTTATTTACCTGTCCAACATTTAAAACTTTGGCAAGAAGTTTAGTAAATTTAGGAACAACTTTGCCACACCTACTTCATGGCCCAGAAAAGTAACAGTGGCCTGGCCAAAGGAAGACTTAGATAAATTAACAATAAATGGGAACTTTGGAAGGTCTCAAAGAGAACCTTAAGCCTAAACAAGTGTTGATCCCAAGTATCAAACACCACCACTATGTCATCTAAATAAGCTGCCGTGCCTTTAATAGCCTCATGGATAAGTTTCTGGAATGAAGAGGGGTAGTTTTTCATCCCGAAAGGGGTAACTGTATTGATAATGACCTCCTGGAATTAGAAAGGCAGAGATTTCCTTCGCCTTATACGTCAAAGGTACCTGACAGTAACCTTTAAGGAGATCTAACTTTGACACAAAAGTAGCCTTATCCACAAAGTCGATTACGTCATCCAGACGAGGAAGAGGGTAAGCATCTGTAATTGTGACCTCATTCACCTTACGGTAGTCTGTACACATACGAAACCCTCCATCAGCTTTTTTTAACAAGGATGCACGGTGAAGCCCATGGACTAGATGACTCCTCCACTAAACCATGCTCTAACAGAAATTCTACCTCCTGCTGAAGTAGCCTCTGTTTTTCAGAATTAGCTCTGTAGGGGGAGAGTTTAATAGGTTTAGAGTTTCCCACATCTACGTCATGGTAACCTAATATACATTTTTTTGGCACATCCGAGAAAATATCTGGGTATAACTGTAGAAGTGCAGTTAAACTTGTTACTTGAAGTTCAGGTAGCCCCACCATTAAAGGGCCAGGGTCCTTGAGGAAGACAGAGTTTGGAAGCGTGACATTAATTTCAGAGGTAGAGGACAGAGTCATTGCTGGGACTATCTGGTGTATGAAAAGTTTTTATTTGATTAATGTGTTAAATTCTGTTTTTTGAGGTCTTATCAAGCAGAGATACCACATAATTTACATCAGATAACTTACAGTTTGCATAGGTCCCGTAAATCTAGCTTTCAAGGTGTGGCCAGGTATAGGTTCTTGTACCAACACCTTGTCTCCTGGATGGAAGGAGCAAAATTGTGCATTTCTGTCATACCTCTGTTTCATCTTGTTTTCAGCTGCCTTTAGGTTATCCTTGGCTAACTAACGTGCCACCTGCAACCTTGAAGACGGGTTGTAGAGTGGTGAGCTAGCGTCTTCTCCCATCCATCCTTCTTTGAGCACGCGAAGAGGACCTCGTACATTGTGCCCAAAGATCAGCTTAAACGGACTAGGGAAACTGTAGACTCCTGCACAGTTTCCCTTATTGAAAACAGTAACAAAGGTAGTGATTCATCCCAGTCTGTAGAAAAATGCATACAAAAAGTTCTCATCATAGTTTTTAACATCTGATGGAATCTTTCCAATGTGCCTTGGGACTGAGGATGATAGGCAGTGGATAAGTTGTGGATTATCCCTAACCTAGTTGTTTCCCTAAATGCTTTGGCAGTGAAATTTGTACCTTGATCACTTTTAATAGATTTGGGAATGCCAAAACAAGAAATAAATCTGGTTAAAGCTTTGAGAATGACTTTAGTATTAATACTGTGCATGGGAATTGCTTCTGGGAATCTAGTTACTCTATCCATAAAGGTAAATAAGAACTTATTTCCAGACTTGGGCTTTGGTAGTGGATCTACACAATCTATAATTAATTCTGCAAAAGAATTTCCATCAGAAGGTATAGGCCGGAGAGGTGCAGGTTTAAAGTAATGTCCAGGTTTCCCTACTTGCTGACATTCTCGGAAACATCGGATATGATTCTTCACATCCTGCCTTAATTTTGGCCAATAGAATTCTTTTGTGATTCTATGTAATGTTTTAATAATTCCTAGGTGACCTCCTAATGAAGTACTATGAGCTATATTCAATATATGGAAAATTTTCTAGGGTGATTACCTGTACGTACCTCAAATTACATGCATACGGGAAATCTCATTGGGAGACAACAACTATATTGTTTACCATAGTCACTTCATGTAGACATGTGAGAAAACTTAACCACCTCTGGTCACTGCAGGTGGCCCCCTCGACCCTCACAATCTTATCCATATCTATCCGAGACCAGTATAAATTGGATAGCACCCTCAAGTATGGTACTACTAATTAATTGTGGACTGTATAGATTATATTAGTTTAACTGAATGATGGGATGAGGGGGGGGGTAGGTTACACATGGATGCATCCATCAAGGAAAAACACTTGTACATAATCTCACCACACTTACCAGATATTCTCTGGTGGTCACTTGATGGAGCTGGATCACCCATAACCTATCCAATTACAACATACCTAACTGGCCAGTATCAGTCTGCTATAGCTAGAAAGGTTACTTAACTGTGGGTGATTGATGCTCCTTATTTCCTCCATTCACCATCTCATTTCGATGTCCTGCTACACTGACATGGTTCTTATTCCAGCAGGACAAGGTATCCATTGGTTTGTCCCGGTTTAGAATTCGTGACTCCATAAAACTTCACTATCCTCGGGACGGGAACCACGTGTTCACTTGGATCAAGGCGACTTATTTCACTTCCTGCATTCTCTTAATTTAATGTTATTATCACTGATTACATTACCATTCACAAGACGATTTAATGTCTCATAATTATTATACACATTAGAGGTCACTCCATTAAGATCTGAGACCGATGAGTGATTATTAAATCACGGGTATTTTCCCCGGGACACTCCATGGCGACACGCCAGTCCCCACCGGTCATACCATTATTCACTAATTTTACCACTTTATTACTGTGGTCCCGTAAATCTCGTTCCCTCACTCTTTACCATGAACAGTTACGACACTTCCTATTATGAAGTGAGGGGGGGGCTCGCAAAAAAATATTTGACGTCTTTATTTATGAACCGATTACATTCATTTTTGGTGTACTATTAGAAGCTTATATCGAGTATGCTATGCTGAAGTTTAAAAAATATCGGCCAAAAAGGAAATGAAATATGCAAAATTTACGAAAAATTATATTTGGCAGGGGACCTGTACTTAGTGGTACTTGGAAAAGTGGTTTTGACTCTTTCTGCTGATAGAACACTTCTAATTCCATCATTTTGCAGATTAAAATTATATAATAACTCTTATCTTCATGCTAAAAAAAAATAAAGTTTCATAACTTTTTTTGACATTTTGGAAGATGTCGGTCTTGTTTCCCACACAAATCTGAAAATATTTGGGATAGTTCAGAAAGGTACCATAAAACTTGTAAAGCAATCATTCTTCTATGTTTGTTGTGAAAATCAAGTCAATTCATTCATAAATAAGGATTCAGTCCCCCTAAATAGGTAAATAAGTTACTTTCGAGATATAGGCCGAAGCGCGCGGCACCCCCGCTGCCCGGGAAATAATTTTTTTCCCCGAAAAATTCGCTTTATTTTACACTTTTTCCGCGACCTACGAGTGTTTATTACAGTTAACCATTGTAAATCCGTTTTCTCTCATCACTGATGAGAGAGGTCGGACCCTCTCTTCACCTTCAGGGGAAATATCGATAGAAATTTATTCCTTTGGGCGTCATATTATGCTATATATTTTTTTTGAGGTGTACTTTTTATGTTTATATGCTATTATTATATTGCATTATATCATAATAGATCAATTGTGATAGATAAATAAGCCTTATAATTGATATTAGCGTGGGTATGGAATATTTTGTTGGCTGGAGGTGTCGGCTATTTTGTGCACTATTCCCAGGGGTTCCCGATTGGTTCCCTGATCACATTATCTCCGCCCACTCTGGCATGATCTCAGATGGTGAATTTGTATTATATTAGACATAAAGATGTACGAAAACGATAAAAATAACACGGGGAAAAAGGTAACAAAAACGTCAACAACGCTGAGTCAGCGCTTCTTACGCAACATGTTGCGTCAGCGCTGTCACCATGCCTGTTATAAATGGCTGTAATTCCTTTTAGAAACATTGTACAAGGATAATAATTATACCAGCGTGTAGCCAGAAAGTTCAGCTATTTTTTGGTAACAATAACTCCATTTTCATATTTTTTCGAATTTTTTTTTGCTCCGCGCGCGGGAACCCTGAACCTATTATGAAGTGAGGCCCATATTAATCCTTAGGCTGCCGTGAACGCCAATTTCCTGGTCCCTTATTTTCACAGCCTCCTCACTACATTCAAAACACTCCCGCTAACCCATGCCCTCAGTCGACCTGTTCCCCCCCCACATCCGCGCAGGCGCAGGGTGAACCCGGTTGGTTCTATTCAAAATACAAATACATTTTGACCCAAATCAACACATTAAACACTTATTAGGCACTATAGCTTCGGAAATTAAATAATTTCCACATTGCGGCCGGGCGGAAGTCGTTGTTAGACGACTTAAATTGCGTCTTCCTCCAGGAGACGATTCCAGCCCTCTCTAGATTGCGCTGCTGTTTTCCTAGTGGGTCTTACTACAATTTCTTCTTGCATCACTTGATCATTGTCTTAAGTATCACTCGTGTCACTTTCCCTTAGATTTCCATCTGCACTGGATTGAACACCATTTAATTCTAAGGGAATTAATTTATTAATGGTACACAAACTTTCCTGACCATGACACAACACTTTGACGTTTCTGACAACACCTTGTGCATCTGGGTATAATGTAACTACCTTGCCCAGAGGCCACAATGCTCGATGTTGTTCAGTATCAATTAACACAATGTCACCTGGTTGAATGTTCTGTCGGTTTACTGCCTCTGGCGCACCATAAAAGTGTTCACATAGTGTAAGAAGATATTCTTTACGCCGCACATCGGACCAATGAGTAATTACCTTATTTAACATCTTGAACTTATCACTCAACACGGTCACGTTATTGTAATCCTCATCACTTCCCTCGGGATTATCTCTATAGATATGTGCAGCTTCTAACCTTCGTCCACATATTAGGTGAGAGGGAGTCAGGATCTCCATGTCAGGAGTGTCGCTCATGTATGACAGAGGGCGATTGTTTACCCGATTCTCTGCCTCCACCAACACTGCACGGAATTCCTCCAAATTAATTCTCTTCCTGTGTAGCACCTTACGAAGACATCTTTTCACTGTACCTATCATTCTTTCGTACAGTCCTCCCTGCCAAGGTGCTCTGGGAGTAATAAATTTCCAGACACACCCCCTCTGGGTCAACAAAGACTGTACATCATCACTCTTATTTAATTCCATCAAGTGTTGAGCACCCGCTACAAAATTGGTGGCATTATCTGAGATCATCAATCTTGGACAGGATCGCCTAGCTGCAAATTTCTGGAACAGCTGTATGAACTGTTCTGCAGACAAGTCCTGAGCCACTTCTATATGAACAGCCCTAGTAGCTGTACAAGTAAATAGACATACATACACCTTCAAAGGAACACCATCTGAAGTACCTGTTAAAACGATTGGCCCACTATAGTCCACTCTGGTCACATAAAATGGTTTTACCAACTGCACACGTTCCTTGGGCAATGGTGGAGGACCTGGGCACATGTAGGTTCTGGCATCCACCCGGTGACATATTACACACGACTTGATAATCCTTTTTACACTCTGCCATCCTTGTGAAATCCAGAAGGTTTCCCGAATACAGTTTAAGGTATCCTGTACCACACCATGCATAACGTTATTATGGGCATTAAAGACAATCAAGGTTGTCAGGTGATGAGTTTTGGGCAGCAAGATAGGGTGTTTAGCATATTCACCCAATTCAGCATTTTGTAACCTGCCTCTGCACCTAATTACATCATCCTCTAACTACAGCCCCAGCTTTTCTATTATTGAGCCTTTCACAATTTTCCTTCCATCATTAATTTAATCTCATCCCTGTAGGTTTCTTCTTGTACCCTCTGTAGCCAGTATTTCAGAGGATGGGGAAAATTATACGAGATATTCATCATACTTATAAATTTAAACACTAACTTCGTCACGCTAATCAGCTTGGGTAAGGAAGAATACGTATTCATATCAATGGCTAAGGAGGGACTACTGACTAGAGCGGTGCTCACCCTAATTTCGACAGGAGCAATATGTGCCTTTTGCACCGGCCAGTTAATTTTGTCCACCAGCCAACTTGGCCCTTTAAACCACGAAAAAGCACTCACAAATTTTTTATAAGTCAAGCCTCGAGACAAGAAGTCAGCCGGATTCTCGTCACAAGACTGTTATATTTCTCCTGTATTTGATTGATTTCAGCGACTCTGTTTTGTACGTGCACAATCTTACTGTTACCATTACGAATCCATTGTAAGGATACCTCATTATCAGACCAAATTACAGTGTCGCTGATATTTATCTGGAGTTTACCTGGAGTTTACCTGGAGAGAGTTCCGGGGTTCAACGCCCCCGCGGCCCGGTCTGTGACCAGGCCTCCTGGTGGATCAGAGCCTGATCAACCAGGCTGTTGCTGCTGGCTGCACGCAAGCCAATGTACGAGCCACAGCCCGGCTGATCAGGAACTGACTTTAGGTGCTTGTCCAGTGCCAGCTTGAAGACTGCCAGGGGTCTGTTGGTAATCCCCCTTACGTGTGCTGGGAGGCAGTTGAACAGTCTCGGGCCCCTGACACTTATTGTATGGTCTCTTAACGTGCTAGTGACACCCCTGCTTTTCATTGGGGGGATGGTGCATCGTCTGCCAAGTCTTTTGCTTTCGTAGTGAGATTAAGATTTCGTTTGGATTTTTAACCCCGGAGGGTTAGCCACCCAGGATAACCCAAGAAAGTCAGTGCGTCATCGAGGACTGTCTAACTTATTTCCATTGGGGTCCTTAATCTTGTCCCCCAGGATGCGACCCACACCAGTCGACTAACACCCAGGTACCTATTTGCTGCTAGGTGAACAGGACAATAGGTGTAAGGAAACGTGTCAGAATAATAGTGAGTGATTTTCGTGTGCAAGTTCGATACTAGTCCCTCTAGGATTTTCCAGGTGTATATAATCATGTATCTCTCCCTCCTGCGTTCCAGGGAATACAGGTTTAGGAACCTCAAGCGCTCCCAGTAATTGAGGTGTTTTATCTCCGTTATGCGTGCCGTGAAAGTTCTCTGTACATTTTCTAGGTCGGCAATTTCACCTGCCTTGAAAGGTGCTGTTAGTGTGCAGCAATATTCCAGCCTAGATAGAACAAGTGACCTGAAGAGTGTCATCATGGGCTTGGCCTCCCTAGTTTTGAAGGTTCTCATTATCCATCCTGTCATTTTTCTAGCAGATGCGATTGATACAATGTTATGGTCCTTGAAGGTGAGATCCTCCGACATGATCACTCCCAGGTCTTTGACGTTGGTATTTCGATCTATTTTGTGGCCAGAATTTGTTTTGTACTCTGATGAAGATTTAATTTCCTCATGTTTACCATATCTGAGTAATTGAAATTTCTCATCGTTGAACTTCATATTGTTTTCTGCAGCCCACTGAAAGATTTGGTTGATGTCCGCCTGGAGCCTTGCAGTGTCTGCAATGGAAGACACTGTCATGCAGATTCGAGTGTCATCTGCAAAGGAAGACACGGTGCTGTGGCTGACATCCTTGTGTATGTCGGATATGAGGATGAGGAACAAGATGGGAGCGAGTACTGTGCCTTGTGGAACAGAGCTTTTCACCGTAGCTGCCTCGGACTTTACTCTGTTGACGACTACTCTCTGTGTTCTGTTAGTGAGGAAATTATAGATCCATCGACCGACTTTTCCTGTTATTCCTTAAGCACGCATTTTGTGCGCTATTACGCCATGGTCACACTTGTCGAAGGCTTTTGCAAAGTCTGTATATATTACATCTGCATTCTTTTTGTCTTCTAGTGCATTTAGGACCTTGTCGTAGTGATCCAATACTTGAGACAGACAGGAGCGACCTGTTCTAAACCCATGTTGCCCTGGGTTGTGCAACTGATGGGTTTCAAGATGGGTGGTGATCTTGCTTCTTAGGACCCTTTCAAAGATTTTTATTTCTTATATAATTAGCTAATTTGACACCTACATAAATGGCCGTTAATTTCAACTGAGGTAACGTACGTGATTTGATTGGAGCCACCCTAGCCTTAGACATAACAAGAGAAATGGCACTATTACATTGAAGGTAAGCGACTGTTCCATATGATAATATCGAAGCATCGCAAAAAATGTGGAGTACATTTTCTCCATCTTGACTGGCCACATTACGTGGGAACTCCAACATTGGTAATTTTACATATTCACCTATTAGTTCTTCCCACCTTTCAACAAATTCCTCAGGTAGGGTTTCATCCCAAGCACACTTAAGCTTCCATGCTTCTTGTATCAACAATTTTCCTCTTATTGTAAGCGGTGACACTAAGCCTAGTGGATCGAAGCATTTTGAAACTTCCACAAGTACGACTCTCTTGGTTAATTTACTGGGCATGCTGTAGTTATTAGACTTTAACGATAACAAGTCTCTCTCTGTGTCCCAAGTCAGTCCCAGCACATTACTATATTTAGACACTTCAACTCCAGGGTTGCCTTTATTTATTTGAGCCCTTAAACTGGACGAATTACTGTTCCATTCCCTCAGGGGCATATTTGCACCTTGCATTATTTCATTAGCCCCTTCATATATGCTCATTAGTTCTTCTTCAGTAGGCGTCACCCCCAGGAAACTGTCCACATAAAATTGTTTACCCATTACTCCTCTCAGTGGACCACCTGTACGCTTAAGGTGTGCATTTATCGTTGCCTGGAGTAGGAACGGACTGGAGGTAGCACCAAACAATACACTCCTGAAGCAAAAAGTCTTCAGGGGACTAAGTGGGTCACTAGGATTCTCGGGCCATAAAAACCTTGTGCAATCCCTGTCAGCCTCCTGCAGACCCACTCTCAGGAAAGCTTTACTTATGTCCACCGTAAAGGCATAATTCTTAACCCTGAAGTTTAATAATATGTCTCCCAGTTTTTCCGTCAACGACGGACCTGTCATCAAACAGTCATTCAAACTAGGTACATTTTTGTTACTCCTGGCACTACAATTAAACACAATCCTCAGAGGAGTGGTCTTAGAATCCTTCTTCACTCCGTGATGTGGCAAATAGTGACCATAAATCTGGGCTTGCTCAGGAGGTACCTCCTCTATGAATTTATTATTTAACTGCTCATTAATTATATCATCATAAGCAGTCAACAGTTCTGGTGTCTTGCTCAGTTCGCGGAGCTGAGCCTTCAATTGTCCATACACCATCCTGTAATTTGTTGGTAGGTCTGGATGGTTCAGCTTCCACGGAAGTCTCACCCAGTATTGTCCAGATTCAAATTTAACATTCTTCTTGTATTGTTCTTGAGTAAAGGAATCATCTGGACTTTCTTCATTTACATTGATCCCTATGCTGTCCAATTCCCATAATTTATAGACAGGTTCAACATCATCCTCTATTGAAGTATATTTATACTGGGGTGATATTTCATGAGTAAGACACACCGTAACTGTATTTATGGCTTCCTCCAGTCATTCATTATCAGTAAGAGGAAGCCTGCCATACATCACGTGACCTCCTGTGGTCCTTAGAAGGGTGACTCCGCATTTCTTTGTCATACCCTTTACAAAGGTGGCATAATGGTCACTACCTATCAAAATATCTATTGGCCCCACAGAATCATTATTTACACCAGAAGGTGCCAAATTTACCTTACTTGAAAGCCTTTCAGTAGCGTTACCAAGCCCTATTGTAGATATTTTCTCTGGGAGCCTATCCACAATTACAGCATTAATACGTTTTCTCTCATTACCCAGCCTGACAGTTACATAAACTGTGTCGTATGACTGGGCCTTCTTATTCGAGAGAAAGCCAGATAACTTGAGTATAGCAGGATCTCCCATTTGTACCTTCATCCCATTAAGGCAATTACGTTTTATGAAGGTACGTTGTGATCCCAGATCCAGTAATGCTGTTACAGTTTTGGATTTACGCCGTTTATCATTAATCACCACATCCAACACAGGTAAAGCTACCTCAGCTAGGCCATCATTACCGACATTAGCTGCAATCTCTACGTTGGCTACTGTTGTGTCCGGGTTATTATCACTATCAGTAGTATTGTTACCATCATTACGATTAGATCCGCCCTTACACATAGCTATGTGGTATCTTCCCTTGTTACACTGATAACAATGGTTCAAGTTAGCACGACAATCCCTTGCATTATGATTTCCTAGACACCTGATACATCTAGCAAGCTCTTCCAATCTTTCCACTTTAACATCCCATGAATTATAGGCATTACAGTTCTTAGAGAAATGAGTACAGTTGCAGAAGATACAATCTCTCCTTTCTTTGCCTGACCTCTTATCAACTGGGCTACCCTTATTGTGGTACTTCCTCCTCTTGTTTTGATGTGGAGAACCACTATTACTGCCCCCCGTCACTTGATATGTGCCTACGTACCCCCGTTTAGTAGGTGACTTATGATTATTGATATTGGAATAAAGTTTCCTTTTGTGGAACTTGACAGGTGCACTGGGGTCTGTAGACGTGGTATCCCTGGAGGTAATGGGTTGGCTGGTCTGCAGTTGGACAATTAGCTCCTGCAGGCCCACTCTTATTTCTTCCAACCCGAAGTAACTCTTGTGATATCTGTTAGATAGCCACTCTACTGTCTTGTGGTTCAATTTATTCTGAATCAAGGCACTCAACAACCACTCTTCTCCCTCCAAATCATATTTATTACTCAAGGTCTTAAGAGTGCTTTCTAGTTTGATCCTAAATTGCTATAAGCCGTTGCAGTTTTGATCTGGAGTCTTCAAACTAGCCAAAATAGCTACTAGATCCAGCCTACTTTGCTCCAAGTTACTATAAGTGACCTCCAACAAGTCAACTGCCTCACTATAGGAGTCATCTATATTTGGGAATGCTTGTATGAGAGCATGCACATCTCCCCTTACTTGTCCCTTTAAATAGCATAATTTGGTAACACTTGCAAGATCACTCCTATCATGTACGACTGCTTTAAAGATAGACCGAAACTCCTCCCAGTTTTATCCTGGATTAAACATAGGCATGCATAATTCTGGGAGTTTTGGTAGACACCTCTGATTTTCCTTACTAGGTTGACCAACAACATTGTTTACACCCTTTACCTTCTCCAAAGTCTTAGTTTTGCAGGACACAATGTTGTCCTCCACTTCATAATATTGATCCAGCAGCCGCTCCCTTTCAGCATCATCTGCACAATTCACCAGAAGATCGCTCCCACAGTCCTTATACCACAGTTTATATGACTCATATCTATTTTCTAAGGCATCTAGGTGTAACTTTAATTCATCAGGGTTTACGGTTTCTTGTCCCATTAACTCCATACGCTTGTTGTATGATTTAGTAACATGACCCTTTCGAGCTTGTAGTGAGGCTTTCTTTGCTTTGGCATCCATGGACTTGCCAGCCGCACTAACTTCCTCAGACCCAGCCATGGTTAGGGAATTAATAGTCACCAATTATACAACTTAAGTAGACACCTTGTGAGAGTAATTCTTGCACTTTACTCTTGTATAAATCCTAGCCACCCATGTGCTAGTAATTAATTAGGCTAATTATCATCCACCACATGACCGATTAAATTTGTGTACCCTATACCCACTTTCTTCAATCAGTCACTTAATTATTAAGTAATTAATTCAATTAATTTTTCACTGATTGCATCCGGTTCAGGAAGGACCAGTGAGCAGATATGGAAAATTTTCTAGGGTGATTACCTGTACATACCTCAACATTACATGCAAACGGGAAATCTCATTGGGAGACAACAACTATATTGTTTACCGTAGTCACCTCGTGTAGACATGTGAGAAAACTTAACCACCTCTGGTCACTGCAGGTGGCCCCCTCGGCCCTCACAATCTTGTCCATATCTATCCGAGACCAGTATAAATTGGATAGCACCCTCAAGTACAGCGCTGCTAATTAATTGTGGACTGTATAGATTATATTAGTTTAAATGAATAAAGGGGGGAGGGTAGGTTACACATAGATACATCCATCAAAGAAGAACACTTGTACATAATCTCACCACTTACCAGATATTCTCTGGTGGTCACTTGATGTAGGTGGATCACCCATAACCTATGCAAATACAACATACCAAACTGGCCAGTATCAGTCTGCTATAACTAGAAAGGTTACTTAACTGTGGGTGATTGATGCTCCTTATTTCCTCCATTTACCATCTCATTTCGATGTTCTGCTACACCGACACGGTTCTTATTCCAGCAGGACAAGGTATCCGTTGGTTTGTCCAGGTTTAGAAGTCGTGACTCCATAAAACTTCACTATCCTCGGGACGGGAACCACGTGTTCACTCAGAGCAGGGTGACTTATTTCACTTCCCGCATTCTCTTAACTTAATGTTATTATCACTGATTACATTACCATTCACAAGACGATTTAATGTCTCATAATGATTATACACATTAGAGGTCACTCCATTAAGATCTGAGACTGATGAGTGATGATTAAATCATGGGTATTTTCCCCGGGACACTCCATGGCGATGTGCCAGTACCCACCGGTCATACCATTATTCACTAATTTTACCACTTTATTACTGTGGTCCCATAAATCCTGTTCCCTCATTCTTCACCAGGAACAGTTATGACACTTTCTATTATGAAGTGAGGCCTATATTAATCCTTAGGCCGCCGTGAACGCCAATTTCCTGGTCCCATGTTTTCACAGCCTCCTCACTACATTCAAAACACTCACGCTAACCCATGCCCTCAGTCGACCTGTTCCCCCCGCACATCCACGCAGGCGCAGGGCGAATCCGGTTGGTTCTATTCAAAATACAAATACATTTTGACCCAGATCAACACATTAAACACTTATTAGGCACTATAGCTTCAGAAATTAAATAATTTCCACACAATATTTGAGGTCTAAAGTTTGTTGAAACCACTGACCTGTCTGACAGTTGCTGGCCCTCTATCTTCTTATCAGTCTCAGTGCAGATCAAATAGTCGTTTTTAAGTTTATATTTGACCAGATGATCCAAAAAGGATTTACCTATGGCTGCCTGAAAAGCAAAATTCAAAGAAGGGTCCTTTTGTTGTTCCTCCCAGAAGGACAGTCCCTCTGGCATGGCAACAGAGATATCTGGCAATCCTGCAACCCTGGAATAGGAAGGCTTGATCTGGGTCTGTTCATAAAACAAATTGGCTATTCCAAAATCAGAGTCGTCCAAGGATAGGTCAGCACTCTTGCCAGACAACCCTTGGGATGTTGCCCGAGTTATGGCCAACACCAGAGAAGAATTATGGGTTCAGGGCATACACTAGCAATGGTAATGTTATTACCCATTAATAACATGGCATCTTTCATAGGAAATCCTTCGGATACACCTACAGTCAAATATCCAGCGTAATATTTGTGCTGTACATAGATTCTATGCATGGGGACAGAAAAAATGGCTCATCCAAAGGCTTCAAGCAAAACAGTGGATTGTAATGAAGTGTGTTCAGAAAGGGGAAGTACTCCCTCTCTTATAAGCGAGCAATATGCTCCAGTATCTCTAAAGGTTCTGACTTCAGTTGTTTTTGAGTCTTCCTGATGGGAAATACGGCTCTAACAGTAATAAGGAGCCATCCCTTTCTCTACTTCTTTCAGGGACATGTTACTAGGGACACTATAGATTTTCCCTAATGGTTGGGGTTTATGTGGGCAGTTGGGGCAGATGTGACCTACTTTGTTGCATAGGAAGCAGAATACAGGCTTGATCTTAGCTCCCTGCTGATGTTGCAACTGGTGTAGCTCTGGTTGGTGTCGCTCTGGATACAGTTGTCGAGTTGCAACATGTTGAGTGGTTTGTCGCTCACCAGGTTGACCATATGTTGAATAGTGGGGCTCACCAGGTGACTTAGTTGGCTGACACAGACGTTCTCTTTCCGGCTGGCACTTCATCCTCCAATGTTGACAATCTCTGCTCATGCCAGGAGCGGTTGGTTTCAAAGGTATCAGCCAACCTGGCTGCTTCGAATGCAGTGCTTAAGACATGATCCAGCAGAAAAACTAACCTCTGGTCCCACAGACTCCAGCAGGTTATTTGTTAATATAAGCTGCACAAGATCAAAGGTGGCAACACCACTTGCTTTATACCAGCTGGTAAAAGCTTTGGTCTGCTGCCACACGAAATCCACCAGGGATTGACCAAGCTGTCGTCTGCCTAATTTGAATGACTTTCTATACTTTGCTGGGTTGCATTAATATGCTCGAAGGACTGTGGTCTTCACAACTTTATAATTGGTAAAATCAGTGTCATTTAACACTGACGTAAACTCCTGAGCCTTATCAAACAACGCTGTGTGAGCCAATGACGCCCAATGCTGTTCTGGTTACTTCAAGGCTCGAGCCTGGTTTTCGAAAGTTTCGAAAAATTGTTCTGGTTCTGCCTCATTGAAGCGGGGGACCAGCTGTACTGCTCTCTGTAAACTAAAGTAATTTACAACATAAGAAAACTGCCTTCTTTCTTTTTCCTATCAAACTCTTCCTTGGCATATGCCCTCTGTTCCCTTGTCTGCTCAAGATTGATTATCGCCAACTCAAGTGCCAATGCAGCCGATTCGCCTTCAGACAACCCTGTTACATGAGACTGACGATTTTGCTCAGTTGATGTATCATTTTAGTCGTGCGAGAACATCGGGTTTTTACTCCTGGCTCCCATGGAGGGAGGAGTTTGATGTGCTATCTCCTCTTCTCAGAGTTTGATACTTATAAGAGTACAAAGCTGCACAGCTGTGAGAGTGCGTTCGTACTCAATGCCAATGGAATGAGCAATTTGCCCAAAACGCTGTAGGGAAAATTTAGACACGTTTAATAAAGTGTATTCACACACTAGACGTCTGACTCGTCTAGGCGGCATACCCCAACATAACACGCTATTCGCAGTACACACTTAGCTATGCACAGTACGACTGCAGAATACTCGTACCCTAATGTAACACGTTACTTGCAATACATGCTCAGCTATGCACAGTTCGACTGCAGAATACTCACATACAATATCAAGGCTGATACACAATAGCAAAGCTGACTGCAAAATATTTACACAACAGCAACACTGACTGTAGCGAAGCGAGCACAATGAACAATACAATAGCAGGCTGACCATACAATAGCAGGCTGACCATACAATAGCAGGCTGACATGCAAAGTTTCGTAAAGCGTTGTCAAAGCTAATGCAATGCCAGACAGCAAGCTACACAATTTTCCTGCTTCCAGCATCACCCTAGGCTCAACTCGTGCTCTAAGTCCAGCTCCAGCTCTCGGACATGCTACGCATGTTACAACCCAGGAATTCAAAGTCCTGTTATCCTGGGGGTAAAGGAAACAAAACAAGCAGAGCAGAAAACTTTTGACTTATATTATCCTTTCAACAAGAACAGAAGTATGTACACTATATACACTATGTACAACAATAGATATTAGTGCATGCCACAGTAAGCAAGGCGGAAGAGATGCCACTAGAGAGCAGACCGTGCTTCAACCAACTCTAGAATGGAAATGACAAGGGCAGACAGGCGGGTGGTGCCCACATCACCTCTACAATTGCCAGAGCCATCTTCTCATTGGCTGAACCTGGGTACTGATCGAACAACGGGGCCCCATTGTCTGACCCTTAGTACTGGTTCGCTGGTTGGGGGAGATAGCCTTTCAATGAGGGTGTGTACATGCGCTGAATAAAGGTTACGTACTCTTTGCATGCCACAGTCACAAATCATTCTGTAATGACAGTCTCCTCCAGTTATGGTCACAAATCATTGTGTAGTGACAGTCTCCTCCAGTTATAGTTACAAATTCAATAATAATATTTAACTCATTTCGTCTCTCAACCTTTGAGTAGTGAGAATGTGTGCTGCTGCTGCCCCTGGCGTTGATTAGTGGCAGTTATATTTTCACAGCATGGCGCAGGCCAGCCAGAGATGCATAAACACAGTCTGTGTTGAGCTTATCCTTGGGGGTGTGACGGAACTTCTATGGACCTGCTACTACCTGCAATCATATGAGATACATATGGTATTGCTAACGAGGAGATATGTGGAGTAGCGCTGAATGGCACGACGAGGATCTTTGTCAAGTTTAACTTGGCAAGTGTGTATGAGGCGGTGGTGGACAAGTACAAGGAGGTTACTTTGAGAGTTAATTCTGCTGTGACCGTGCGACTTCACAACGTTTCTCGCCATTACACATGGCTTAAGATTAGAAATGTGCCTTTCGAGGCGGATGATTCTGACATCCGTCTTGCGATGGGCAAATATGGTGCAGTACATATGGCCACTGTTGGGAAGTGGGCTACTGGGCCATACGCAGGGATACCCAAAGGAACGTATTCTGTGAAAATGACGTTACATTACCCTATTCCGTCATACATAGTGCTGCCAGAATTTCGGACCCAGGTGTTTGTGACATACGCTGGGCAACGCCGGACCTGTCGTTGTGTGGTCATATGATCACCTAGCGGCTCTGTGTGGAAGGAGGCGTGGCAACATGGAACAACGGCAACGACATACAGCAGTAGAGAAGGGTGAGGAGCAAGATTTGCCTTATGTGACTCTGCCTACACAAGGTGGGTCCTGGAGTGAGGAGGTCGATAGAGTGGAGGAGATGGAGTCAGCAGTTGTGACGAGGGGGGGACACCCCTTCATTGAATACAGCTCAGGTGTTGGAACAGAACACCCCGAATGCAAGTGGTAACGATGTGGAAGACTCGTTAGCCTTGGCTTTAAATATGTTATTGGCTGACAAGAGTATTGGGAAGGTTGGGAGTCCAGATCTAGTTCTTGGGTCTGCTGTGGATCAGGGTGTGGAACAAGATCTGCGGTCTGCACGGTGTGGTAAGAATGTCTTGATGCAAGCGGTGGAGGTGGAGGTCCACCGGGAAAATGTACAGACGAGATGATGCAAGCAGAGAGAGTATCACAGAAGCGCGCTGCTGTGCTATCTGACTCTGAGGACGTGATCACGCCTGCTCAATGCCCTGGCAAAAAGTCCTGGGCGGAAGTTACGCAGAGAGGACACAGCGGCCCTAAGGGGCAGGAGTTGGTTAAGAGCGTTTCTAAAGGGGGGGAAGAGGGACCAAGGTGTCATGAAACGATCTGGTGGCAAGACAGTACCAGGGTCAAGAAGGAAAACCACTCTGTAAGCTTCAAGTGCATGACATTGAACATTAATGGATTGAGATCAGAGAGAAAGTGTGTATGGTTTAGTGAATATTTGGTGCATAATAGTGTTGATGTGGTGTTCGTGCAGGAATGCAACTACAGACCAGGCTATGAGTTGAAGGTGAATAGGTATAATGTGTATGTGGAGCATGCGATAAAGTTGAAAGGAGAAGTTGCCATCCTGGTAAGGGAAACTAGCCCGTTCGTAGTGAGGCATTGTGAGGGTGGGGAGGGGAGGGTGATTTGTGTAGATGGGTGGTGGAGTAGGGTACAGATGAGTTTGGTGTGTGTGTATGGTCCGGCAGAGGGAGATGTGCATATTAAGAATAAATTTGTGAAGGATGTCCTAGTATATTATTTGCGTGCTTTGCCGGGTGTAGCTGTAATTGGTGGTGATTGGAATTGTGTGATAAGGCGTAAGGATGTGGAACCTAGAGGAGCAGGGTATTGTTCGGGGATTTTGGGAGAATTATTAAATGGGGTGGGGTTAATGGACGTTGGGGGGGTGGGGTTGAAGAACATACTTTTGTTAGACATGGATATGCGGCTAGACTGGATCGCTTGTACGTGCCGCGAACAGTAAGAGTGAGCAGAGTGCGTGTGGTGGACGCGGTTTTTTCGTATCACAGAGGAGTAATGGTGGACCTAGAATGGGAGGGATTGCCCAATCAAAACCAATTGGAAAGTAACTGCCTTTATTACACAGAAACACAAGCCAGCACTATCCTAAACAATGCTAAAAGTCTATCAGTACTTAACTACAACACCCAGGTCCTTAAGCAAACACTATGATGACCTCCTGGCACTCCTTGAATCACTAAAGACACCCTTCTCCCTGCATTATTCTTACTGAGACCGGGTTTTAAAAGCAGGACACAATAGATATCTACCCCTACCAGGATACACAGCAATTCACAACTGCAGACCAAACCAGTTGGGGGTGGTATTGCAATCTATTACTCTAACCAGTTATCTTGTATTAGCACCACTTGTTTTATAAATGAATGGGGGAAATACATTTTTGCAAATTTTTACTGTAAAAACCTTAAAGGGACACCTATAACAATGGGTGCCATTTACCGGATACCTCACACAAACATCCCAAATTTCAGCAAGAAATTAAAGTCACTAATAACAAACAGACAAATGAATAAGCACCACCTTCTCTTAGCTGGAGACTTCAACATAAACCTTGGCTTACTAGATGATCAGCCTGTAACTGATTTCATCAACAATATGAACAACACACTTCTCATACCAACAATACTAAACCAACCAGGCTCACTTAGACAAGGGCAACCATAATAGACCACATATGGATCAATATACTAGCCCCCCTTAAATCGGGGATAATCACAGATAGCACTACAGACCACTACCCTCCCTTCTCCTGACAACATTAGTAAACCACCCCTTAAAATTCAACAAAAGTCTCTTTTAAAACTCCATGACGAGGCCTCAAAAAGGGAAGTTCACAGCTGCCCCTGAGTTTGTTGACTGGCCTACAGAATTCTCCAAGGCCAATGATATTGATGACGGGACAGACATTTTTTTTAAAACAAATTACTTAAAGACTATACAACAAACATTGTCCTATAAAAACTAAACAGATCACAAACAAACGGTTTGGGTTTGCCCATGGCTAACCAGTACCATTCTGAAATCCATTGACAAGAAACACCAATATGAAAAAGCAATATAGACAGGGCTAATAACACAAAGATATTCTTAAACACTATTCACAGTTCTCACCAAAGTAATAAAGAAAGCCAAACAACTATACAAACTCCAGTAGATTCACAGACACTAGAGGAATATAAAAAAGACCTGGAAAACACTCCTCAGATTCTAGGGACCCACAAACTGAAAAAAAAAACAAGAATATTGCCTAACTAAACCTAATGAAACACCACTACATCCCACTGACACAGCTAACAAGATAAACGACTTCTTCTCAACCATAGGATCTAATCTCGCCAAAAAAAATTCCACATACCAATCCCCATGCCGGGACTACCTAGATGGGAATTTCCCTAATTCCTTCTATCTTGCACCAACTGACCCCTCGGAAGTCACTGAGATATAAAGCCCACTTAAAAAAAAACATCAGGGAATTTGTCTAATGTCCCACCATTACTGTACAAGCGAGCGCCCAATCCTTTCGCATGCTATTTCATTACTTTTTAAAACAAGTCACTAGAAACTAGCACCTTCCCGAAACTACTCAAGATGGCAAGGGTTTTCACCCAAAACTAAAGGTGGTGACCCACAGACTTAAACAACTATAGGCCAATATCAAACTACCATTGCTATCCAAAATCTTTGAGAAACTCGTGCACAGGAGATTATATTCATTTATAACAACACAAAACATACTCAACCCCCGCCAATTTTTATTCAGGAAAAATAAAAGCACTAATGATGCAATCATAAAAATGCTAGATCTGCTTTACAACCCGCATTGGAAAATAAGGAATATCCACTAGGAATTTTTTTTTGACCTAAGAAAAGCTTTTGACACAGTAACCACGACATCCTACTCCCCAAACTTGACCATTACGGTATAAGAGGCCATGCCTTGCTTTTTCAAAACTTACCTTACTAATAGGTATCAGTATGTCACCATTAAAGACATAGCATCAACAACACGGCCACTTGATACTAGAGTTCCGCAGGGAAGTGTCCTTGGTCCCCTGCTCTTCCTCATATACATCAATAATCTTCCAAACGTATCCCAACACCTGAAACCCATTCTCTTTGCTGACGACACGACTTATGTCATCTCTCACCCTAATCTTGCCACCCTCAACACCATTGTTAACGAGGAGCTGATCAAAATATCGACTTGGATGACAGCCAATAAACTTACGCTTAACACTGACAAAACCTACTATATTATGTTTGGTAGCAGAGCAGGAGATGCACAAATTAACATTAAGATCGACAACGCTCTAATTACCAGACATAATGAGGGCAAATTCCTAGGCCTATACCTTGACAACAACCTGAATTTCAGCACCCATATCCAACACATAACCAAAAAAGTATCCAAAACGGTTGGGATCCTCTCCAAGATACGATACTACGTGCTGCAAAATGCCCTTCTCACACTATACCACTCACTTATTTATCCATACCTCACCTACGCTATTTGTGCTTGGGGATCAACTGCAGCAACACACCTAAAGCCAATAATAACCCAACAAAAAGCTGCAGTAAGAATAATCACTAAATCCCATCCCTGGCAACACACCCCCCACTCTTCATAGATCTAAACTTACTCCCTGTTCAGTACATCCACACTTACTACTGTGCAATCTACTTCTACAGGACCTTAAACTCCAATATCAACCTAGACCTAAAACGCTTTCTTGATAGTTGTGACAGAACCCACAGGCATAACACCAGACACAAACATCTCTACGACATTCCCCGTGTCCGACTAAACCTTTACAAAAATTCAATGTATGTCAAAGGCCCTAAAATCTGGAACACCCTACCAGAGAACTCTAGAACTGCAGACACATTCATCACTTTCAAAACTACCATTAGAAAACATCTTATCTCCCTGATACACCCCATCAACTAACTACACGAATACCACCTGGTGGTTCACACTTACACTCACTCACCCATTTGACCATAAACAGAAATATTAAGCTCAATCTTAAAATAATGAATCCTATGATACTCCAATACTGAAACTATGTACTGTGCCAAAACAAAAGCATTCACATTGCTAAACTCACAAACTAGTATTTAGTCACTTAGCCATAATACCAACTTACCTCATAATTTTGTAATATTTTAAAATAAAGAATTAAACTAAGTCTGCCCGAAATGCCTAGCCATGCTAGGCGTTCTAGTGGTACACTCTGTAATCATTATTTAACCACATGTAAACCACACAACAACCAAATTCTGTAAATTCAACATTGTAATCTTTATAGAGAATAAACTTTGAATTTGAATTTGAATTTGAATAAATGTAAAGCTTTTGCAGGGTGAGGAATGTCGTCAGTCTTTTGCGCAATTGTGGGAACGGTTGGTGGATGAGGCGCCGGGGGATGATGAACTGGTAAATTGGTGGGATTCGGTGGCTAAAAATCGTATCAGAGAATATTATATTTGTCGTGGGAGGGAATATAATCGGTTAAAGTATGGGTTTCAAAGATATCTTGAAGGGCATCTGCATGACTGTTATGCGCGATGAGGAGCAAGCTATCCAGTGCAGGACATTGAGGGTTTAAAGGAGAGTATTAGGGTATTACAAAACGAGTTTTGATGGTGCATGAATTAAGGGAGGATTGGAAGAAGTGCTATGGGGTGATCGGCTGTCGGCTTGCGTGTTAAGAGGCCAGAGAAAGAGGAGAGTAACGACGGAGATGATGGGGTTAAACGTACATGTAGGGATGGAAGAGTATAAAGTGGGTAAAGCATTAGTAACGACAGAGGGTATGAGTGGATATGTAGACGCTTGGTTTAAGTCATATATGCAAAGCATGGGCATCCGTGAAGTGGCATTGGGGGAAATGGGAGAGTATGTGCAGAGTGAGCTTGATGGTCAAGATGGTCAAGACCAGGTAAACTCCAGGTAAACTAGGTGGGCCGATTACGGAGTGTGAGATTTGGCAGGCGTTGTCAGGAGTTAGCTTGGGAAAGGCGCCGGGTATAGACGGACTGCCAAATGATTTCAATGTAAAGAATTGGGGAGTTCTGAGGGTTTTTTAGTAAGGCTGTTTAACATACTTAAGGCGGCTGAGGTAATGGGAGAGCAGCAATGGACGGCCATTGTGGTGTTGGTACCGAAAGGGGACCAGTCAATGGTAATGGATTATCGGGCACTTTCGCTTATGTGTGGAGATTACAAGTTGTTCGCGAGAATATTAGGGAACAGAATCAAGAGGGTAATAGGCAAGGTAATTGATAGGGGGCAATATCGGGTGCCAGGAAGGTCGATGTATGAAGGGCATGGCATGATTCGAGAATTTATAGAGAAACAGGGGGAGTTGGGTGATGGAGGTGTCTTGGCATCAGATTGGAAGGCTGCTTATGATAGTGTGGAAAGGGAAGCGTTATGGAGGTTCATGCGTTGGCAAGGTTTTGGGGAAGAAATAATATCTTGGGCAAAATTATTGTATCAGGGAGCGTCGATGAGGGTGCAGGTTAACGGGAGGCCAGGAGTTAAAATACAAATGCGACGGGGACTGCGCCAAGGCTGCTCATTATCACAAATATTGTTTGCGTGTATACAGGATCCATTTTATAGGGCCATTCGGAGGTGTGTTGCGGGAGGTGGGGAGGGTACTGACCGGGGGGAGGGGGGCTGGTATCGTAGGTTATGTGGATGACACGACTGTTTTGGCGAGAGGTAATAGGGACTTGCTTAGGGTGGGTAAGGTGGTGAATGTGTTTGGGGAGGCTTCAGGGATGAAAATTAATGTTGAGAAGACTAAGTTTTAGACCTAAGGATAGTACAAATGGGGATGAGGTGGTAAGGGGTGGGTGGAAGGTGATGGATCAACTAATGATATGTGAGATAATTTTATATGAGAAATGCATGGGTGGCTCAAGAGGTGAATTCGGTGCGAATAGTGGATGGAGTATTGAAAAGACTTGGTGGTTTGAGGGCGGTGCAACTAACGCTGCATCAAAGAGTAATAGTGACGAACGTGCTATTGTACAGCAAGTTATGACATGTCGTTGTCATGTACCCGCTGATGAGACGTGAGGTGAAACACTTACAACATGGGGTTTTTAGGTTTATATGGGGATCGGGCTGCGAATGGTTAAGTAGAGCGGTGTTAACACTTCCGGTCAGTCGAGGAGGGCTGGGACTTTTACCTCTGGAAAAAAGGATGATGAGTGTGTACCTAAAACGAAGTTATATAAGGGAGGGGGGTGGGAGGGGAGGTGGGACTTGTGAGAGTGCATAAGGATATGCAACGGTGGTGGGGGGGGGTAGGGATTTAATAGTTGGTGAGGCCATGTTGAGGTTATTAATGACAGTGAGGGATCCATCGTGTGTTAAATAGCGGGTTCTCGAAGGAGTGGAAGGTAGGTCAGTGGTGACTGCTGTTGAAGGACCATACCCTATGTATGCGTGGAACAAAATATGGACGCGTCTAAAACAATTACGTGTAAAACCGGGTGTTCGGGAGTTAATGTTTAGATTTTTGCATGGGGTTTTGCCGTCTGGGGTTGTCCTATTCAATAGGAGGATAAGGGAGGGAGGGGAATGTAGAGCGTGTGGAAGCATGGAGACAATTTTTTATGCGGCATATTTTTGTGACTGTATAGAAGTGGTGCGGGTCTGGTTAGGAAAGGTGTTCAGGTTAGTGGGTGGGGGAGGATTGCAGGTGTTGCGGGCTTTAAGTTTGGATATAGGTGGGGTGAGTAAGATGGTGGAGAATGCAGTGGCGTATTTGGTCACGGATTTTATATATACGTCATGGGCCATGAGGGAGATGGGTGTGGATGAAAGGATAAAGTGTTCTAGGATGTTACGACTAAGTGTCGTAATAGGGAAATTTATGAAGGGAGTTGGGAGACTGTTTTTACTGAGGGCTATCGGAGTTTTAGGTTGAGGGATTTATGGGATTTACGTGCAATGTAAGGGGTCGCGGCGGGCTGGCTTCCCGATAAGGACAGTGTGAAAGGGTTTAGTGTGGAAGAGAATGAATATAGTACTGAGACATAAGTGCCTTTGACTGTGTGATGAGCGGGTTGTGTGTTGTGAACGATACATGTTCTTCAATTTAATTATTAATTATGCAATTGACAAAGGACGACAGACGTCGTAATGTGATGGAATATTATATATCTGCAACGAAATTATTGGTATGTGTGTAATGAAATGACAAAATGGGTGCACTGTGTGAATGCGAAATATATATATACACATGAAGTATTGCGTGTGGTAGGAAGGCTTCAGTATTTATCGAGGTGTGAAGGTCATGCACTGTTATGTTTGTGCTAACAGACTTACATCTTAGTAGTGGTTTTAATGATATGGGCGAAATAGTTTTAGAAAGCTTGACTTATCCTGTTTTCTTATCACATATTGTTTTTTCATGGGAGCTCTATAGAGCCCGTAGGTTTAGGTTACCATTGAATTGATATTATTATAGTGTAATTGATGGATGACATAGGATTAAGTTTTTGTTTCACTGGTTGTGTTGTAAAGTGTTTGTAAACATATGTATATATTTATACCTTCCTGGAGAAGGTGATATGTTTGGGTGTTTAGTAGATATACGTTGTACATGAATCATGTAGAATTGAATTTTATATTATATCAATACATTGAGTGATACTGAACGTATCATGTTGTTCAATATGGAATAATGAAAGTATTTCATACAATATACAGTTATATATAAAGATTGTTACGTGTCAGGTGGATTGACAAGCAAAAAGGAGGGGGGGGGGTAGTGTTTTCAGAATGTAAGGTGTACATTCCGTGGCAGGATGTACAATGTAAGGTGTACATTCCGTGGCAGGATGTACAATGTAAGATGTACATTCCGTGGCAGGATGTACTATCAGGAATTAGATGTACTTGCCAAGGAGTCTTTAGGTTAGATTTAGTGTTCCAGACATAACGTCATTACTTCAAGGATTGGAGCGGTCATTGTTTACTGTACAGATTTGTGTCTTTCAGATGTAATATGTTAATTGGAAAGTACATGTATTATGCAGAATTTTTCACCACTGTTTTCACTATGTAATTTGTCGTTTACTTTTATGTACTATGTATGTCTTTTAAATAAAATAAAATAAAAATATTTAATTCAACCTTTAAATCAGTTCTTTATTTCTAATAAAAACTTTAATTGCTGTTTTTTTACAGCTGGACCCGTGAAAATATGTACGCTGAAAGATAGCTCAGAAGTCCTGGCTCTGGATCCTGCTGGGATGGCTTTCCCAAAAAACTCACCTATAAAACCACTTTTTGATAACCAGTAAGTTTTCAAAAATTATTAATGTTTCTTTGTAAGTTTTTCACCAGAACAATAGTTTTTTTACCTTCAGTTTTATGTTACTCTTTTTTATATTTAAGGGAAATAAAATAAAATATTCATTGGTGAATAAATACATAAGTGAAAAACATGTTGAAATTAAAAATAGCAAAAAGGGATAACCTTAGGGATACCTTTCTCGGCTGTGAGATCCTGGGGAGGTATCCTTGTGTTGCATCACTCCATTTCCTTCTAACTCGGTTCATGCAAAAGGAATAGTGCAGTGTGCTGCATAAGTTTTTAATGCGGTTGAATATTAGTGTCAAAGATCTGATGGAAATCAGAAAAAACTTTCACAAGTTATTTCATGAAAACTAATATTTGAAGTTCTTCAATAAAGATATTAAACAAGGACACACCGTCCAGCTCTAGAAGTTTAAAACCAGACTGAAGAGACATTTACTTCTCAAAAACGATAATATCCCATCGAACTTAAGCTAAAAGAATCCTTTAGGAGTCAGGAATCGCGGGAAGAACTAAAAGCCATAAATGAAATCGAAAGAAACCCAAAGTATTTCTTCTCCTATGCCAAATCAAAGTCGAGAACAACGTCCAGTATTGGGCCCCTACTTAAACAAGATGGGTCCTACACAGATGACAGCAAGGAAATGAGTGAGCTACTCAAGTCCCAATATGACTCAGTTTTTAGCAAGCCGCTAACCAGACTGAGAGTCGAAGATCAAAATGAATTTTTTATGAGAGAGCCACAAAATTTGATTAACACAAGCCTATCCGATGTTATCCTGACGCCAAATGACTTCGAACAGGCGATAAATGACATGCCCATGCACTCTGCCCCAGGGCCAGACTCATGGAACTCTGTGTTCATCAAGAACTGCAAGAATCCCCTATCACGAGCCTTTTCCATCCTATGGAGAGGGAGCATGGACACGGGGGTCGTCCCTCAGTTACTAAAAACAACAGACATAGCCCCACTCCACAAAGGGGGCAGTAAAGCAACAGCAAAGAACTACAGACCAATAGCACTAACATCCCATATCATAAAAATCTTTGAAAGGGTCCTAAGAAGCAAGATCACCACCCATCTAGAAACCCATCAGTTACACAACCCAGGGCAACATGGGTTTAGAACAGGTCGCTCCTGTCTGTCTCAACTATTGGATCACTACGACAAGGTCCTAAATGCACTAGAAGACAAAAAGAATGCAGATGTAATATATACAGACTTTGCAAAAGCCTTCGACAAGTGTGACCATGGCGTAATAGCGCACAAAATGCGTGCTAAAGGAATAACAGGAAAAGTCGATCGATGGATCTATAATTTCCTCACTAACAGAACACAGAGAGTAGTCGTCAACAGAGTAAAGCCCGAGGCAGCTACGGTGAAAAGCTCTGTTCCACAAGGCACAGTACTAGCTCCCATCTTGTTCCTCATCCTCATATCCGACATAGACAAGGATGTCAGCCACAGCACCGTGTCTTCCTTTGCAGATGACACCCGAATCTGCATGACAGTGTCTTCCATTGCAGACACTGCAAGGCTCCAGGCGGACATCAACCAAATCTTTCAGTGGGCTGCAGAAAACAATATGAAGTTCAACGATGAGAAATTTCAATTACTCAGATATGGTAAACATGAGGAAATTAAATCTTCATCAGAGTACAAAACAAATTCTGGCCACAAAATAGAGCGAAACACCAACGTCAAAGACCTGGGAGTGATTATGTCGGAGGATCTCACCTTCAAGGACCATAACATTGTATCAATCGCATCTGCTAGAAAAATGACAGGATGGATAATGAGTGAACCTTCAAAGACTAGAGGCCAAGCCCATGATTGACACCTCTTCAGGTCACTTGTTCTATCTGGCTGGAATATTGCTGCACCCTATACAGCACCCTTTCAAGGCAGGTTAAATTGCCGACCTAGAAAATGTACAGAGAACTTTCAACGGGCTGCATAACGGAGATAAAACACCTCAGATTACTGGATCGCTTGAGTTTCTAAACCTGTAATTCCCAGGAACGCAAGGAGGAAGAGATACATGATTATTATACACCTGGAAAATAAAATAGGAGGGACTAGTACAGAACTTGCACACCGAAAATCACTCACTACGAAGAGACAAAAGACTTGGGCAGACGATGCCACCAACCCCCCAATGAAAGCAGGGGGTGTCACTAGCACGTTAAGAAGACCATACAATAAGTGTCAGGGCCGAACTGTTCATCTGCGTCCCAACACACATAAGGGGGATTACCAACAGACCCCTGGCAGTCTTCAAGCTGGCACTGGACAACACCTAAAGTCATTTCCTGAATCAGACAGCCGGGCTGTGGCTCGTACGTTGGCTTGCGTGCAGCCATCAGCAACAAGCCGGTTGAACAGGCGCCTGATCCGACCAGGAGGCCTGGTCAACAGACCGGTCCGCGGGGGCGTTGACACCCCGGAACTTCTCCAGATAAACTCCAGATAAACGCACCAACACTAACTTTGAAACTGCTCAAAAGTTGCATTGCCAGGTATGTAGGTTGAATGTTTTGAAACCAGTCGGGTTATGAACTCTCTAGATTATCTTATTATAGCCATATTTATTTTTCTTAACATCAATAAACAAAGGCAATTTTGAGACCTAGGTCAGTCCAAATTAATCCACAGTTTGTCTAAGTTAAACTCGCTAAGGATTAAAGTTCAATACTTACCCTGATTTACCTTGAGGAGATGTTCCGGGGGTCCAATCGCCCCCGCGGCCACTGATCTGTGACCAGGCCTCCTGGTGGATCAGAGCCCTTGATCAACCAGGCGTTACTGCTGGCTTGCAACTAAATACCAACGTAAGAAGCCACAGCCCGGCTGGTCAGGAACCGACTTTAGGTGCTTGTCCAGTGCCATCTTGGAAGACTGCCAGGGGTCTGTTGGTAATGGCCCTCCTATGTTGCTAGGAAGTAAGTTGAACAGTCTCGGGCCCCTGACACTATTGTAAGGTCTCTTAACGTGCTATGACACCCCTGCTTTTCAATTGGGGGGATGTTGCATCATCTGCCAAGTCTTTTGCTTTCGAAGTGAGTGATTTTCGTGTGCAAGTTCGGTACTAGTCCCTCATGGATCATTCCAGGTTACATAATCATGTATCTCTCCTCCCGCCTGCGTTCCAGGGAACTACAGGTTCAGGAACCTCGAAGCGCTCCCAGTAATTGAGGTGATTTATCTCCGTTATGAGCGCTGTGAAGGTTACTCTGTACATTTTCTAAGTCAGCAATTTCCACCTGCCTTGAAAGGTGCAGTTAGTGTGCTAGCAATATCCCAGCCTAGATAGAACAAGTGACCTGAAGAGTTCATCATGGGCTTGGCCTCCCTAGTTTTTGAAGGTTCTCATTATCCATCCTGTAATTTTTCTAGCAGATGCGATTTATACAATGTTATCGTCGTTGAAGGTGAGATCCTCCGACATGATCACTCCCAGGTCTTTGACGTTGGTGTTTCGCTCTATTTTGTGGCAAATTTGTTATTGTACTCTGATGAAGATAAATTTCCTCGAGTTTACCATATCTGATTAATGAAATTTCTCAATCATAGAACTTCGTAATTGTTTTCTGCAGCCCACTGAAAGATTTGGTTGATGTCCGCCTGGAGCCTTCCAGTGTCAGCAATGAAAGACACTGCCATGCAGATTCGGGTGTCATCTGCAAGGAAGAACACGGTGCTGTAGCTGACATCCTTGTCTATGTCGGATATGAGGATTGAGGAACAAAAGGGGGGATGGGAGCGAGACTGTGCTTGTGGACAGAGCTTTTCACCGTAGCTGCTCGGACTTACTCTGTTGACGAACTACCTCTCTGTGTGTCTGTTAGTGAGGAATTAAAGATCCATCGACCGACTTTCCTGTTATTCCTTAGCACGCATTTTGTGCGCTATTACGCCATGGTCACACTTGTAGAAGCTTTTGCAAAGTCTGTATATATTACATCTGCATTTGTTTTTGTCTTCTAGTGCATTTAGGACCTTGTCGTAGTGATCCAATAGTTTAGACAGACAGGAGCGACCTGTTCTAAAACCCAGTTGCCCTGGTTGTTGTAACTGGGGTTTCTAGATGGGTGGTGATCTTGCTTCTTAGGGCCCTTTCAGAAATTTTTATATGGGATAATAGTGCTATCGGTCTGTAGTTCTTTGCTGTTGCTTTACTGCCCCCTTTGTTGGAGTGGGGCTATGTCGTTGTTTTTAGTAACTGAGGACTAAGACCCCTGTGGTCCTGCTCCCTCTCCATAGGAGGGATAAGGCACGTGAAAGGGGCTTCTTGCAGTTCTTGATGAACACGGTGTGTCCTTACATTAAGTTATACATATATAATGAATAGCATTTATTAACAATGGCCTTGAAGGTATGCAAAATGTCACGTGTACAGATAACTACATCCGAAGATTAATTCTCCAGGGTAAACCAATAAAGCCAGACTACATCACGAACATTTATCCCAGATATCCAAAAAGTTAAGCTAACTTCATGTAGATTTATCCCAGGATATACCTAATAAAGTCAAGCTATATCAATTTAGATTTATACCAGGATATACCCAATAAAGTCAAGCTATATCAATGGGAAGAAATTTATCCCAGGATATACCAATAAATTCAAGCTATATCATAGTAAGATTTATAACCAGGATATACCCAAATAAAATTCCAAAACAAAGCTTATTCAATTAGATTTAAACCAGGAATATATCCACTAAAGTCAAGCTAAATCATGAGGATTTTATACCCGGATATACCAATAAAGTCAAACAGGATAAACAGGTTTTTTTCTTTAATTATTCATAATTTGTTCAATATATTGTTTTAATATAAAACTTTTACAATAACCAAACCAAGATGCAGGTTCCTATGAACAAACTTCACCCGCACCAGAATTTTGAAGCTGACCAGAAGATTCATTCTTCAGCAATGGCACAAAAGCCACCTATTTTCACCTATATTGTCTGGGTTACAAAATTTAAGGACAGTTGTATCAACAAAGCCCAAAGCCTAAACAAAAAAATAACCGTATTAAAACCAGTACAAAAATAAAGGACGACCAAGGACTTGAGTAATACACTTTTTAACATTTGTGTAACACTTATTAACATGTGACAGGGAGGGAAAAAAGGCTGGCAAGAAATAACAATCCTACAACCAACTGAATAACAGACTTCCGGAGCAGAGGCACGGACAAATTAGCCTCCATTCAGAGCAACAGATATTAGAGCCAGCAAATAAAAAAAACCCTAAATTCCACCGACAATATAACGACATCTCGATTTGCAAACATACAGAGGTCTAAAGTGGGGGGGGCGGTCAAAAAACAACAAAATTCATTATATCAAGGGACAGCTCACGGATCAATAGCAATGTTTGCAGCAATCCCAGAGACCCATCAAAGGATCATATTAACAACGAAATATGGATCCCCATGCTTATAGCCAATTCCGATCGAACAGACTAAACAAAGCAACAAGGGGGGGCTGGCCTGTACGTTACGGAGAAATTTTCTCCAGGAGGGGGTATCAGCCCTTTTCAGCCCTACGGGCCCAGTCCTCCTCGGAGAAGGGCAAGCATCCTTGTTTACTGCTACATTCATTTATTATCAACAGATGTTTGACACCAGCGTCTACCAGTTTATTAGAGTGTCGTACGACTCTTTGCAAGTAGTGTGATAGTGTGTACACTCCAAGGGTTGAACTACTCAGGTTTCCTTCTTGGATAGAGCATAACAATGCTCAGAGAGGTTTGGGTACATAATAGTAATCCCCGAAATCTTATTTTAATGAAGTAATATTTATAATACAAAATCAAGCCAATAATAATAATAATACTTGTACGAATTATCTTAAATAACTTAAGAATGCAGGTTACTTCTACACGCGTTGGACCGAAATATATATATATATTTATATATATTATTTTGTATACATATATGATATATATATCTATAAATATATATATATATATATAAAAATATATATATATAGTATATACTATATATAATAAATACATATAATATATATAGCTATATATATATTACACAAAATTACTATATATATATATATACAATATAGAAATAATGGTCTTGCCGCATATGTTAAAACTGTAGCAGTTAGCAAGAACTAATCTTAAAATTAATTCCTTTCTAAAATTTTCTCTTATACTTTAAAAGATATATTTATTTTCATTAATGTTGATGTAAAATTTATAAATTTTGCACCCAAAAAGAAACTTAGAAAAGCCCTTACTACCTGTTTATAACAAGAACAATTTATTTTAGCCTAACCACTAAATACATTTACATTTGTTTATCAATAATTTAATACTAAACAAACACAGTGAAATAGTTTTTTTCGTTAGGTTCAGAACGATTTTTTGGTGAAATTATTGCAAACACTAAATTTTTCACTTGTCCTATCATGGCAATATGAAGCATTTCTATTTAATAAGCCACGATCGCAAGTTCTGCCTATTCGGCCACGACTATATATATATTTATAGTATAAATATTATATATATATATATATATATATATATATATATAAAATATATATATACAGTATATATATATAAATATAATATAAATATATATAAATATTATAATATGGCTTTTTTAAACATACTTAGGATGAGATCCTAGACATAACATATAAATATATATATATATCTATATATACAATTGATATTACTTAGTGTATTAGAGGTCTTATTTTCCATTAGGAAGCAGTCGAGAAAACAACAGAATAAGCCCAGGCCAGATAACCAACATAGCCATTACCAGAGACGAGCAGAAGTGTTCTCGTTGGGCTGCTACTTCTTCACTGCTCGTCCCCTCAACCTTAGCATACCGGTCAGGTGGGTCACGTTGAGGTGACTCATCAACACTCTGTAGATAGTTGAACAAAAAAAAAGTGGGGGAAAAGGGGGGTATAAAACCATTGAACACCACAGCAAACCAACACCAGTACACAGAGTGGCAGGAATGTTGCTATACCTTCAATTTAATTAATCATGGCCATGTACATAAATAATAATAAGAATAAGTCTTAATAATAAAAGGACGTTCATTTCCCAATTTGGCTATTAGGAAATAACGCAATGTAATATTAAAGAAAGGTTAGCAATAGGGGCATGACATAGTGTTAAAGATGTACATTGTTGTCTATGCTTAAGTCGGCAAGAATCAAGTATTCTGCATTGCTTCATAGTGGAAGTTTGGCAAGGAGGGGAAATGTGCTAGGTCAGCTCTTTCTTTGTGACTAGAGGCAGTGGCGGTGTAGGGGCTGTGGCATCTTCAGATTGCAATATATAATGGTGCGATAAAGACCACTTCATGCTAAGAACAAAGGAAGTGAATTATGCAGTGCTGTACCTCAGACAATCTCCATAATAACTGTGGAAAATTGCATTTATCTGGATGTAACTCATAATGTACATACCAGTAAATGGTAACACAGATAATTATTATTTATCAAAGTTACTTAGACAATAGGAATTTGGACACCTAGGTCACAAAAATGTCCCCCTTCGATACCTACAACTGTCATGTCCACAGGTTGCTCTAGACCTATAATTACAAATGAAATGTACATACACACCAGGAATTTCTGGAAATTACAACAAAATTGGTGGGACTGTATATTTAAAATTGTATGATATTTATAGCACATTTATATAACAGAAGGAGATATATAATCATAACACTCACCAAATTGTCTGGAGATTAAAGGGGGGGGGGGGTGTGTTAAAGTACAGGACCCCCCCTTTTTGCCTACATTTATGAAAATTTACTGGCCCAGAATTTAACATAACCAAGACTTATCTGAGGTTCCGGAGGTGCCCTGTACATCGTTTTTTAAATGCTCAACTTATGCAGAAATGCACATCCAACAATTTCGGCTCCTATTTGAGAGGTTCAGCCCATTTAACCTCTCGATAGATGCGACGAAAATTCTTCCATATTCACTAACGTTTCTTGTCCAATTCAAACAACAATGGCGAGTCTCCTCTGCGCAAGTGCAGGGCTTCCCATTTTCGATAAATGATATAATTTTTATTAAATACAAAGTTTTAAATTTAAATACAAATACAGCATTTACTGAAAATATACTATTTTCCACAACAACGAAAACCTATACCAAGAAGTTGTGTTCAGCTTCTTTAATGACATTACCACGAAAAACAAACCTTGTGGAACATAGTGCCAGAATGAGTATTCCTAAACTGTGAAGACACGACATTACAGGACACTTCAGCTTCTATCATGGATCACCATACCTGTCAAGTAGAGTGTATACAACACCATAGCTTATCGCTACAAGAGCAAGGTAGGGTTTTAAACTATCTGCCGACACAAGGGACTTGTGCAGGTTCTTGTGTCACAAGGGTTTGAAATCATCCTATAGTCGGACAAGTGAGTGCGGACTTTTGAGTCCAAACCAGCATCATATCAATGAAGCCATTCGGTATTCAGTAATGAAAAATACCTGATAATAACAACCCTTGGGTAATTAAACATAATAATATTTTAATATGTTTAATGTTTATTTTCTAGCCCTTTAGGGATTGTATACGACAACTTCTCAAGACATTGCCTGCAGGGACGGCAGTGTAGGCGTAAGCGTCTGTCAAGATAAGTCCCATTCAGTCCACTATTTAATATTTGACTTAGCTTGTAGCATTACCTTCAACATGACGTCACAGAGTCGCTCATTTTCACAGAACTACAAAACACCTCAGATGATGTAGTTTGAAGTTTTGGCGGTAATAGACTGAAAACCAAAACCTTGTCATTGGTGTGTGGTATACAAGCCACCAAGGTAGCTTCCCAGCATTCCATGAAAGCTTTTTGAAAATTGGACCACAGTCTGGAAAATCTCCAAACACCTGCCCCAAACATACTACTGGATATTTCAACTGAGACATTTAAAATGGAGGAGTATACGCAAACAAAGTTTCAGCAGAGATCATCCCAGGGAGGCAGCTCAGGTGAAAATTAATGCACACACGAACTATTAAATCTCTGCACCAAAGTCACCTTAATCCCACCGCAAAAATATTAGAGCCTACATGACAAGAAAATATGCCTAAACTTCATCTTCACTAACAGTGACGTATCTATACCTAATATAACAGTAATCAAAAGATAATACACTCACTCACAACATAATAAATGTACAGAGACAATGTATCCCGGGCTCTAACCAGCAAAATGTGATCATTCATGAAGGGCCTCTATCACAAAATTCATTTCATAACAAAAACATACAAATGGATGAAGTTAACCTATCTTTAAATTAAACAACTGGAAAGATACTTAAACAACACGGGTCTGAACATTTGCCTAGAAAAAATGAACTCTGTGGTGCTTTAGATCTACCTCAAGACACATTCCATTAAGAAAAAGAAATAGATGTAAACAAGAAAGAAGAGACGCTCCCTAAACAGACGAAGGCAAAGAGTCACAGAGCTGCTGAGAGGGCCAATATATCTGAAAATACTAAAGGAGGTACTTGGTCAATGAAATTGCAAATATCTAACGTAAGCTGAAAATCTATACAGGAGGACAAGAGTCTCAAGAAAGAACTAAAAGCCATAAAAGGAACCTGAAAAACAAATATACTTTCTTATCTATGCCAATCTAAGGGAAAAACAACATCCGGTAATTCCCCTGCTTAAGCGGGGGGATGGGAAATACACAGAGACAGCCAAGTAATGAGTGAGATATAAAAATCCCAATACGACTCAGTGTTCAGTGAAGCCCTGCCCAGACAGTCCAAATAATAAAATAATAATAATAATAATAATTTGAATAGATAATAATAATAATAATAATAATAATAATAATAATTAATAACTTATTTACTACAAGTACATGTACAAGGTTATACCAGGCCTAGCTGACATCAATGACATATCTACAATATAGAAAGCCGCTTGTTAATGCTGATCATTTCGGGCAAATAGGTCATTTTTTCCCTCAGGATGTGCGACCAACACCAATCGGATTAACACCTAGGACCCAATTTAATTTATGGGTGAACAGAACAGGACGCAGGTGTACTTAATGGAAAGCACGTCGCCTACTGCTGTTCCATCTGTCTGACCTCAAAATTTGATCATATATATAACTCACAAGACCTCGGAAGAGTCAATAAATGACATGCCCTTTCACTCTGGCCCCAGGCCCAAAATCATTGAACTCCCGTTATTCATCAGAATTGCAAGAAGCCCCCTATGTCGTGCCTGCAGAATTCTGATGGAGAGGTAGCATGTTGACCGAGGGTCATCCCACACACAGTAAAAACAACAAAACATAGCCCCACTCCACAAAGGGGGCAGTAAAGCATTTGCAAAAGAAACTAACAGACTGATAACACTAACCACCCATATCATAAAAATTTTTGGGAGGGTTCTAAGTAGCAAGATCCGCCACCCAACATAGATATCCCATCAGATACACACCTAGGTCAAGACGGGTTTTTAGAGCAGGTCCGCTCCTGCCTGTCCCAGTTCCTGACTACTATGACAAGGTCCTGGATGAATATCAAAATATATACAATACCGACAGGTTGGTAGGTAAGACACATAGGCAACAGTTATGGCAACTTTATTCGAAACGTTTTCGCCTACACAGTAAGTCTTCTTCAGTCGGAATGATAGAAAGTAGGCAGGAACAGTAGAGATGTGAAGATGATGTAATCAGTCCATCACCCTTGAAGTCTAGATTGATGTCGTCTGTCCCTCAGCCTGGAGAAGTTCAGGTTTCCATAATGGAAGCTGGATGCTCTTGAAGATAAACAAAATACAGATATAAATCTACACATACAGGCTTTGTCAAAAGCTTTTGACAAGTGTGACCATGTTGTAACAGTGCACAAAATGCGTGATAGAAGGAATACAGAAAAAGTTGGTAGATAGAACTATAACTTTCTGACAAATAGAACAAAAAGAGTAATAGTAAACAGAATAAACGTCCCAGGCAACCATGGTGAGATTGATAACTCTGTTTCCACAAAGCACCGAACTCACTCCCATTCTATTCCTCATCCTCATTTCTGACTTATCTGAGATTAAGCCATATCACCGTGTCTTCCTTTGCGGATGACACCAACCGGATCACCATGGCATTGATCTCCATCGATGACATTGCGAGACTCCAAGCGGACATCAGCCAAATCTTGCATATGGGCTACTCAAATACAATATGAAGTTCAATGAAGAGAAATTCAAGAACTTCTCATATATGGAAAACGTGAGAGTCTAACGACAAATTCTAATCTAACCACATACTAGCGCAAAATGATATGAAGGGCCTTGGATGAAAATATCAGAGGATTTCGCCTTAAAAACCACAAACAATGTATCTATCTCATGGCTAGGAAAATGATAGAATGGATATTTGAGAACCTTCAAAATTAGGGACGGCCAAGCCCCTGATGACACTTTCCAAATGCGCTTGTCCTCGGCCTAGGCTGGAATACTGCTGTACACTAACGGCCCCCCTTCAAGCTGGGGACAATGCAGACCTGGAGAGACGTGCAAAGAACATTCACAGGGCACTCATTAAGTACGATAAGGGGGCTGTACAGCAAAAAAAAATCTAGCACTTTTGTTTACCGTCCGATTTCCTCCAGTTTTCGGTGTGCACAAGACAAAGTGTTGTTCACTGCTTTGTAAAAAATAATTAATCAAAAATATACTCAAACAACAACTTAGAAAAGACAAAAAAGACTGATGTTACTGAAAATGCCCTATGTAACAGTGGTAGAGCCTATATTTGGACGACGTAAGGTTGTTTGGACTCTGGTGCCGAGGAAGTAGTTTTAGTTTAATATGTTTATTATTGCACCCCACAGCCCATCTGCTGTGGGCGGTAGTCAAAAAAATTCAGAGGTACATAATTGTCCAGGACTGGAACTCCAAACTTTTGATAGCTGAGGCAGCTACATAGTAATGATCTCACAAGTTTGCAGAAATGTAATGAACTCCAGGTAGGTCCTGGTCACAATCATGACAAGTTACAAAGGTATTTACAGATTACAGAGGTATGTAATGGGTCCAGGGACTGGGCCCCCAAAGTTTTGATAGCAGAACTAGGTACAAAGGTAATGAGCTCACAAGTTACAAAGGTATGAATCTTCTGTAAGAATGGTTACTTACTTTTTATATATGCTACAATACAATCATGAAACAAATTATAAAGTATTTTTTTTTTCTTTTCTTTTCTTTTTTTTTTAAATACAATACATAGCTTAACATAAAAACCCCTTAAACAAGGGTTGATACACATTGAATATAAACACATTTTGAAACACAATCCTCATAACACTACAATAGCAAATAACAAACACAATATTAACAAACACAAGAGTTAGCACAAATAACAAGAAAATATCGCTTGTGACCTAACATAACATTAAGAAAGATGAGGGTAATCTTAACCCATGTACAACAAGAACAACAACAAGAACATACATGTAGGTGGACGTCCCTGTACAGGTTCAATAATATAAAAAAATCCTAATCCCATCGGTATACACTATTTACATAATATTACTGGGACATATTGCCAATGCACAATACAATACAATAAGAAGAATAATATGAAAAATATAAAAACATATCATTACTCACAACCAACACAAATAAATCGATAAATGAAAGAACCTACATCACAATTCTCAAGATAAAACATAGTAACATACTCTTACTCACCTAACTCCCCATGTACATAAGTTTTCCCTACCGTTCACACATACTCGCCTTACCACTAGTCTTACGAGTCAGCCACCTCAACTAGATATGCCATAAACATTCTGCCCACATCTACAGGCTATACACAAAAATATAGCAATAAAATGTTCAGTACAAACACAATAAAACCCCGTTTGGCAGGCCATAGCCGAAAGGTAAATCAAGTACTCTTCAACAAAGAAAGAAGGCATAGACTCTGACATAAGACATCTAAAACACACAACAGCACCACTCACCACATCACTCACATGCAACCACATTTTAACCTCAATCGCACGGCATTAACAGATACACCCAGAGCAACACAGCCCTTGTTGCATGCCCAACGCCCGGAGACAAGCCCGTCCATCCCACTGAAATTCCAATCCACCCCCCGCCTTTCACAACGTTACAAATGCACTCACACCTCACACTATGAAAACTACGGATACCCTGCTGAAAAAAGCCTGGTCCTAGCGAACATCCATATATTTTTCACGATTATAACACAACGTTCACAAATGTTCCCCGCCAACACCTTTTGCACACCACCCAATCCCCCATTCCCTCTCCTCGTCCAGGATACAAAAACAAAATGCGCAATTATGTACAGTGATTGCACGTTGCACAGGCGCCCGACGACGCCTCCCATGTCCAAACTTAACGCCCACAATACTGATATCCCGCCTCCTCCCACTGTCCTCAACCTTACCCATGCCATTCCCTGATACTCCCCAAATTATCACAAAGAATACAAACTACATGAAACGCCGTCGCCTCATCCCCGCACGACCCGACACGGCGCCCTCGGCACCTTCATCCGCTCTTTTCCTTAAGGTGCAGCCCCGATAGGCAGTATACCATGGAGAAAAGGAAAAATACCTCTGTACATTTGGACCATGCGCATCAACATAAACTCTCCCATATATATCTTTCCACGCATACATAGGGTAGATACTCTCAGCCTTCGCGACTACCGTTCACCCTTACAACATGCTCTAGAAACACCCACTCGAACTTTACTTAGGGTCCCGAACATGCAGCAACGCCCGCAACACTCTTCACACACCCTTCATCTCCGACCCTCCCCACCACATTCGCACCTCTTCATGCAAGCCATTCACGCCCCTCCCTGCATGACCCCCGCACACGGCGTAACCCCCGACTTCAAATAAATACACTTGACTCTTAAAACCATAAATCAATCACCCAATCCTCCTCTGTTGACCGGTAAAGTAACCACACTCCACTCAAAACCAGTCACACCCGGACCCCAAAGAAAATGGAAAACCCTCTCTAACAGCCTCGTGAACATCCGGACAACTGCTAACGAATATACGCAGCCAAGCTGCAGACTTTACTGTATAACAACACATTCACAACAATCCGCCACGCTGATGTACTGTCAACTGAGATGGTCTCACTCCATCCAATCGCCCGCACCACTCGAGTTCCACAACAAGTCCAGAATTAACCACCTTGCCTCTCTCGCACTACCCATAGACACTATTCCAACATCACTTTTATCCTGTCCGACCATAGCCCAAACGTACATTCCTTTCCCCAACTCTCTCTTCCACCCAATCCTCCTAAGACCAGTTAATTTTGATTTTCCACATTTAACTCTTATGCCCGGTAACCCCCGCGAAATTATCAATAACATCTCCAGCCTCACGTAAACTCCTCGCGTTCGCAACGAGTATTGTTCCCCGTGGGTTCCCCCCCCCCCCCATCCACGTACCCTATTATTCCTTGCTCTCCACTTCCTACTCCCCAATCCACCTCCATACACGCTTCCACCTTTCTATATAAAGGGTCTGTTAAACAGGCAAACATCAATGAGACAGGGGACGAACCCTGCCTAATACCCTCGACCCATGTATACCCACTCCCCTAACATTCCCATTTACCCCGTACACACACTCCCAACAACCCTGTTACAATGTCTCAGCCCAACGCACCACCACCTCCTCCCCCAAAACCCTGCCTCCTTATATGTACCACAACACCTCACGTTCTACACTATCATACGCCGCCTGCCAATTTCTAATGCTAGACACCCCCGTGCTCCCTCCCGACCCTTCCACGAAATTCTTTATAATACTATGCCCATCATACCATCGTCCTCCACCAACACACCATATTGTCCTCTCCGCAAACCACTCTAATCCACCACAGCACACTCTCATCCTTATTTCTAAATTTTATGCAAAAAATCTATAATCATCACTCAACAATGATATTATCCTAAAGTCCCGCACCGTGTCTTGTCTCTTACCTTTTGGCACTAAAACCACTAGCCAAGTTCCATTTGAACCTGCCCATCCTCCCCTTCCCTTTTCATCGTAATCATTAGTTCTCCTAACTAAAGAAGGACTTCACACATTCCAATGGCTCACATAAAACTCGCAGGGCAAGCCATCGCCAGACCTGGAGCCTTACCTCGTGCCATCCCCTCCAAATGCCCTCCACACCTCCCCATCTTCAATCTCCCCCCCAACACCATGCGATCAAATGCCACTTACACACAAGATTACATTCTCCCCCCAACCTCCCGAAAGCCTCCACATCCACCGCCCTAACTCAGTAAATTTTTGCTCAAACCACCTATCCACTTGTAATCGCTCATGCCCTCCGTTGTTCTTTAACTCCTGTCCCGCCCTATATCCCACCTATAGTCCTCATGTACCATATCCAGCCTATCAATTTCCATAGCCATACGGCGCGGCCTCTGTCCCCGTAACACACAGCCGATGGGCGGTCACCCCACACAGCCTCTTCAATTCCAACCCTCAAACTCCTCACCGCATCAATCTGTCATTCTGCAAATCTCGATCCTCCCTTTTAACAACTCGAATTTCCCTCCATGGGATGCTCTCCCTGCCTGCACACTTCCTTTCATAACAACTTTTGTCAACCTAACCCCTCGAAATACTGCTGCAACGCCGTACATCAACCAACCCGGGGACTTTCCCCAACGCACATAAAACCGCCTGGATCCTCTCCTTAAGCTACACCCATCCCACCAACCCCAGCAAGTCACCACCACCAACCCTACCTTCTCCCCACAAATTCTCCCATAATTTTCCTAAAATCTAACCCCTTAGCCTCCTCCGACACCCAAGCAGTCTCACATTTAACTTCCAATACCCTGGATACCTCTTAGGTAAGCTGGCCCAAGTCAAGTCCGTATAAACACTCTATGATCCGTGTATAACAGCTTCCCACTGTACGCCACTACCACATCACCCGCACACTTCTCGTCACATATAACCTATCGAGCCTGGCCGCGTATCCCGTCTATGAAAACTTATGCTCAACCCATTAGGACCCCACCACCAAGTAACATACCTTAACCCCAGCCCAGCCCCCAAAAAAGGATTCCTTAGTGCTAACAAAATAACACGCCTGCCCCCCGTGGCTCCACATCCATTCTACGTACTATACAATTCCAATCACCCCCACGAATGTTACCGAGGGAAGGAGATCTCAAATAAACAAAACATTCACGAACAAATTTCATTTCTTCACCCATACATCACGCTCCGCCGGCGCATACACACAACCTCTGCCAGTCTCACACCCCTTCTCCACCATCATCTAACCCCGAGTACCCTACCCTCCTCCCTCCCTCACATCTAATTACAACAAACGGGCTTGTCTCCGCTCCCGAATCAAAATCCCAACCCCTCCACCTTTCAAACGTCCGAATATGCCACAAACACAATGAACATATCCATCCACATTTCAAATCCCGACCCGCCTTAAAGTTATGCTTCCTCATGAAGTACAATATCTATGGCATGATCGCCTCAAAAAAACCCCCCTGAGCCACAAACGCTTCACACTTCACAAACATAAAAATACCCATTTACAATTCACAGTCATTGACACCCTGAAACACTTCTTGAAGGGTTTACCATGCTGCCTTGTCGACTCCTTTCAAGACACGTCAACAGCCTTCCTACTTTTCCCACCATGTCTGCACCCACAGTGAGCTCTATTCCCTCCCCGTCGAACACGCTGACCGGACACGACCTGTAGCGCCTCCACTCACCACGGTCAGCCCACGGTTTCTTCCCCGGTCTCTGCACCGGGGTCAAGACATCATCCAAATCAGATTGCGTTGCCGCCCTCTTCCTCCGAACACTCGCTCATCCATGGTCTGTCGAGGATGCCTCACAATGCACGCCCGCCGCCACCTCAACCAGGTCACCATTCACTAGAATGGCACCTGCAGTCAGCTGGCTGTCTCTCCTCTCGTCCTCAACTCCCTCAGACTGAGAGTCGAAGATCAAAATGAATTTTGTTATGAGAGAGCCAAAAAATTTGATAACACAAGTCCTATCCGATGTTCTCCTTTACGCCAAATGACATTCGTGAACAGGCGATAAATGACATCCCATGCACTCTCCCCAGGGCCAGACTCATGGAACTCGTTTCATCAGAACTACTGCAAGAATACCCCTATCACGACCTTTTCCCATCCATGGAGAAGGAGCATGGGACAACTGTGTTTTGTCGGGGGTTCGTCCCTCAGTTATCTGAAAACTAAAAACAAACAGACATAGCCCCCACTCCACAAAGGGGGCAGAAAAGCAACAGCAAAGAACTAACAGACCAATAGCACTAACACCCCATATCCATAAAAACTTTGAAAGGGTCCTAAGAAGGTCAAGATCACCATCCCATCTAGAAACCCATCAGTTCACAACCTCAGGGCAACATGGGTTTAGAAACAGGTCGCCACCTGTCTGTCTCACTATTGGATCACTACGACAAGTCCTAAATGCACCTAGAAGACAAAAGAATGCAGTATGTAAATATATACAGACTTTGCAAAGCCTTCGACAAGTGTGACCATGGCGTAATGAGCGCACAAAATGCGTGCTAAAGGAATAACAGGAAAAGTCGATCGATGGATCTATAATTTCCTCACACAGAACACAGAAGTAGGTCGTCAACTAGAGTAAAGCCCGAGGCAGCTACGGTGAAAAGCTCTACTGTTCCACAAGGCACAGTACTAAGCTCCCATCTTGTTCCTCATCCTCATATCCGACATAGTACAAGTGATGTCAGGCCACAGCACCGTGTCCTTCCTTTGCAGATGACACCCAATCTGCATGACAGTGTCTTCCATTGCAGACACTGCAAGGCTCCAGCGAGACATCAAACTTCAAATCTTACATTGGGCTGCAGAAAACAATATGAAGTTCAACGATGAGAAATGTTCAATTACTCAGATATGGTAAACATGAGGAATATTAAATCTTCATCAGAGTACAAAACAAATTCTGGCCACAAAAATAGAGCGACACACCAACGCAAAGACCTGGAGTGATTATGACGGAGGATCACACCTTCAAAGACCATAACATTGTATCAATCGCATCTGCTAGAAAAAAGACAGGATGGATAATGAGTGAACCTTCAAAGACTAGAGGCCAAGCCCATGATTGACACCTCTTCAGGTCACTTGTTCTATCTGGCTGGAATATTGCTGCACCCTATACAGCACCCTTTCAAGGCAGGTTAAATTGCCGACCTAGAAAATGTACAGAGAACTTTCAACGGGCTGCATAACGGAGATAAAACACCTCAGATTACTGGATCGCTTGAGTTTCTAAACCTGTAATTCCCAGGAACGCAAGGAGGAAGAGATACATGATTATTATACACCTGGAAAATAAAATAGGAGGGACTAGTACAGAACTTGCACACCGAAAATCACTCACTACGAAGAGACAAAAGACTTGGGCAGACGATGCCACCAACCCCCCAATGAAAGCAGGGGGTGTCACTAGCACGTTAAGAAGACCATACAATAAGTGTCAGGGCCGAACTGTTCATCTGCGTCCCAACACACATAAGGGGGATTACCAACAGACCCCTGGCAGTCTTCAAGCTGGCACTGGACAACACCTAAAGTCATTTCCTGAATCAGACAGCCGGGCTGTGGCTCGTACGTTGGCTTGCGTGCAGCCATCAGCAACAAGCCGGTTGAACAGGCGCCTGATCCGACCAGGAGGCCTGGTCAACAGACCGGTCCGCGGGGGCGTTGACACCCCGGAACTTCTCCAGATAAACTCCAGATAAACGCACCAACACTAACTTTGAAACTGCTCAAAAGTTGCATTGCCAGGTATGTAGGTTGAATGTTTTGAAACCAGTCGGGTTATGAACTCTCTAGATTATCTTATTATAGCCATATTTATTTTTCTTAACATCAATAAACAAAGGCAATTTTGAGACCTAGGTCAGTCCAAATTAATCCACAGTTTGTCTAAGTTAAACTCGCTAAGGATTAAAGTTCAATACTTACCCTGATTTACCTTGAGGAGATGTTCCGGGGGTCCAATCGCCCCCGCGGCCACTGATCTGTGACCAGGCCTCCTGGTGGATCAGAGCCCTTGATCAACCAGGCGTTACTGCTGGCTTGCAACTAAATACCAACGTAAGAAGCCACAGCCCGGCTGGTCAGGAACCGACTTTAGGTGCTTGTCCAGTGCCATCTTGGAAGACTGCCAGGGGTCTGTTGGTAATGGCCCTCCTATGTTGCTAGGAAGTAAGTTGAACAGTCTCGGGCCCCTGACACTATTGTAAGGTCTCTTAACGTGCTATGACACCCCTGCTTTTCAATTGGGGGGATGTTGCATCATCTGCCAAGTCTTTTGCTTTCGAAGTGAGTGATTTTCGTGTGCAAGTTCGGTACTAGTCCCTCATGGATCATTCCAGGTTACATAATCATGTATCTCTCCTCCCGCCTGCGTTCCAGGGAACTACAGGTTCAGGAACCTCGAAGCGCTCCCAGTAATTGAGGTGATTTATCTCCGTTATGAGCGCTGTGAAGGTTACTCTGTACATTTTCTAAGTCAGCAATTTCCACCTGCCTTGAAAGGTGCAGTTAGTGTGCTAGCAATATCCCAGCCTAGATAGAACAAGTGACCTGAAGAGTTCATCATGGGCTTGGCCTCCCTAGTTTTTGAAGGTTCTCATTATCCATCCTGTAAGTTTTCTAGCAGATGCGATTTATACAATGTTATCGTCGTTGAAGGTGAGATCCTCCGACATGGATCACTCCCAGGTCTTTGACGTTGGTGTTTCGCTCTATTTTGTGGCAAATTTGTTATTGTACTCTGATGAAGATAAATTTCCTCGAGTTTACCATATCTGATTAATGAAATTTCTCAATCATAGAACTTCGTAATTGTTTTCTGCAGCCCACTGAAAGATAGGTTGATGTCCGCCTGGAGCCTTCCAGTGTCAGCAATGAAAGACACTGCCATGCAGATTCGGGTGTCATCTGCAAGGAAGAACACGGTGCTGTAGCTGACATCCTTGTCTATGTCGGATATGAGGATTGAGGAACAAAAGGGGGGATGGGAGCGAGACTGTGCTTGTGGACAGAGCTTTTCACCGTAGCTGCTCGGACTTACTCTGTTGACGAACTACCTCTCTGTGTGTCTGTTAGTGAGGAATTAAAGATCCATCGACCGACTTTCCTGTTATTCCTTAGCACGCATTTTGTGCGCTATTACGCCATGGTCACACTTGTAGAAGCTTTTGCAAAGTCTGTATATATTACATCTGCATTTGTTTTTGTCTTCTAGTGCATTTAGGACCTTGTCGTAGTGATCCAATAGTTTAGACAGACAGGAGCGACCTGTTCTAAAACCCAGTTGCCCTGGTTGTTGTAACTGGGGTTTCTAGATGGGTGGTGATCTTGCTTCTTAGGGCCCTTTCAGAAATTTTTATATGGGATAATAGTGCTATCGGTCTGTAGTTCTTTGCTGTTGCTTTACTGCCCCCTTTGTTGGAGTGGGGCTATGTCGTTGTTTTTAGTAACTGAGGACTAAGACCCCTGTGGTCCTGCTCCCTCTCCATAGGAGGGATAAGGCACGTGAAAGGGGCTTCTTGCAGTTCTTGATGAACACGGTGTGTCCTTACATTAAGTTATACATATATAATGAATAGCATTTATTAACAATGGCCTTGAAGGTATGCAAAATGTCACGTGTACAGATAACTACATCCGAAGATTAATTCTCCAGGGTAAACCAATAAAGCCAGACTACATCACGAACATTTATCCCAGATATCCAAAAAGTTAAGCTAACTTCATGTAGATTTATCCCAGGATATACCTAATAAAGTCAAGCTATATCAATTTAGATTTATACCAGGATATACCCAATAAAGTCAAGCTATATCAATGGGAAGAAATTTATCCCAGGATATACCAATAAATTCAAGCTATATCATAGTAAGATTTATAACCAGGATATACCCAAATAAAATTCCAAAACAAAGCTTATTCAATTAGATTTAAACCAGGAATATATCCACTAAAGTCAAGCTAAATCATGAGGATTTTATACCCGGATATACCAATAAAGTCAAACAGGATAAACAGGTTTTTTTCTTTAATTATTCATAATTTGTTCAATATATTGTTTTAATATAAAACTTTTACAATAACCAAACCAAGATGCAGGTTCCTATGAACAAACTTCACCCGCACCAGAATTTTGAAGCTGACCAGAAGATTCATTCTTCAGCAATGGCACAAAAGCCACCTATTTTCACCTATATTGTCTGGGTTACAAAATTTAAGGACAGTTGTATCAACAAAGCCCAAAGCCTAAACAAAAAAATAACCGTATTAAAACCAGTACAAAAATAAAGGACGACCAAGGACTTGAGTAATACACTTTTTAACATTTGTGTAACACTTATTAACATGTGACAGGGAGGGAAAAAAGGCTGGCAAGAAATAACAATCCTACAACCAACTGAATAACAGACTTCCGGAGCAGAGGCACGGACAAATTAGCCTCCATTCAGAGCAACAGATATTAGAGCCAGCAAATAAAAAAAACCCTAAATTCCACCGACAATATAACGACATCTCGATTTGCAAACATACAGAGGTCTAAAGTGGGGGGGGCGGTCAAAAAACAACAAAATTCATTATATCAAGGGACAGCTCACGGATCAATAGCAATGTTTGCAGCAATCCCAGAGACCCATCAAAGGATCATATTAACAACGAAATATGGATCCCCATGCTTATAGCCAATTCCGATCGAACAGACTAAACAAAGCAACAAGGGGGGGCTGGCCTGCGTCTGCGCAGACGAGACTTGCCATCTTGGTTTTGAATTGGATACAACGTTAGCGTAATGGGAAGGAATTTTCGTGCTCTAGAGGTTAAAATTGGGCTGACACCTCTCAAATAGGAGGCGAAATTGTTGGACATGCATTCCTGCATAACTTGAGATATCAGACGACTGGACAAGACAGCTCCAGGAACCTCAGATAAGCTCTCTAGATTTGTGTATAATTCTGGCAAGTGTTTTCATAAATTTAGTTAGTGAGGTTTTTCTGAGCATGATACAATTTAATATCCAGTCAAATTGGTGAGTGATATTAAGATATATTTTCCTTCTGTTATATATATGTGAATTTATATATAATAATTTTTTATTATACAGTCCACAAATTTATATATTTACCAGAATTCCTGATGTATAATTCATTTAATTAATAGGTCCAGAGCAACTTGTGGATATGACAGTGGTAGGTATCGAAGGGGGACATTTTTGCGACCTAGGTGTCCCAAATTCCTACTTGTCTAACTGGTGAATAATAATTATCTATGTTCATTTACTGTTATGTACATAATTATACATACAGATAAATGCAATTTTCCACACACACACTCACACACTCACACACTCACACACTCACACACTCACACACTCACACACTCACACACACACACACGCAACCACAAATAGGTGAGTACACCAGGAGGCCTGGTCACAGACCGGGCCGCGGGGGCGTTGACCCCCGAAACTCTCTCCAGGTAAACACACACAGACACACACACACACACACACACACACACACACACACACACACACACACACACACACACACACACCGAGAGAACAATGCTTATACGTATTTATAATTGTTACCTTTCCTCTAAATAACGTATTTTTATTTCACAAAAAAAATAAAGTTTGTTAATTCTTGGAATGTTGCAAAAAAAATCTGCCCTTTACTCCCACATAACTCCCAAAGTATTTGGAATATTTCCAAAAATGAATAACTGTTAATTAGAGAAATCATTATTCTACAATTTTTGTGAATATTATTACATTTAATTAAGTAATAAAGGCAGAGTAGGTACCGTAAAGTGAATAAGTTACTTCCGAGATATCGGCCTGGAGCTCCGGCCGGCCCCTCGTCTCAAAAAAAAAAAAAAATCGTTAAATTGCGTTTGTTTGGTGTATTTCTTAGTAAACTGATGTTCTAGTGCAGTTATCCTCTTCAACACACCGTTTTCTATCATTGAAGACCAAGTCATACAACAAGAAGTCGAGGGGTAAAAATTTTATATAGAATATTACTGGTGGATTCTCGCCATATTATCAGGGCCGGATTACCACATAGGCAAACTAGGCATTTGCCTAGGGCCCCACGCATTTGGGGGCCCCGCGGTCCAAGGGGTTCAGGGGCTCATCCAAGACTGTGCACATGGTGCAAGTGCAAAGGGGTCCCTACCTAAAAAGTTCAAGTGTTTGGAGAGTAAAATTGATTTTTAAAAATTAATAAAAATAAAAATAAATAATGAAATAAAATAAAATAAAAATAAATAAACCTAACCATAGATGGCAACACTCAACACGCCTTTGTTTACATCAGAACAGCTTTGTTTTCTCGCTAATGGGTGAGTATGGGAGATTCCTCTCCAATTTTTTCTCTGCTTCAACGCATCGGTGGAGTATACTCAAGTCAACCATTCATGGAGATGTCATCAAATCATTATCAACAACAAGGTGGTCAGCGCAGCATGATGCAACACATGCTTTGAAAGACAGTTTCGCTGAAATACGTTCTGCTTTGATCCAAATAGCAGAGGATGAAGACCAGACAGCAACTACAAGAAGCGAAGCAGCCAGCTTATCATCAAAATTGAAAGATTTTGAATTGGCCTTACTCTGTGTGCTTTGGGACTGTATACTGGAACGGTTAAATGCCACTAACAAGACACTTCAGAAAATTGAAACTGAAATGGCTACTTGTGCTAACCTCTATGCAGGCTTAGTGGAATTTGTAAGCTCACTTCACAATGATGAAGTTTTTGAAATGTTTGAAGAGAAAGCTAAACTGCTGGTGAAAGACTACAGTTACCGGGCTGATCATCAGCGGTCAAGGAAGAGGAAACGCAATTTTGAAGAGCCAGACAATGAAATTGTGTTGCTACCAAGGCAGAAATGTAAGACAGCTACATACTTCGTCATTCTGGATTCACTGATTACAGAATTGGTGAAAAGAAAAGAAATCTACCAGAATCTCAATGACAAGTTTGGATTTCTGTTCAAAATTACTACTATGCCAGATGCAGAATTGAGAGAAGCTGCATTAAAGTTGCAACACCTTTCAGCAGATGTTCAGGACACATTTGTTGAAGAAATAGTTCATTTTTCTGGGTATATGAATCAGATTAAAGCTCCACCTGAAAAATGTGTGCCCTCAGCTGCTTTGAAACATTTAAGAAATGCAGGAATCTCAGAAACCTTCCCTAATGTTGACATAGTGTATCGCCTATACCTAACACTTCCAGCTACTAACTGTGAAGGAGAACGTTCATTTTCTGTTTTGAAAAGAGTGAAAAACCAGCTCCGTTCAACAATGAGCCAAGACAAATTGTGTAACCTAGCCTTGTTGACCATTGAGTCTGATCTAACAAGAAATATTGATTTTCAGAATATAATTGATGATTTTGCCAATATGAAATCCAGGAAAAAGTTTATTTAAGAAGTGCCTGTGAATATAAACAATTCTTTACTTTCTTGAGTTTATATGATTTGATAGTCTTATGCATGATGCAATGATAGCAATAATGGTCAGTGATTTATAAAGGGAATAATAGTGCTGTAGTGGTTATGCTGAATATAATAGGTACATGATGTCACTACTTTAATAGCCTAATCTAGTAATACTATGCTGTCTTGAGTTTATTCTCTTTAAAATGCATGATTTAACAAGATAGTTATAATGGCTGTTGGTAAATGGTTTTGGTTGTCTTGATGTACTTTCCCTATTAAATTTAATCTAAATAGCCAGAATGTATTTAATTAGACCTTAAACAGGCTCACACCGACCTCCCCCCCCAAGCTGGAAGGGGTCGCTTTGCTTACCCATAACTCAAAGGGGCCCCGCCAATCTGAATAGCCTTGGGCCCAGAGACTTCTTAATTTGGCCCTGCATATTATGGCCTATTTTATTCAGTCTAGAGTATATAACATGTTTGTATGTTATTTATAGTGTTTATTGTATCATATTAGATCAATTTTGATAGATAAATAAGCCGTAGAGTTGATATATAAGCTGATATAAGCGTAATAATGAAGTGATTTCTCCTGGCACTCTCTGGAGCGGTGGTAGGCCTGGTAGGCTCAAAGTCTACGGATAATCTCCGCCTACTGTTTTATGATGCCAAATAGTCAGTTATTATATTAGAAAGAATAATGCAAGAAAAAGAGATAAAAAACAAGGAAAAAATTCCAAAAAATATACGGGCCGTGAACAGACTCGCTACCAATATCACCGTCACCATACCTGATATAAATGACTATAATTTCTTGTAGAAACGTCGAAGAACATTCATTCTGGTACCATTGTGTTGCCAAAGAGTTAACCTATTTTTCGGTATATATAACTAATTTCCATAATTTTTCAATTTTTGGTTGAGCGCGCGCGGAAATTTGCCCTACAGCCCCCTAAATTACTTGGAACGGTTGAAGGTCCTTGATCTGTATTCCCTCGAATGCAGGCGAGAGAGATACACGATAATATACACTTGGAAGGTCCTGGACGGATTGGTACTAAACCTGCACACGAGAGTCACTCCATATGAAATCAAAAGACTCGGGAGGAGATGCAACATTCCCCAGATGGAAAGCAGGGGCTCCACGAGTACACTGAGAGACAACACAATAAGTGTCTAGGGTCCAAAACTGTTCAACTACCTCCAAGCATACATAAGGGGGATTACCAATAGACCCCTGGCTGTCTTCAAGAAGGCACTGGACAAGCACCTAAAGTCAGTACCTGACCAGCCGGGCAGTGGTTCATACGTTGGACTGCATACGGCTAGCAGTAACAGGGCCTGGTTGATCAGGCCCTGGTCCACCATGAGCCTGACATCTATAGAATCAATTATAGCCGATATTATCAGAACCATCTTAATAAACATAATTTGATTAATGAGTCTGAACATTAATTCACTAGAGGTCGTGTCTGCCTGACAAATTTACTGACGTTCTTTAATAAAGAACTTTAGGCACATGACAACGATAAAGAATATGTTTTTATTTGAATTTCAGTAAAACTTTTGATAGTGAACCTCACAAAAAACTGATAAGAAAAGTTGCAGCACATGGTACAGGAGTTAAGGTTCTAAGATGGATCCAAACATTGCTGACCTATTCAAAGAAGGACAAAATTAACCCATTGTATAAGGAATCTTTCATATGGAGATAGAGTATGAACTTTGAACGTTCATTCTCTTGAGAAAAGCAGATTGAAAGGAGACATCACTGAAGTATATAAGTGGAAGATGGACACAGCAACTCTTTTGAGATAGAGGGGGCTGAGCTTACGCAATACTGGGATGCCGTTCCCTGATGGTACAGAGACCAAAATATGTCTAGAATATTTAGTTCTTTCCTCTTTTCTATAATGTATATGTATATAGATGTTTATGTTTTCTAACATATATACAATTTGCAGTGATTTTGCAATTTTAATGCTGGAGAGTCTTTCCATAATGTAATATTTTACTATTCCTACAGAATAGTGTGGTTGAGAAATTCTCGTCTGATAAACATTAGATCGAAGAAATGTGTATATGCCAGTCTGAGAAATGAGGAAGCAGAGCCGCTTGGTATGGTGAAGATGGGCGGTGTGATGGTCTTGTGGGCGGTGGGCGTTGCACTAGCTGGCTTCTTCTTCCTAATTGAGTTACTATACTCCTACACTCATCACTATTAAGTTCTATTGTTATCTTTATTCAAAATAGAACACTGAACCTCTAAGGATCATACACAGTTTCTAGTGAAGAAAATTAGAAGCCTGTTTAAAAGCCAATAGCACTTTGCATTTTTCTTTAATTAGATTGCTTTCAAATATAATATTTATTTAAACAATGAGCAATGATTATACTTTTGAGCACGAGCTAACAGTGACATCCTTGTTCATTTGTTCAAATGTTAAATAATAAAAAATTAGTTCGTAAATTGTGGTTATCTTTATACCCCCAAAAAAAACACTGAAAAACAAAAGTTAAGACCATTATATCAGCGCAGGTGTTTCAGTCTTCTGCATCACAAACTGCATTGGTTCTCCACCGAAGTTGTAGTCTTTTATGGAACTAGAAATGTGATGATGTAGGAAGTCTCAGTACAAAACAAGGCAAATTCTTGAAGAAGAGAGGGACACCTTAAGGACACCAACCGTTTGTAGTCCAAGAAACTGGAGCGACTCTCACTTTTTCTTGAATCAAATTTGATTACCTTCCATTGCCCAGGTGTTATTTAAATTCTGATAGAAATTGAAATTTTGCTCTTTTTTTATATTATACATATCTCAGAAAACCCTTGAGATAATATCCCATGTGGAGAAAATTTTTCTACACATGGGATATTATCGCGAGGGCAACCCCTCGCGGGAGCTAAGATCCCTCTCACTACTTTCCCACAATGTGAGGATGAAAGGAGTCATGACTTGTATATACCCTTTGCAATAGCAGAGATCAAGAAGGTCTTTTGGGTTATTACGCAACTTCAATTAACGCATTCCAGAGCATCTACCAATCTTAACACGTGTGTCCGATCCAGCAAAATCAGACACATTCTAATGGAATTACAGCTTCATAGCTGATACCAGACAATACACGGGACACACATGCAGGCCCGGATTTAGGGGAGTTGCCCCAGGGCCCGGGACCGCACCAGAAGGGGCCCACCTCCACCAAGAAGAAATGCAGAAGCAACAAGATCATCTTGGGCGTAGCGAAGTACACCTAAAAGATGACTGTTAGGACGAGAAACATCACGGAATTTACTTAGCGCAGCACATATTCAAAACAACATTGGGTTGTGGCCTACCAGTGTTTCAGATGTCATGAGAGAACACTTTGCGAAATATGATGCATCAGTTGTTAAAAATTGTAATCCACAAACTTTTTCACAATTCTCCAAGTGAATATCTCGGGAAAATGGAAAGACTCCACGAATTTGTGCAGTTGGGCTATTCAGTCTTCAGACTCACAATGGTGAGGTCTTAAATAGGGAATGGTTATGTTTTTCTCCTTCAAGTGGTTGCCTGTACTGCTACCACTGCAAGGTAATGTACCCCGATGCATCGAAACACCAATCATCGCTTGTTAACAGTGGTTTTTCTGACTGGAAACATGCAAACGATCGTCTGAAGAAACATGAGCGGTCGAAGGAACATCTTGACTCAACCATTGCATTTCATGCTAGATCAAAAATATCCACACGGATTAATGATGAAATGGTGCGGCAGACTGAGCAACGAGAACGTCATTGGCGGTCAATATTGAAGCGTTTGGTCAGCATTATTAAGTTCATTACTGAACGTGGCTTGGCATTCAGGCGAGACAACGAGTTGATTGGATCGCCTCGCAATGGAAACTATCTAGGGATTATCGAGCTTGATTAGTAATACGACGACCTTTTATCAAAGCATATTGAGAAGCATTCCAAGCATGGATCTGGACACACGAGCTATCTGTCATCGACAGCAATGGAAGATCTCATAGATACAATGGGAAAGCAAGTTTTGAACGAAATAATCCAAAGGGTAAAAGAAAGCAAGTACTAGTCATTTTCCCTCGACTCCACGCCTGACGAAAGTCATGTCAATCTGCTTGCAGTTAGTCTTTCATTACGTAAAGAATAATGAGCCTGTTGAAAGATTTGTTACGTTCATGCCGAACAAGGGTCACAAAGCGCCGGACATGTTCTATGTCATGCTACAGTTACTCCAGTTACACCAAATAAACATCAGTAACTGCCGTGGTCAGACCTACAACAATGCCAGTTCAATGAGCGGCATGTACAATGGTCTACGGGCCAAAGTGCTGCAAGAGAACAGGCACGCAGAATGGGTTCCTTGCACAGCTCAGTATGAGAGAGTCATAGAAAAAATGAATATTGAACTTCGTCGAACATCTAATTGGGAAAAGAAATGGAGAATTACGACTAATCCTGACAAGGTCCTTGTTAGCACGATAGGATGTTTTGCATCAACAATTGAAGATAAAGGAGGTATCTCCATCAGAGGTACACCTGTAGCCATTAGAAACCCTAACAAGACTTTGGGATATGAAATAGACAGGCTGCTCCACTCAACACCTCGAGTAACTAAAAAGATCAACATAGCCAAAGCCGGTCCTAGCAGTCTCTTTCGATTCAATCAAGCCCCTCAACATGTCAAAAAACATCTGCATAAAATTTTATTAAGACCTATACTCGAATACCCTTGTGTCCCAATGTCATTAACAACAAAGACCAATATGCTACGGCTACAAAGGGTCCAGAATAGAGCTCTTCGCTTCATTACCGATACCAGGAGGAGAGACAGAGTTAAAATGGCAGATTTACACATACAACAAGATATTACTGCCATAAATGTACGCCTTGACACCCTAAAAAAGAAACAACTTTATACAATGCAAGAACTATACATGCCAGATAGAGAACATCCTATACAAGTGGTAAATACCACAGATTATACCATCAATACTCCGCCTCACAGGACTCAAAGAATGACTCTCCCACAGAGGGTCCGTCGTTTTATACATAAAGATGATTACCCTCGACCCATGATATTGAGCAACCTCCCTGATGAAGAAGATTGGGTACCACCAGAACCCTTCTATGTATACTGAAAACATCATCGCCCCCAATTAGGGAGACATCTTATATAACAATCTAATGTAAAAATTATGCTATTTACTATGGCTGGACACCACCTGTAAGAAGCCATTGTCACGTAATTCCATAAACTGGCCAGAAAATTATTGCCTTCATTGTCGCATAAATATCCGTTGTGCAATCGCAAAAAAAAAAAAAAAAAAAAAAAAAAAAAAAAAAAAAAAAAAAAAAAAAAAAAAAAAAAAAAAAAAAAGCAATTGCAACTTGTATAATTACTACCAATTCAGAGTCATGTACTTATATATCTGTTATATCTATGTGACTCTGATGGGTTAGTCTTATACATCTTAAAGAATATCTTATCATTTCACATACACTTTTTAAATTACACCAAAGTGGTTGGGCCACTTACCTTTTATATCCTACCTCTCCCCCCCCTCCAACCCTTTTCCTATATTTCTATCCTTACCCATCCTTCTTCCTTACCCATCTCACCAAAGCTCTGGTCTGGACAAGAACAAGAACAGCTCAGTCGCTGAACCTAGTTGGGACAAATGCAGCAGAATGTTGCACTGGAGCTATCCATTACATTGATTTCCTTTAGAAGTTTTGAGTTTTTTTTTATTTCACCACATCGACAAAAAATTCCAACAGATGATCTGGAAAGTGAATATATTTCCTGGACTCTGAAACGGGTTACAACAATGCATTGGTCTTGCCGGGCCGATGCAAAGTCCTCAGATTTGATTACATTGACATTATAAATGCAATGGCAAACATCACAAATGACGTTGATGAAAGGGCCTGTGTACGCTGCGAAGCACATGGAATTATACTGCTGTCTGGAAAGGCATTCTTCAAAGAGTGAATGTAACAAATCCATCCATCCAGGGCTGCAAAACAAAAAATTAGATCTTAATATTGCAGTTTCTTCACTGGCTAGTCTGAAATACTTTGTGCGGTCTAAACATGTATGTTTTGATAGTTATGAGAGGCAAGGTCAACAACTGTTGGGTTCTGCAGACTACACTCAATTGCGAAAGCGATCCCGCAACATTCGTTTAAGTCCATTGGACTATGGTCACTGAGAGCAAGCAAGCATGAACACCTCTGAAAAATTTTGAGTAGAGAACTTTATTCCTGTCATCGATTAGCTCGTAGCTTCACTTGATCAATGTTTGCATGTATATGAGCTGCTTCAAGCGATTGATGGAGTTATCGCCCGAAGAGCCGACAAGAGCAGCACAAAACTCATTGGAAGTATATCCCAAAGACATAGATGGGGTGTCCCATAGCTCGATCGCTAGCGCACTCAGCTCTCACACTGAGGTCCGGAGTTCGAATCTCCGGTTCGGCTGGAAGACATTAGGACGTGTTTCCATACGACACCTGTTGTCCCTGTTCACCCATCATTATAAAATTGGGTATCTGCGTGGTAGTCGACTGGTGTGGATCGCATCCTGGGACAAAACTGATCTAATTTGCACGATAATATGCTCTGCGAATAACAAATGGCTTTCTGTATAGTAGTATGTCATTGATGTCAACTAGGCCTGTATACCATGTACATGTACTTGTAGAAATAAAGATATTGTTATTATTATTATTATTATTTATTTTTTATTATCACACTGGCCGATTCCCACCAAGGCAGGGTGGCCCGAAAAAGAAAAACTTTCACCATCATTCACTCCATCACTGTCTTGCCAGAAAGGTGCTTTACACTACAGTTTTTAAACTGCAACATTAACACCCCTCCTTCAGAGTGCAGGCACTGTACTTCCCATCTCCAGGACTCAAGTCCGGCCTGCCGGTTTCCCTGAACCCCTTCATAAATGTTACTTTGCTCACACTCCAACAGCACATCAAGTATTAAAAACCATTTGTCTCCATTCACTCCTATCAAACACGCTCACGCATGCCTGCTGGAAGTCCAAGCCCCTCGCACACAAAACCTCCTTTACCCCCTCTCTCCAACCTTTCCTAGGCCGACCCCTACCCCGCCTTCCTTCCACTACAGACTGATACACTCTTGAAGTCATTCTGTTTCGCTCCATTCTCTCTACATGTCCGAACCACCTCAACAACCCTTCCTCAGCCCTCTGGACAACAGTTTTGGTAATCCCGCACCTCCTCCTAACTTCCAAACTACGAATTCTCTGCATTATATTCACACCACACATTGCTCTCAGACATGACATCTCCACTGCCTCCAGCCTTCTCCTCGCTGCAACATTCATCACCCATGCTTCACACCCATATAAGAGCGTTGGTAAAACTATACTCTCATACATTCCCCTCTTTGCCTCCAAGGACAAAGTTCTTTTGTCTCCACAGACTCCTAAGTGCACCACTCACTCTTTTTCCCTCATCAATTCTATGATTCACCTCATCTTTCATAGACCCATCCGCTGACACGTCCACTCCCAAATATCTGAATACGTTCACCTCCTCCATACTCTCTCCCTCCAATCTGATATTCAATCTTTCATCACCTAATCTTTTTGTTATCCTCATAACCTTACTCTTTCCTGTATTCACCTTTAATTTTCTTCTTTTGCACACCCTACCAAATTCATCCACCAATCTCTGCAACTTCTCTTCAGAATCTCCCAAGAGCGCAGTGTCATCAGCAAAGAGCAGCTGTGACAACTCCCACTTTGTGTGTGATTCTTTATCTTTTAACTCCACGCCTCTTGCCAAGACCCTCGCATTTACTTCTCTTACAACCCCATCTATAAATATATTAAACAACCACGGTGACATCACACATCCTTGTCTAAGGCCTACTTTTACTGGGAAAAAATTTCCCTCTTTCCTACATACTCTAACTTGAGCCTCACTATCCTCGTAAAAACTCTTAACTGCTTTCAGTAACCTACCTCCTACACCATACACTTGCAACATCTGCCACATTGCCCCCCTATCCACCCTGTCATACGCCTTTTCCAAATCCATAAATGCCACAAAGACCTCTTTAGCCTTATCTAAATACTGTTCACTTATATGTTTCACTGTAAACACCTGGTCCACACACCCCCTACCTTTCCTAAAGCCTCCTTGTTCATCTGCTATCCTATTCTCCGTCTTACTCTTAATTCTTTCAATTATAACTCTACCATACACTTTACCAGGTATACTCAACAGACTTATCCCCCTATAATTTCTGCACTCTCTTTTATCCCCTTTGCCTTTATACAAAGGAACTATGCATGCTCTCTGCCAATACCTAGGTACCTTACCCTCTTCCATACATTTATTAAATAATTGCACCAACCACTCCAAAACTATATCCCCACCTGCTTTTAACATTTCTATCTTTATCCCATCAATCCCGGCTGCCTTACCCCCTTTCATTTTACATACTGCCTCACGAACTTCCCCCACACTCACAACTGGCTCTTCCTCACTCCTACAAGATGTTATTCCTCCTTGCCCTATACACGAAATCACAGCTTCCCTGTCTTCATCAACATTTAACAATTCCTCAAAATATTCCCTCCATCTTCCCAATACCTCTAACTCTCCATTTAATAACTCTCCTCTCCTATTTTTAACTGACAAATCCATTTGTTCTCCAGGCTTTCTTAACTTGTTAATCTCACTCCAAAACTTTTTCTTATTTTCAACAAAATTTGTTGATAACATCTCACCCACTCTCTCATTTGCTCTCTTTTTACATTGCTTCGCCACTCTCTTAACCTCTCTCTTTTTCTCCATATACTCTTCCCTCCTTGCATCACTTCTACTTTGTAAAAACTTCTCATATGCTAACTTTTTTTCCCTTACTACTCTCTTTACATCATCATTCCACCAATCGCTCCTCTTCCCTCCTGCACCCACTTAACTAATTCAGAAAGAGAGCTAAAACGTTCCAAATGGAAGAAGCTACAAAAAGGGATGAGAGAAATTTCTTGTATCTAACATTCATGTGCTTATTTTTGTTTGCTGATTCTCTTTTTAATGTTAATGAAAATACCTCAGTTTACCTTATTCGTAGTATATCTCCTTTTACTGTAAATGATTTTCACACAGTTGAGTTACTCAGCTGTTTTAACTTTGAAAGTGTAAACATTTAAAGATGTTTCAAGAACGCCCAAGGAAATAAGTCACTTTGACTTTTTTGAGATATCCTTGGTAATTTACAGCATGTGTGATAATCGTACTTATGTGTACATGTGCCTATAAAAATGATTTAAAAAATAAATTAAATTTACTAGTTCATATTCGGTATATAGGATATCTCACTTATGGAAATATAAACACATATGCAGTGTAATGTGATCCTTTATTGACAACGTTTCGCCCACCCATTGGGCTTTTTCAAGTCACAAGGTGGAAGTCACGGGGTGGAACGTACGTGAGTATTTATAGTCAGGTTCAGAATGTTGAGGTCAGGTGGAGAATGCTGCATCTGATGATGTACCGAGTGGGGTTATAGAGTCTAAAATCTTGGGTAGCTTGGAAGGGAGATTGGATAAGCATGTGAGTAGACCTTCTGCAGTGTTCTATGTTCTTATGTGGGATAGCGATGAAGAAGTTTCTTGGCAAGTGGTTCAGCTATGTTACAGAAGCCATTATTCTGGTTGAAGTTGTTGGATATAGAGATAAGCGATGATTCCAGGATTCTTCGGTACTGAGTGTTGTCTTCTCTGGCGATAAGTCTTGAGTTTCTGTAGCTTATTAAATGGTTGTGTGAATTGCGGTGTTGTACACAGGCATTCCTTGTATCGTCAGTCCTGCTTGCGTATTGGTGTTCTGCCCTTCTCACACTATACCATTCACATATATATGCTATCTGTGCTTGGGGTTCAACTGCAGCAACACACCTAAAGCCAATAATAACCCAACAAAAAGCTGCAGTAAGAATAATCACTAAATCCCATCCCTGGCAACGCCCCCCCCCCACTCTTCATAGATCTAAACTTACTCCCTGTTCAGAACATCCACACTTACTACTGTGCAATCTACATCTACAGGACCTTAAATTCCAATATTAACCTTGACCTAAAACGCTTTCTTGATAGTTGTGACAGAACCCACAGGCACAACACCATACACAAACATCTCTATGACATTCCCCATGTCCGACTAAACCTTTACAAAAATTCAATGTATGTCAAAGGCCCTAAAATCTGGAATACCCTACCTGAAAATTCTAAAACTGCAGACATATTCATCACCTTCAAAACTACCATCAGAAAACATCTTATCTCCCTGATACACCCTGTCAACTAATAATACGAATACCACCTGGTGGTTAACACCTACACTCACTCACCCATTTGACCATAAACAGAAATATCAATCTCAATCTCAAAATAATGAATCTTAACTAGTCAAAAGTTGGCCTGTGATACTCCAATACTGAAACTATGTATAGTGCCAAAACAAAAGCATTCACATTGCTAAACTCACAACTAGTATTTAGTCACTTAGCCATAATACCAACTTATCTCATAATTCTGTAACATTTTAAACCTAAGATTTAATATAAGTCTGCCCGAAATGCCTAGCCATGCTAGGCGTTCTAGTGGTACACTCTGTAATTATTATTTTACTACATGTAAACCACACAATAACCAAATTCTGTAAACTCAGCATTGTAATACTTATAGAGAATAAAGTTTGAATTTGAATTTGAATTTGAAAATTTGAATTGAAATATGTGTTTGGAGGTCTCTTGATGTTTCGCCCACGTATAATTTGCTGCATTCATTACAAAGGGTTATGCATACCCCTGCAGAGGATGGAAGTTTGTCCAGTCTATTACTGGTAATGACCTTGATGGTCGTGGTTGTGGAGGTAGATACTTGGAATGAGGTATTGGAAAAGATGTTGGAAACGTGTTTGGCAATGGAGTTGGTGGGGAGGGCTATGTATCTGGGTGTGTTGAAGATGTTAATGCCCGTCGTCTGCAGTCTCTGATGAAGTGACGAGGATAGTGAAGTTTGGAAAAATACTTGTTCAATTATAGTGCATTCTTCCTCAAGAAACTCATTGCTGCAGAATCTGAGTGCGCGCAGAAAAAAGCCTGTAATTACACCACGTTTAGTTTTGGTGTTGTGGTGAGAGTAGAAGTGGAGAAGATCGTTTTGGTTGGTGGGTTTTCGATAGACTTTAAAACAAAGTTCATGGTCAGCTCTGCAAAGAAGAACATCAAGGAAAAGAAGAGTGTTGTCGACTTCTTCTTCAAGTGTGAACTGGAATGAGGGCTCGACCTGGTTGAGCTTGTCTTGGAGAGCTTGAACGTTGAAGCGTCTGGGAGTTATGAGGAGAATGTCGTCAACATAACGGAGCCAGGTGACAGACGATGGAATAATGGTGGAGAAACGCTCGGCTTCCAGATGTTCCATGTATAGATTCGCCAGGACGACACTAAGTGGCGAACCCATGGGTAGTCCAAAAGTCTGCTGAAAGAGGTGATTTTCGAAAGAGAATCACGTAAAGCCAACACGTAGTTCAACAAGGTCGATGAAATCGCTGGCTGGAATAGGAAGATCAAGTGAATCGTCAATTTTCCTGCTCAAGAGATGGATGGCTTGTGTGGTAGGTACTTTGGTGAATAAGGAAGTTACGTCAAGGCTGGAAAGTTTCTTGTTCGTGATGTTGATGTTGCGAATGCGAAAGAAAAGATCACCCGAGAAAGGACAAGCTTCCATTCTCTGCAGGGGTAAACATAATCCCTTGTAATGACTGCAGCAAATTATACATGGGCAAAACATCAAGAGACCTCCAAACACATATTTCAGAACACCAATACGCAAGCAGGTCTGACGATCCAAGGAATACTTGTGTACAACACAGTAATTCACACAGTCATATAATAAACTACAGAAACTCAAGACTTATCGCCAGAGAAGACAACATTCAATACCGAAGAATCCTAGAATCATCGCTTGTCTGTATATCCAACAACTTCACCCAGAACAAAGGCTTCTATAAGATAGCTGAACCACTTGCCAAGAAACTTCTTCATTGCTATCCCACATAAGAACATAGGAATGGAGGAACACTGCAGAAGGTCTACTCACATACTTATCCAATCTCCCTTCCAAGCTACCCAGGTAGATCATCAGATGCAGCATTCTCCACCTGACCCAACATTCTGAACCTGACTATAAATACTCCTGTACCTTCCACCCCAAGTAGATCTGTTTGTGATTTGAAAAAGCCCACTGTGTGGGCGAAACGTTGTCAATAAAGGATCACATTATACTTCATATGTGTTTATATTTCCATTGTGTTGGCATTTTATACCAATTATTTTCATATCTCGCTTATCACACTGTTTGTTTAGCATAAACTGGACAATTTTTTTGGTTATTGGTCTTTATAGGATCTAGGTTCTCCATAATATGTAAAGGTGACATAACTAGATGTGCTCAGTTAATCTTTAATATATTGCTTTGTTATGCAAGAGAAGCCGCGGGCGGAAATCTTTAGCTCAGGCACTTTCACGCACCTCAGTACATCATCAGGAGCTATGTAATGTTGCAAGACTGCAACTGAAGGAGTGAGGAGAAGTTTTTCTCGGAATAGTGCAGTGCGGGTGTATCCTCTCTCAGAGTGCTCTGTCTGCGATTGTTTCCATTATTGTGATGAATGGTTTGAAAAACCGACAAGTTGAAGATTGAGACACTTATGCAGCATATGGGAATCTTTATTCAGGAAACGTTTCGCCACTGTGTGGCGAAACGTTTCCTGAATAAAGATTCCCATATGCTGCATAAGTGTCTCAATCTTCAACGTTTCCATTATTCCTTGGTGTGGGATTTGAGTGAACAACTTGTCTGCTCTTTTTTTCAAAATATTTTATTATTATATTTCAGTGATTTGCCCAGGAGTGTGTTGACCGTATTCATTAACATTTTCCCCAGATATGTCACATAAATTCAGTTATTATAGGAGATATAAGAGGTATCCCTGGTGGGTGACTGCGGGGTCTTAAGTGCCCTTATCAAACACCCATACAGTATCTACTAGAGCGGTAAGCTGTCCAAAAATACACTTATAAATTCAAATAGATACAATTCAAATGGACAGATATACACTTTAAGGAGGTTATTAGTAGAATATATAGTAGAATATACAGTAAAACAACCATTAAAATTACATTATGAAATCCTGTGTAGTCTGCAGCCAAACAAACGGGCAGGGTACTGCATGGATTACATGCACAGTCATTTTGCGTCAGGATAATGTCACATAGCCTTGTGCTTACCAAATTCTGTGGCTATGTCATAAAAAATTCATTTAGATCTTCGACTCTCAGTCTGGATAGCGGCTCGCTAAAAACCGAGTCATACTGGGACTTGAGTAACTCACTCATTTCCTTGCTGTCATCTGTGTAGGTCCCATCTCGTTTAAGTAGGGGCCCCATACTGGATATTTTTATCGACTTTGATTTGGCATAAGAGAAGGAATACTTTGGGTTTCTTTCGATTTCATTTATGGCTTTTAGCTCTTCCCACGATTCTTGACTTCTGTAGGATTCCTTTAGCTTTAGTTCAATGTTTACTATTTCTCTGACCAGTGTATCCCTATGTATTGCAGATATATTGGCCTCTTTTAGCTGCTCTGTTATTCTTTACCTTCGCCTGTAAAGGGAGCACTTTTCTCTTTCTAGTTTACATCTTCTCCTCCTTTTTCTTAAAGGAATGTGCCTTGAGCACACATCGAGTACCACAGAGTTAATCTGTTCTAGGCATAGGTTGGGGTCTGTGTTGCTTAGGCTGTCTTCCCTAGAATGCAGGTGGAATAGATACATGATTACATACACTTGGAAAATCCTAGAGGGATTAGTACCAAACTTGCATACGAAAATCACTTTCTACGAAAGCAAAATACTTGGCAGATGATGCAACATCCCCCCAATGAAAAACATGGGTGCCACTAGCACGTTAAGAGACAACACAATAAGTGTCACGGGCCCAAGACTGTTCAACTGCCTCCCAGTATACATAAGGAGGATTACCAATAGACCCCTGGCAGTCTTCAAATAGGCACTGGACAAGCACGTGAAGGGGGTAAATTGCGTTAGCGCCTGAACTTCTTTATTTTTCGTTCGATTTCTTTCATTTTTTTGGTACATAAAGAGCACCTTTCCATTGTAATGCGACCAAGTTTCAATACCTGACCAGGCGGGCTGTGGTTTGTATGTTGGATTGTGTGCGGCCAGCAGTAACAGCCTGGTTGATCAGGCCCTGATCCACCATGAGGTCTGGTCACAGACCGGGCCGCGGGGCCGTTGAACCCCAAAACTCTCTCCAAGCAAACTCCAGGTAAGATGTGTCTTGCCTGGAGAGTGGTGACCGGCAACCATACTGCACACTCTCTCACCAGCCCTTAAAACATCAACACAAACAAGCACAAGTTCACTGTCAACAACACTTGCTACGGATACAGAGCTCGGCCGGCATTGGTGGAGTATGGACGTGTCTTCTGAAGGTTCCTCAGTTGTTTGTTGGTGGTGTAGGCCCTGTTTAGACTCTGCTTCACCGTCTTTCTTTTCTTTTGTGCTTGTGTTGCCATTGCTTTCTCCATCAGGCGGTGTTGTGTGGCCCAGTTATGGGGGGTTCGACTGAGATGTCGTTCGCCCCCATATGGGGGGACCCCCTCCTGTCTCTACTCAGTTGACAATTGTTTCACTACTGTCAGACCAAGATATGGCTAGTGTGCCCCCTACTGGGATAAACAAACGGGCCCTTGAGGTTGATGACAGTGCCAGGCCCCTGTCTAGCCCAAAATGCCAACCCACCACTTGTCCAGACTATGCTCCTTCTCCTCACATTATTCCAGACGTGGTGGTGGTTCTTGTGTGTCCTAAGGATAGCGGTACTTCCTTCACCAATCCACGGGACGTCAATGCCATCAGTGGATCTCCTTTTGGCAAGGCTTGCATAGATGGGAGCATCCAACAACTCGGTAGAGGTGCAGCCCTCAAGCTCCGGCTCCATCGTAAGTCTTTTCTGGCTAGAAACTTCCCACTAAATGCCTTTCATGTCCTGGGTAGTTGGAATGTTGTCTGCTGGGAGGTCCACTCCTCAATCCTCGCCGCCGGCTGTTGTTACGGCAGAATTGGACCGATTTCTGCATCCCTCTCAGATGAGGAGATACACTCTGAATTGGTTTACAGTGGGGGTGACGACTTAGGTTTGCGGGAGGTTTGGAGCCTCTTGAATCGTCCTACCCCATCTTGTATGGTTCATGTATGTTTCTCGGGTGCTCTCCCGAAATTTGTGACTTTCGGCAATCTTAGGTTTCCTGTTCTTCCTTATACTTTTCCTTTACTCCAGTGTCGGAAATGTTTCCTTTTTGGGCATGGAGAGTTGTCTTGCCGTGGTAAGGTAAGATGTGCGAACTGCAACGGGTTTCACCCAGTCATTAAAGACGGCATTACCTGTACCCGCCCGGCTTCATGCTACTTCTGTAAAGGAAACCACAAGGTTACCTCCCAGTCTTGCCTGGCATATCGCCAGGCTCTTGATTTGGTAAACTCAGCCAGGGCCCAGTCTCTTTCGCTCGATGAATGTAACTCCTGCTTGCAGTCTGTAAAGCCAGTCACAGTCCATCAGCCCCTGCCTCCTTCGCCTCCAGTGCCCCCCACTAAAGGAGTCTCCCCAAAACCAACACAGCCAGGGCACCTGTACTCCGCAGCTGTGAGGACTAATATCCCTGTTACAAATTGGTTTGGGGCTCTTGCAAACCTCTCTCTCCCTTTAGAGGATTCCCCACCCCTGGGGCAACATCAACTCAGGGTGTCCTCGGACCAGGCTTCCATTGAGGAAATTATTGCACATGCCTTCCCCCATCCACAACGCACGTCCTCCCATCGAGGTGGTGCAGTTTCCAAATCGACTCGATGCTCAGTGCCCCACACAGGTGGACATCATACCCGAACTGGAGCCTCCCATCTCACAGCCGACTCCTCCCCCAATTCTCCTCAACCCCAGCCTCGGCCTGTCTCCACTCCAGGACCCTTCATGTCAGAAGGGCCAGCTTTTTCACTCTCGCCTGCCTGGGCTTTACTCCTTCATCCTATCCTCCTTCTGGTGGAGGAGGTGCTACATTCCTACCTCCAGGGCACCTCTTTTGTGACTGCGTGTCTCTCGGTTCTCCCTCGCCTTACTGGGCTGTTTAGTTCACACACGTGAATCTTTCTCACTTCTCTGTTTTTCTTCTTTGGAACGCACTTCCTGTACTGGGGAAGCTTCCAGACCTTCAAAGGTATCTGGCTGAGGTACAGCCACTGGTGGTGGGTCTCTCTGAGACATGGTTACGCCCTCGACATTCTCTTCGAATGCCTGGTTTTACTGTTTACCGCAGGGATCACCTTGCAGGGAACGGTGGTGGCCTAGCTCTTCTTGTATGCAACCGGCTCCAGAGTACGACCCTCTCTCCCCAAGCCTATGAGAGTGGAGTGTTGGAAACTCTGCCTTGGCCACTCAGTGGTGCAAAATACTCCTGATCTATGATCTGGGCAGGTCGGTTACACAAAGTGAATTTACCTATTACTTTGGACAACTCCGTGGTTCTACGCTTGTGATAGCCATCCATTTCTTTGGGATCGGTGAATCCCACAGGTAGGGCCCTGTTCCAAACCCTCCTCGCATCTTGCCTTTCGTTGCTCACACCACCAGGTTTGGAAACTAGAGTGGATCCTTATACCGGGTGAGTTTCTACCCTGGACCTCGTTCTTGGGTGTGGGTATTTTACCACAGCTGCTGTTACTGTAGGTCCCTTCATGGGGAGTGATCATCTTCCAGTCCTTACTTTTACAAATGAAGCCTTAGCAGCGCCAGTGACGGCAGTTCATTCACGGTGGAAAATCACTCAGGCTGGCTGGACAAACTATAACCGGGTCTTTGCTGATTACAGCCTGCCTCAGGACCCCTTGCTGGACGAGGTTGTCGCGTCTCTTTAAGGGGCCATGCTTGAGGCGAACTCGCATTCATTCTGTCTCTCTGGGAGTTTCACCCATTCACGCCCCCGGGTTCCATGGTGGAATGATGAGTGCATCCGAGCAGTGAAGGTGCGTTGGACAGCGAGGGCATGGTGGCGGCGCCAACCCTCTCGGACTCAGCAGTTGGCTTACTGAAGGGCAGAAGCTCTTTGTCGGCGAACCCTCCTCCAAGCGAAACGTGCATCCTAGGCTTTATTCTGTTCTTCTCTTTCTTTTTGCACCTCTGCTAGCCAGGCATGGGGTTTTTTCCACTTCATGTTGGGATCACGATCTGTAAGTACTTTTCCCCTGCTGGGGGAAGGAGCGGCTCCACTCTTACCCCAGGACAAGGCTGAGTAATTTGCAAATTTCTTCAGTCCTATGTTTTTTCCTCCTCCTCCTCTACCCTCTAAGGTGATCAAATGGGGCCCTTTGTCACCTGCCATACCCGAGGTTCACTGCCAGGCGCTGGCATCTCCCTTTAGCTCCCATGAACTGCAGCAGGCACTTTCCCAACTTTCTTCCCACTCTTCCCCACGGGAGGACAACTTACCCTATTCATTTATACTACATCTACCTCTCTCCTGTACAGAAGCCATGCTGGAGGTTTTCAATACCAGCTGGTCTACGGGTGTCTTCCCTGATATGTGGAAGTGCTATCTTCTGATTCCAATTCTAAAGTAGGGCGAGGAACAGAACACAAAGAGTAGTAGTCAACAGAGTAAAATCTGAGGCGGCTACGGTGAAAAGCTCTGTTCCACAAGGCATAGTATTCGCTCCCATCTTGTTTCTCATCCTCATATCTGACATAGACAAGGATGTCAGCCACAGCACCGTGTCTTCCTTTGCAGATGACACCCGAATCTGCATGACAGTGTCTTCCATTGCAGACACTGCAAGGCTCATGGCGGACATCAACCAAATCTTTCAGTGGGCTGCAGAAAACAATATGAAGTTCAACGATGAGAAATTTCAATTACTCTGATATGGTAAACATGAGGAAATTAAAACTTCATCAGAGTACAAAACAAATTCCTTCCACAAAATAGAGCGAAAAACCAACGTCAAAGTCCTGGAAGTGATCATGCCAGAGGATCTCACCTTCAAGGACCATAACATTGTATCAATCGCATCTGCTAGAAAAATGAGAGGATGGATACTGAGAACCTTCAAAACTAGGGATGTCAAGCCCATGACACTCTTCAGGTCGCTTGTTCTATATAGGCTGGAATATTTCTGATGATAAATTAGACACATGTGCAACTCTTGGGTATCTTTATTGAGGAAACGTTTCGCCACACAGTGGCTTCATCAGTCCATACGTAGGAGAAACTTGAAGAACAGGAGGAGAATGAGGTAATCAGTCCCTCAACCTTGAGTCGATGTGTTCAGTCCATCAATCTTGAATAGAATACGGCATATGAGCGGAGAAGCAGCTTATAAACCGTATGGCAGGAGAGGTGCAGCAGTCATAGGTGGTGTCACATTTGTTCAATGTGGAAGTAGGTCGTGCCCAAGAATTAGGCAAGCGAAGAATTCCTAAGTATTAAGATCCCAAGAAGTTGCAGTGTCTGACAGGTTTGTAGATGAATGGTTCAGAGAACCGACATGTTGATAAATTAGACACATGTGTCTAATTTATCAACATGTCGGTTCTCTGAACCATTCATCTACAAACCTGTCAAACACTGCACATGTGTCTAATTTAGTGGCTAACGCGACGGGCTGGAGTTTTGAGACTCTATGACCGCGGGTTCAATCCCGGCCGGGGGTATGGTTTATGTTGGAATATTTCTGCACACTAACAGCACCTTTCAAGGCAGGTGAAATTGCTGACCTAGAAAATGTACAGAGAACCTTCACAGAGTGCATAACGGAGATAAAACACCTCAATTACTGGGAGCACTTGAAGTTCCTGAACCTGTATATACACCTGGAAAATCCTAGAGGGACTAGTACGGAGCTTGCACACGAAAATCACTCACAACGAAAGCAAACGACTTGGCAGATGATGCAACATCCCCCAAATAAAAAGCAGGGGTGTCATTAGCATGTTAAGAGACAATACAATAAGTGTCAGGGGCCCGAGACTGTTCAACTTCCTCCCAGCATACATAAGGGGGATTACCAATAGATCCCAGGCTGTCTTCAAGCTGGCACTGGACAGGCACCTAAAGTCGGTACCTGACCAGCCGGGCTGTGGCTCGTACATTGGTTTGCGTGCAGCCAGCTGTAACAGCCTGGTTGAACAGGCTCTGATCCACCAGGAGGCCTGGTCACAGACCGGGCCATGGGGGCGTTGACCCCTGGAACTCTCTCCAGGTAAACTCCAGGTTGCCGGCCCATTGCTTTACTGCCCTGCTTGGGTAAGGTGCTGGAATGACTGGTGACTACCCGTCTCTCTTGGTGGATTGAGGAACATGGCCTCCTTCCTCATAACCAGAGTGGCTTCCGAGAAGGTCGATCCACTCTCGACCCTTTGCTTCAATTTACACAGCTCGTGCACACTTCATTTGAATGCCGGGAGTTCCTTTTGGCTGCATTTTTGGATCTACGCAGAGTATTTGACTCTGCATCACACAGCAATTGTTTTCAAGCTGGCCTGCATGGGGCTGACAGAAGCTCCCCTCTGCTGGATGTGCAACTTTTTGCAAGGGAGGATCCTTCGTATTGCAGTGGGTGGCGCTTTGTCCTCACCCCGTCCTGTATACCGGGGAGTGCCCCAGGCATCTGTTCTTAGCCCACTCCTTTTCTCTGTCTTGTTGTCGGATCTCCCTTCCATCCAGGGAGTGCATACCCTGGTATATGCGGATGATGTGGTCCTTATGTGCAGTGCCCCGGCTTTACTGACAGTGCAGGAAATACTTCAGGGTGCCCTGCAATGCATAACATCATGGGCCACCACCTGGGGTTTGGAGGTTAGTGACACTAAGCCCAAGCTCTTATGCTTTACTAGATGCCGACTCCCCACTCTTCCATCGGTCTCATTGAATCAGATGCCAATCTCTTTGGTCTCCTCTCATCGTTGGTTTGGAGTCACCTTAGATGCACCATTCTTGACACAGAAGAAACACATAGTGGCCCTCCACCTCTCGTGTGCACGTCACATTGTACTTATGCGCCGGATCCCTGGCACCAAGTGCGGGGTGGATCGAGTCCTTCTCTTTAGGTTCTATACAGCTATGGTTTGCAGCAAGCTCACTTATGCGAGTGAGGTGTATGGCTCGGCTTCTTCCTTCTCTCTTCATCGCTTAGACATTCTCCAGAATTCAGCCATCCGTAATATGCTGGGGGCATTCCCCTCCACCCCTATCGCAGCCTTGGGGGCAGTCGGGTATAGTCCCTCTCTCGTCGGTGAGGACAGCGAGGAACTGTTTACGACTCCATCATATGGCCTCTCTGCCTTGTACTCACCCGTGCCGCCTCTCTCCACAGATGTGGGAGACAGCCTCTGTCCCCCCACGTTTGGTTCAGCCTTCCTTTGTAGCCAAGGCCCAGCGTTTTCTGACCTGCCTTACACTTCCTGCACTTGTGATGACTCCCTCTCCTCTCCACTCTCCGGTCCCCCCTGGCTGAACCTGACGCAATACATTCACCTGGATTGGCACTACAGGAACAGGGAACCCCTCAGTTACTTGCATTTCTATTTGAAGAGTTTCGCTCTGTTACATATGGCTCTTCATTCTCCGTCTACACGGATGGCTCGGCACAGACCTCCTCCCCTTCCACATTCTCTGCAGCGTTCTTCGCTAAACTCTCCCTGTGTCAGACGTGGTGGTTGGACCCTGCTCTTTCTGTTCTGGCAGGGGAGCTCTTTGCCATTCACCAGGCTCTGGCTTTTGTCCTAGATCACATTCCCCCACAACCATTGGTTCTCTTGACTTAAGAAATCGTAATGACACGATTGCAAATAAACCACGGGCTGGAGTTTTGAGACTCTATGACCGCGGGTTCAATCCCGCGGCCGGGGGTATGGTTCATTGGTTCTCTTCTCTGATTCCCAATCTTCCCTGGCACTTTTGTGCTCTGCCCGTCCACGATCACTGCTCGTCCTTATTCGTCGGACACAATCTCTTCCTGCATTTCTTGCAGAGCCCAAGTTGGAGCATCTCCCTTCAGTGGGTACCCACCCATGTTAGAATCCGGGGCAATGAAGTGGCAGATCAGGTGGCCTCCCTTGTGCACACACTTCCTACTATTACCCCTCTTGCCCTGGGCCACAGTGATTTCACAAGGGCTGTTTGGAAGGGAATCCGCCATCAGTGGCAAGAGGGCCAGGCACACTCCCTCTCTTCTTCAGCGTTGGGCTCTGTCCGAACTTTTAATGGCCTCTGCCCTTGGGCTCGCCATCCCAACCGCTTGGTGGACGTTGCACTGACTCGCCTTTGAGTCGGGCACTCGCGACTGGCAGGCTCATCTGTACTGCATTCGGATGACAGACTCTCTGTAATGCCCATGGTGTCCCTCACAGCCTGAACACTTCCTGCTGTGGTGCTCACGTTATCACTCTGCACGCCATGCGCTTGCATATTTCAAATCCTACCTTACTAATAGGTATCAGTATGTCACCATTAAACACACAGCATCATCAACACGACCACTTAATACTGGAGTTCTGCAGGGAAGTGTCCTTGGTCCCCTGCTGTTCCTCATTCACATCAATGATCTTCCAACATATCCCAACACCTCTAGCCCATTGTCTTTGCTGACGACACGACTTATGTCATCTCTCACCCTAATCTTGCCACCCTCAACACCATTGTTAATGAGGAGCTGCTCAAAATATCGACTTGGATGACAGCCAATAAACTTACACTTAACACTGACAAAACCTACTATATAATGTTTGGTAGCAGAGCAGGTGTTGTGCAACTTAACATTAAGATCGGCAACACTCTAATTGCCAGACATAATGAGGGCAAATTCCTAGGCCTATACCTCGACAACAACCTGAATTTCAGCACCCATATCCAACACATAACAAAAAAAGTACCCAAAACAGTGGGGATCCTCTCCAAGATATGATACTACGTGCTGCAAAATGCCCTTCTCAAACTATACCATTCACTAATTCATCCATACCTCCCCTATGCTATTTGTGCTTGGGGATCAACTGCAGCAACGCACCTAAAGCCAATAATAACCCAACAAAAAGCCACAGTAAGAATAATCACTAAATCCCATCCCTGGCAACACCCCCCCCACTCTTTATAGATCTAAACTTACTCCATGTTCACAACATCCAGACTTACTAATGAGCAGTCTACATCTACAGGACCTTAAATTCCAATATTAACCTTGACCTAAAACGCTTTCTTGATAGTTGTGAGAGGACCCACAAGCATAACACCAGACACAAACATCTCTATGACATTCCCCGTGTCCGACTAAACCTTTACAAAAATTCAATGTATGTAAAAGGCCATAAAATCTGGAACACCCTACCTGAAAACTCTAGAACTGCAGACACATTCATCACCTTCAAAACTACCGTTAGAAAACATCTTATCTCCCTGATACACCCCGTCAGCTAACTACATGAAAACCACCTGGTGTCCCCCATTTGACTATAAACAAAAATACGAATCTTAATCTTAAAATAATGAATCTTAACTAGTCATAAGTTGGCCTGTGATAATCCAATACAGAAACTGTATTGTGCCAAAACAAAAGCATTCACATTGCTAAACTCACAAACTATAATTTAGTCACTTAGCCATAATATCAACTTACTCCATAATTTGTAATAATTTAGAGTTAAGAATTAATCTAAGTCTGCCCGAAATGCCTAGCCATGCTAGGTGTTCTAGTGGCCCCCTCTGTAATTAGTATTTTATAACATGTAAACCACACAATATCCAAAATCTGTAAATCCCGCATTGTAATCCTTATAGAGAATAAACTTGATTGATTGATTGATTGTCTACTCTCCGCGCGACCTTGCGCACGCTTGGGGTGCACACTTTCACTCTACCTGTCCATCTCAACGGGGAGGTGTTTCGCCCTCTGGACCGTTAGGACATATTGGCCTGTAACTGCTCCTTCCTGCTGGCTTCAGGGCTTATCAGGGACATAAGATACATAGTTATTAGTCAAAACATTCTTCCACTTTGGTCGAAGTCCCCGCTCCAAGCACTGGACGGTCGGGCTCGATACGGCATATACTGTCAGTGGCTCTGAAACCCAACAGAAGAAGAACAATTGTTACAGTGTCTCTCTCTACCAGACTCTCAGAACTCTAAGGCACGTGCCTGATAACCCTTTGTTGGCACTGTATAATCTCAGTTACATTGAGGGCGTTCTTCCTACTTCCTTGACCAATAGTCTCATTGTGCCTATCCCTAAGCCCCAACAGCCTGATACATTTAGACCGATCTCCTTAACTAGCTGTCTTTGTAAAACTTTGAAAGAATGATACTTAACAGACTGTACCACAGAATCAGACATCAACTTTCCCCCTACCTCTATGGGTTCAGGAAAGGTGAAAGTGTGCAGAACTGTATTTCCACCTTTCACACTTCACACACCTCTACTAGTTTTACCACTTTTCCTGATCTAAAATCTGCATTTGATATTGCGAACAGAACCGTTATACTACATGAACTAGCCAAAATGAATATTGGTGGTAGCTTACTCTGCTGGATAATAGGATACCTGTCAAATAGAGTATCCTCTGTCCTTTACCAAGGCTTCAGAAGTGATTCTAAAGAAATGTCTTTAGGTACACCGCAGGGAGGAGTTCTTAGTCCCATGCTATTTAATATTCTGATTAATGCTCTCCTAAATGCTCTACCTGCCTCACCTAAACATATAGCTATAAGCTATGCTGATGATATCATGATCCATACAACAGGGCATAAGAAGATGAATACCATTCTTAATGAAGTTCAAGCAATTTGTAATCGACTAGGCCTCATAATACCTTTCTCTAAAACAAAGATATTAACAAGCAAACGACATCCCCCACCCATCTATTTGCAGGGTGAAATCATTAGCTACGTTAAAACTTACAGATATCTTGGTGTAGATGTACCCTTTAACAAATCCACTATACCACAACTAAATAAGAAATGCAAAGATAGGCTAAATGCTCTCAAAGCTGTTGCTTGCTACAACCCCAACTATGGTGCTAATGTGAGAATCGTGAGAATGATGTACATAGCCTATGTTAGGTTTACCTAGAGTTTACCTGGAGAGAGTTCCGGGGGTCAACGCCCCCGCGGCCCGGTCTGTGACCAGGCCTCCTGGTGGATCAGAGCCTGATCAACCAGGCTGTTACTGCTGCCTGCACGCAATCCAACGTACGAGCCACAGCCCGGCTGGTCAGGTACCGACTTTAGGTGCTTGTCCAGTGCCAGCTTGAAGACAGCCAGGGGTCTATTGGTAATTCCCCTTATGTATGCTGGGAGGCAGTTGAACAGTCTCGGGCCCCTGACACTTATTGTATTGTCTCTTAACGTGCTAGTGACACCCCTGCTTTTCATTGGGGAGATGTTGCATCGTCTGCCGAGTCTTTTGCTTTCGTTGTGAGTGATTTTCGTGTGCAAGTTCGGTACTAGTCCCGCTAGGATTTTCCAGGTGTATATAATCATGTATCTCTCCTGCCTGCGTTCCAGGGAGTACAGGTTCAGGAACTTCAAGCGCTCCCAGTAATTGAGGTGTTTTATCTCCGTTATGCGCGCCGTGAAGGTTCTCTGTACATTTTCTAGGTCAGCAATTTCACCTGCCTTGAAAGGTGCTCAAAAATCAGGGACAAAGGAATTAATGCACAGTTGCTATGGATCCCATCACACACTGGATTACTCCTTCATAATAAAGTTGATATATTAGCCAAGAAGAGTACACAAAAGTAGAATGTAGAATATAACTTTGGTATAACTGTGTCTAGCATTAGGAGCAATATTAGGAGAGAAGTAAATAATGAAAATGAATGTTATAGGAATGCAATTAGAAGCCTGAGTAGATCTATAACCCACTATGATAAGTATGTTAATGGAGCAACGTGCAATGTGAACAGACTGACTGATGTTGTAGTGGCCAGGCTTAGGCTTGGTTACAAGTACTTCTGGCAGTTTGAGAGACACACAGATGATGATCAAACTAAATGTAAATTATGTGATCAGGCATATGGTCACTCTCTTGAACACTATGTGCTTAATTGTCCACTTATTGAAGAATACAGAGACAGGCAGTATAATAACCTATGTGACATGTCAAGATATTTTATTAATGAAAATAAGATACCAGATATACTAAGCAAATTTCCTAAATTTGCTTGTAACAGATAAGTGAACTATAGATATGTAGATATAAATCCATATGTATTCATGTTAACCCCTTGGGCCTAGTTCCTAGGCCTTTTGTGTATCCATATGCTCTTCCGCTACCGTCCACAGGATGGATATGGGGTGCACAATAAACTAGCCACTTCGGTGGAAAAATCTAATCTAATCTAATCACCAGACGTGAGTCACACCTACATTGATTACAATACAGCATTCATGTGGTAGACGATGTATAGAGCTTGAGGGTTGAAATATAGTGTATTAAAGCGGTGAGGCGCCAAACATAGTCATATCTCCTGTGTTTTGTTTGTGTGAGGTGTTAGGTGCTCAGGGAGCAGCAGGTGTTGAGTATGTTAGGTGCTCAGGGAGCAGCAGGTGTTGAGTGTGTGAGTTGTTAGGTGCTCAGAGAACAGCAGGTGTTGTGTATGTGAGGTGTTAGGTGCTCAGGGAACAGCAGGTGTTGAGTATGTTAGGTGCTCAGGGAGCAGCATGTGTTGAGTGTGGGAGTTGTTAGGTGCTCAATGAGTAGCAGGTGTTGAGTGTGTTAGGTGCTCAGGGAGCAGCAGGTGTTGAGTGTGTGAGGTGCTCAGGGAGCAGCAGGTGTTGAGTATGTTAGGTGCTCAGGGAGCAGCAGGTGTTGAGTGTGTGAGGTGTTAGGTGCTCAGGGAGCAGCAGGTGTTGAGTGTGTGAGGGGCTCAGGGAGCAGCAGGTGTTGAGCATGCTAGGTGCTCATTGAGCAGCAGGTGTTGAGTGTGTGAGGGGCTCAGGGAGCAGCAGGTGTCGAGTATGTTAGGTGCTCAGGGAGCAGCAGGTGTTGAGTATGTTAGGTGCTCAGGGAGCAGCAGGTGTTGAGTGTGTGAGGTGTTAGGTGCTCAGGGAGCAGCAGGTGTTGAATGTGTGAGGTGCTCAGACAGCAGCAGGTGTTGAGTATGTTAGCTGCTCAGGGAGCAGCAGGTGTTGAGTGTGTTAGGTGCTCAGGGAGCAGCAGGTGTTGAGTATGTTAGGTGCTCATGGAGCAGCAGGTGTTGAGTGTGTGAGGTGTTAGGTGCTCAGGGAGCAGCAGGTGTTGAGTGTGTGAGGTGTTAGGTGCTCAGGGAGCAGCAGATGTTGAGTGTCTAATGTATTAGGTGCTCAGAGAACAGGAGTTATTGAGTGTGTGAGGGATTAGGTGCTCAGGGAGCAGCAGGTGCTGTCTGTGTGAGGTATTAGGTGCTCAGGGAGCAGGAGTTGTTGAGTATGTGAGATGTTTGGTCCTCAGAGAGCAGCAGGTATTGAGCGTGTGAGTTGTTAGGTTCTCCAGAAGAAGCAAGTGTTGAGTACGTGAGATGTTAGGTGCTCAGGGAGCAGCAGGTGTGTGAGGTGTTAGGTGCTCAAGGAACAGGAGGTGTTGAGTGTGTGAGGGATTAGGTGCTGACGGAGCAGCAGGTGTTGACTGTGTGAGGTGTTAGGTGCTCGGGGAGCAGCGTTGTTGAATGTGTGAGATGTTTGGTGCTCAGGGAGCAGAAGGTGTTGAGTGTGTGAGGTGTTAGGTGCTCCATGAGCAGCAGGTGTTGAGTGTGGGAGGTGGGAGGTGCTCAGGGAGCAGCCGGTGTTCAGTATGTTAGGTGCTCAGGGAGCAGCAGGTGTTGAGTATGTTAGGTGCTCAGGGAGCAGCAGGTGTTGAGTGTGTGAGGTGTTAGGTGCTCAGGGAGCAGCAGGTGTTGAGTGTGAGTTGTTTGGTGCTCAGAGAGCAGCAGCTGTTGAGTGTGTGAGTTGTTATGTGCTCCAAGAGCAGCAAGTGTTGAGTACGTGAGGTATTAGGTGCTCAGGGAGAAGCAGGTGTGTGAGGTGCTAGTTGCTCAGCCAGTATCAGGTGTATGAGGTGTTAGGTGCTCAAAGAGCAGCAGGTGTTGAGTGTGTGAATTGTCAGGTGCTCCGGTAGCAGTAGGTGTTGAGTGTGTGAGGTGTTAGGTGCTCAATGAGCAGCAGGTCTTGAGTGTGTGAGGTGTTAGGTGCTCAGTGAGCAGCAGGTGTTGAGTGTGTGAAATGTTTGGTGTTCATGGAGCAGGAGGTTCGTGAGGTGGAACCACAGTCGATGGCCTCCACTCCAAATTAAAAGATACAGATACTAGTGCCGGAAAAAAAGTCGTCCCCCCCAGCCCCACCAATACCACCAGTCCCACGACATTCTTCTTAGCAAATATACAGGGTCTAAAGCCAGCAACGAACAACAAAATATCTTTCATGCGTTGACTGCTTGCAAAGGCAAATGCAATGTTCGAGGCTTTTACAGAGACCCACATAAAGGATCACTTGGACAACGAAATATGGATTCCAGGTTGCAACCTATACAGATGCGACAAAGTGAACAGGCAAAAGGGGGGATTGGCCTGTATATCGCAGAGTCACTTGTTTGCACAGAACTGCTTAATGCCTCAAATAATGTAGAGGAAATTTTAGCAGTAAAGATCGAGAACTAAAACCTATTCATTGTGGTAGTCTACAAGCCTCCGGATGCTACGTCCCAGCAATTCCAGGAACAGCTGTCAAAAATTGACCACTGTCTGGAAAATCTGCCAGCTCCTGCCCCCAATATCTTGCTCGTGGGGGATTTAAACTTGAGGCACCTAAAATGGAGGAATATAGCAAATAATGTTGTTGCAGTGATAACACCAGGAGGCAGCTCTGACGAGAACTCTCACACACACGAGCTTTTAAATCTCTGCACAAAATTCAACTTAAACCAGCAAATAATAGAGTCTACTAGACTGGAGAATACACTAGACCTCATCTTCACTAACAATGATGATCTGATACGAAATGTCACCATATCAAAAACAATATGCTCAGATCACAACAGTAAATCAACCATTTAAATCACATTATGAAGCCCTGTGTAGTCTGCAGTCAATCAAACAAACGGGCTTCCGCATGGATAAATTGTCATTTTTGTGGAAATTGGTGTCACGCCCCTTGTGCAGATATCCAAGAACTATCTACAAGCAGTATTAAATCAGGGAAGTGTTTTTGGGTATGCCCAAATGAGATCAATCTGTGGACTAAAATCACATTGGTATTAAAAGAGGATAACATCAAAGCAGCCCTCATAGAAAACCTGGAAGCATTCTATAACAGATGGGAAAATCAAAAGTCTGGGCTGGATGGTATCGCCCTTGTGCTGGTCATGTAGTCAGAAACTGTATGGTTGGAGGTGCTGCCCCGGCAGTCAGTAAATGTGGGGCTGATAGTGCTGTCCTGGTAGACAGTAATGGTGAAGCTGGAGGTGCTGTCCTGGGAGACAGTAATGGCGAGGGTGGAGATTTTGTCCAGGTAGTCAGTAAATATACGTAGGAGGGAATGCATATAAATAACCTCGAGGGAGACAGGAGCTGTAGTGGGGAAACAAGTGTAGTCAAGGACAAGATAAAACCAATATTACAAACTAGTAATACCACAGGAAATAGCAAACATGCGGACTCCTCTAGCAATAGTGAGGATATATTACCAAAAACAACTGGTGGGAGCTCCACTGTTAGTACTAGTAAGGATAGGAAAGAGACACGTAAACATGCACCAACAGGGAATACAGTCACAGAAACCCAAGGCAAACGGAAACCAAGCCTGTGCACATACTATGCACTTGGTATCTGCAGGCATGGAAAATCTGGAAAAACAGATGGGACGTGCAACTATGTGCCGTGCCCATATAACAACAGGAAAATGCAAACTCCCTTCCTGTAAGCCTTTTCACCCTGAAATGTGTCCCTCTTCAGTACAGGAAAGACTGTGCTATAACTTAAATTGCCAGGCACACCATCTAAAGGGGACAAAAAGATACAAAACATCCAGGCCATGGGAAAACCTGGGTAGCCACAGCCACTCAAGAGGGAGAGTTTTTTTAGAGCCAGGAAGGAAAAAAAACTGGCTGGAAATGGCAGAAATCGTACACCAAATCCAGTCATTCCTGGAGTGCAATCACAATCGATGGCCTCCACTCCAAATCAACGGATACAGATACTAATGCCGAAAAAAGTCCCCCCCCAGTACCAACAATACCACCAGTCCAGTGACATTCTTCTTTGCAAATATACAGGATCTAAAGCCAGCAACGAACAACAAAATACCTTTCATCCGTGGACTGCTTGCAGAGGCAAATGCAAATGCTCGCGGCTTTCACAGAGACCCACATAAAAGGATCACTTGGACAACGAAATATGGATCCCAGGTTACAACCTATACAGATGCGACAGAGTGAACAGGCAAAAGGTGGGGGAGGGGGGTTGGCCTGTATATTGCAGAGTCACTTGTTTGCACAGAACTGCTTAATGCCTCAAATGATGTAGTGGAAGTTTTTTAGCAGTAAGATCGAGAACCAAAACCTATCATTTTTGGTAGTCACTGCTTTTCTCACCCGACTGATAACTCATGCAACAAATTCTTTGGAGCGCAGCTGAATTGCTGCTGGAAACTCTTATGTGTGAACTGTGACTAGTGATATACCTAGTTTAAACATAAACATGTTGATTTGAGTGGCTGTAGGAGGCTACCTTCACTCCGCCTCGCCTGTTCCCCTCCTTCCCCGATTTCGAACTCAGCCATTCGCCTCTATTTTACTTATGGTCTAGAGGCGGTTTTTGCCAGGACAACATAAATGCTTGAGTGCCATGTCAGTCCTCTGTGCTGCACTCCACTCATCTTACGAATATGTCTCTTGTGTGCCTACCTGCCTGCTATCAAGCAATATCAAGTGGTTACACGAGCTTAGCAAGCAATTCAGGCAAGCTTGAAAGCAGCTATTCCAAGCTAGCCAGAACAAGCTAAGGTAGCCTGCAGTTTCAGCTGTCCTGACCCCCAGCATGTTACATATACGTTCTACGTGTGCTGGAATATCCAGTGTTTCCTGAAGTGGCTTAGTTAAGAACAATTTACGAGCATTGCAGTACTGACTTTTTAAGTGGGACATGCCAGAGGTACACTTATAAACATAGTAAATTTGTGTTGATTTGCTTGTGCACAGAGCGAACATTCGTCTGTCATACGTGTGCTAGAAGTGTTAAGTGCTGCAGGTTTGTTGTAACTATTTGCACGAGTGGATTTCACTGACTTAGGACATTGTGCTACCATCAGTACCTACGTAGGTTTAAAATGAGTGAGGAATGTCTGGCCTGCTGGGTGACCTTGAAAATGGCACTATAAGACCCGCATGCCACTTACACCCATACTGTGTGTGTCTAGTGAGGTGAATGTCCCTTCCTCGACTTTCCTATTCACGGGTTTACCCCTTAACTCGTTGCCATTATCTACATTTGGGATAAGGGCGAGTTTAGCTGATCCAGGCTAAACAGCACTCCAAGCCAGCCAGTGAAGGCCAAGATACACTGCAGTTACATCTGTTCTGAATCCCAGAATGCCTTTGTGAACGTTCTACAGTGTTCCGGCCGTACCTTCAGTGTTGTGAGAACTCTTATGTGTGAGTTGTGACTAGGGATATACCTAGTGAAACACTGGAATTAGTTTTTCAAATTTGAAAAAGGCCCTCACAGGCCTCTGCTTCCCCCCTTCCTTTCATTTTACCTCAGCCTTTCGCCTCTATCAACATACAGTGAAGAGGTGACTTTTGCTAGTCTACTGCTACTCGTGCCTCTGAAAATGTGCACAACTCATCCCTTTACAAACCTGAGGAATAACGACGAGTGTGCAGTCCTGTGTGAGTTGGTAATGCAAAGGGGTGCACACACACTGAAAATTCGTCTTTCATTCCAAGACACGTGTGCTAGAAGTTCTGCAAGTTTGGAATGAGTAACTATCTGTACGAGCATTGCAGTGTTTGGTAACTCTTGAGAAGTCTGCCTCAGTCAGTGATCTTGAGCGAGGCACTGCTTCACCTGCCTGAGACTTTCGCCATATTGACTATGTGAAGAGAGGCGAATGTGCAAGCTCAGTTACCCCTGCTATTCTCCTGTATTCCCCAACTCTCCGCCTTTAAATTCAGCCGTTCGTCCCTATAAACGTGCAGTGTAGAGGCGTATATTGCTGCTCCGCTGGTACTCGAATATCTGAGTTCCACACAGCTAGTCACCTCTGATAACCTGAGAAATACGGACGAATCTCCAATCCTGTGTGAGTTGGTGATCCAGACCTGACTGTGCTGCTTGTACAAAATGTGTTACATCTCTTACTGAGGAAGATGACCTGTTATTCTTCTATGTGCTGAGTGTTTCTGGCAGGAATGCTGCATAGTTGGAACACAACAAGAGTAGTTAAGAACAATTTAACGAGCATTGCAGTACCTGGTAACTCCTTTCGGAGACGGCTTTTTAACTGTAACATTCCAGAGATTCATCTATAAACATAGTAAGTTTGTGCTGATTTGTTTGTCCACAGAGTGAAAATTTGTCTGTCATTCCAAGACACGTGTACTAGATGTGTTAAGTGCTGTGGGTTTGGAGTAATTAACGAGTAGTACAGTGTTGGTAACTCCCGAGACGACTCTGGGCCCAGTGAATGACCTTGAAAATCGCACTGCTACCCGCAGGCCACTACACCCATATTTCCTGTGTCTAGCGAGGTGAATATCCCTTCCTTGTCCCTTCTCTCTTATGGAATAAAGGCGGTTTCACTGACCCTAGAGTAACAGACTAACTCTTCCACCTCAAGCAATTGAACTAGAAGTGACCTATGGATGTCAACGAAGTAAATGATGGTGAAGGCGAATTCGAACGTTAAAGAAGTAAGGAAGCTTTGAAAAAAGAAAGAGGATTTCAAAGGAGGCTTGCTGCTAGAAACAACGAGAGCAAGAACAGCCATCGCAGAATGGTTAGGCTTGATTTCTCTGCTAACACTGAGTTTGAGGTCACGTTTAGATGGTTTTACGAAGCTACACTAGACAACGCAGAGGAAAACCTTCGGATTCGCTTTCGTCATGACGAGGATAATTACATTTTTGTTACTAACGACCCAACATTCATAGAAAAACTTCTTACTCATAAATATGCTAACATCCAACTCCAAGCTGCCCCACCAAGATCACTTAAAGTGCTTATTGTTATCCACAATGTCAATAAGTACTTGGATCCTAAATTCCTGTTGTCAGATCAAGTTGCAAACCCTCATCGACTTCCAAATAATCTGATATTTGGCTTAGTGGATTGGCGAAGGGACTCCACCGTCATATATCTACTCTCGTGCAGCGCTTAACAGGAGTTACAAAATAGCCTTGTACAAACCACCTCACCGTAGATGCTACAAGTGTCAGCACTGGGGTTGCATTGCTTGGAAATGCCCAGCTAAGTCATATTGGTGTGCAGTGTGTGCCAAGGCCCATTCTTCTCACCAGTGCTATGATATGATCAAGAAACACCAGACCATTGCATTACAATGTATCAATCTCCATGGGAGACAACAATGATATTGTTTACCATAGTCACCCATGTAGACATGTGAGAAAACTTAACCACCTCTGGTCACTGCAGGTGGCCCCCTCGACCCTCACAATCTTATCCGTATCTATCCGAGACCAGTATAAATTGGGTAGCACCCTCAAGTACGGCGCTACTAATTAATTGTGGACTGTATAGATTATATTAGTTTAACTGAATGAAGGGGGGGTAGGTTACACATGGATATACCCGTCAAGGAAAAAACACTTGTACTTAATCCCACCACTTACCAGATATTCTCTGGGGGTCACTTGATGTAGCTGGATCACCCATAACCTATCCAATTACAACATACCTAACTGGCCAGTATCAGTCTGCTATAACTAGAAGGGTTACTTAACTGTGGGTGATTGATACTCCTTATTTCCTCCATTCACCATCTCATTTCGATGTCCTGCTACACCGACACGGTTCTCATTCCAGCAGGACAAGGTATCCGTTGGTTTGTTCCGGTTTAGAAGTCGTGACTCAATGAACTTCACTTTCCTCATCATGGGAACAACGAGGTCTAACGTGTTCACTCGGAGCAAGGCGACTTATTTCACTTCACGCATTCTCTTAACTTAGCGTTATTATCATTAATTACATTACAATTCACAAGACGATTTAATGTCTCATAATTATTATACACATTAGAGATCACTCCATTAAGATCTGAGACCGATGAGTGATGATTAAACCAAGGATAATTTTCCCCGGGACACAGTCCATGGTGACACGCCAGTCATCCGGTCCTACCCTTATTCACTCATTTTATCACTTTATTGCGGTGGTCCTGTAAATCACGTTCCCTCACTCTCCACCAGGAACAGTTATGACACTTCCTATTATGAAATGAGGCCTATATTAATCCTTAGGTCGCCGTGAACGCCAATTTCCTAGTTCCATGCTTTCCCGGCCTCCTCAGTACATTCAAAACACTCCCGCCTCTCGTGCCCCAGTTCGACCTATACCCCCGCATGTCTGCGCATGCGCAGCGGGAACCCAGTTGGTTCCATTCAAAATACAAATACATTTTGACCCAAATCAACACATTAAACACTTATTAGGCACTATAGCTTCGGAAATTAAATAATTTCCACATCTACCACGCTATATTCATTCCCGAGGAGCCTTCAACAGACGCTATTACATTGCATTGTACAGACCTCCTCAACGTTGATGTTATAAGTGTCAACGCTGGGGGCCACATTGCCAGGAAATGCCCAGCTAAGTCACACTGGTGTGCAGTGTGTGCCAACGCTCATCCTTCTGAACGGTGTTATATGATCAAATAGCAACAGACTGTTGCTAAACAATATATCAATTGTAAGACCTCAGGAGTCACAGCAGCTCATGCTGACTGCAGTGTGAGGGCTGCCCACATCGCAGCCAACCGCACCTCACCCTGTACCCCTCATAATGACCCCCCAGGACTACCAGATACCTCGAGTCTGAAAACTGGCTCATGCCTGTTCTCAGACAATGGGGTTGAGCACCTCACCTGGGGAGTATGTCAACAGACCTCCATCACGTCTGCTGTCAATACCAGCCTAGCTGAGTCAGCCAACGAGCTCAGCTGACCGGGACTTCACGTCTCCAGATGTTCCAAGTCTTGCTCCTATGGTATACAACCTGATGTCGCGCATAAGGGTACTGGAAACACAACAATTTCTCCTGAAACAACAACTTGAACAACATAAGGAAAGATGTGTAGAGTGTACCAATTACAAGATTGTCACAATTTGTGAAAGCAAGTGTAAGGCTGCTGAACAAGGTGGTGGTGATGTTCTTAATTACAGTAATGACGAATATACTGTGTTGATAACTATAGTGAGCATCATAATGAAGGCAATGGTGTCTATGATGTTAGTAATAGTGATGACCGTAATATAAGTGGTGGTGAAGAGTGTGATGAGGGCAGTGGTGTCTAAGATGTTAGTAATAGTGATGACCGTATTATAAGTGGTGGTGAAGAGCGTGATGAGGGCAGCGGTGTCTATAATGTTAGTAATAGGGATGAGCGTAATATAAGTAGTGGTGCAGAGTGTGATGAGGTTAACCACTTTGACATTAATGTTGAATATAATACTGTTGATAAATGTAATGAACACAATGTTGGTAGTGGTGTTGGTGATGACAGTTACAGTGTTGCGTGTAATGTTAGTGGAGGAGAGAATGTGAGTGGTGGAGTCACCTATCATACATTCACACATAAACAGCGTCGTGCTCTGAGTATACTAAGACTCCCACGAGGCCTTACAACTGGAAGTGCACTTAGAAAACTCATGGACCAGGGCAACACTGTTGACATTGATAAGGTCTGCTATTTATATGAACAATTTTTTCATTATGCTGAGAAAGTCAACAAGATCCCAGGACATCTATAATGGATCAAAACTCGTATAAACTTTCTATATTAAGCTGGAATATTGCATCACTTAGAAAAAGACTTCCTGACCTTCATCATAAAGTAACCACCGAACCCATTGATGTTGTGTGTCTACAAGAGTGCAGAGTCCCTGAAAAATCTCAACCCCCTAAATTACCATCATTTGTTGCATATAACCTCAAATCTACTAACTCTTGCGTTCTAGATATAAAAAAATAACTTCCCCATCAACTTCTTGCACATAAGAAAACAGAGGGGCTACAATATCACGGTGTTAGGATTTATATAGGGAACTCTGCTCTCAACATATTTAACTTGTATGCTCCTGCTGATAAGTTTAATTACTTGGAGCTCCCAACTTGTGCTCATTCTGAGCCTACTCTTATTATTGGCGATTACAATGCGAGACACAAAAGCATTGGAAACTCACTGATTGGTAATCGTAATGGCAATCAACTGTTGTCACTCTTAAGCTGTGAAGGCTTACTCAGCCCTGTAACAACTTCAGACAGTATTACCCAGGCTGGCTCCTCCTCAGGAAAATTAGTGAATAGAAAAAGAAATAATAACAGAGAAACATAAACACTTCCCTCATGGCAAACAAAGCACAGGGTAGGTAACGATGCCACTCCTTAGGTTTAAGGGAGTAAAGTTTCCTTAAAATGGACTTGAGAATCGAATGCTGGCACTCAATCCTCCCATTACAGCTGGGATGATAGGGTGTGGTGAAGAGAGGCTTCACTCCCAGAAGTTGGTATAGATGTTGCATTAAGTCAGATGTGAATTGTGTCCCACGGTCAGACAAAATTTCTCTAGGGATGCCCACCCTGGAGAAGATGGACAAAAGGGCTTCATCCACCTCTGTAGTAGTGATGGTCTTTAAGGGAACTGCTTCAGGGAAACTCGAAGCATAATCAACTAATGTTAATATATATCTATGTCCCCAGATGAAAGTGGAGATAAAGGACCAACGATGTCAATAGCTACTCTTTCAAAAGGTACCGTAAAGACTGGCATTTTGACCATAGGTACTCGCCTGGTACCTCGGGAGGATGACAGTTGGCAAACTTTACACGATCTAAAATAGGTAGTGACATCTGAGGACATTTTTGGCCAAAAATAGGTTTCCCTAATTTTATTTAAGGTTTTACGATGCGAGAAATGTCCGGCCACTGGCAGGTCATGAGCCATTTTAAGAACAGTCTCTCTGCATTGACTTGGAACAACTAAGATGGAAAAGTCAATCTCATCTGAATTTAATTTGAATACTGACTTGTACAAGATACCTTTTATATATTCAAATTTATATGAAAAGTTTTTCCTTTGGATCACTTGATTTTGTTTAGCGGCATTATGGCAATTCTGAAGAGAAGGGCAATTGCATTGTAAATTGACAAAGGAGTCCTTCGATATATCTAAAGGCTTAGTCAGGGAAAATCAAAGGATGGACAGTAGGAGAAGCCTTGGCTTTGGTCTGAGCCCTAGTCAAGACATTTATGGTATCGGAAGTGATATCTTCACTTTCATCTAACAAGTGAACTTGTGATCCTACTTCCTCACTTTCGAGAGTAGCATCACTAGTTTTTAATCCCACATGAATATCGCGAGACATTGTCTCATCTGAACTTTCGAGGGGCTTCTCTGATTCTACAGGAAGAGGATCTGAAACACCTATGTCCATCTTTGGTGATGAAAGGTCAACCTCAGAAGGAAGAATGGCACCTTTTACATTACCTATTAGTACGGAGCAAGAAGTGATGGGAGCTAGTACGGCTTCAGACGAACCTGTGAACCATTTAGACCTAATGTAACAACGGATGGTAGGAAAAGTGTCTGTACGGCCCAAGTAGTCTGAAAGTATAGCAGAGAAATGAGTTTCTTTAAGATTAGGGAACAGCTTATCAGAAATTACTATACATGTGCATCCAGTGTCTCGTAAAATGGTAGATACATTAAGTCCATTAACTGTTCCTGAACAGAAGGGTGTGCTTGGTCATTAAAGTCTTTAAAACATCTTCCAACTTTTTGGACCTTCTTAGAAGGACAATCTGGACGTTTATGTCCCTTAACACTACACAAATGACAAACAGGAATAAAAGAAGTCATTTTACTTTCCACTAGTAGACAAGTAGACAAGGATGTCAGCGTGACAGTGTCAGCGTGCCTCGTTGTGCTCCGGGTTTTCTCGTGTTTTCACGGTCACTCTTTCGTGCTAGAACTTTAATTTGTGTCATCAATCCTATACGATACATCCCTCTAGCGCCTGGAACCAATCTTGGGCGGAAAACATTATTTACTGAGTCAAAAAAGGAGAATTAGAGTGCACTACCTAGCAGAGTTTACTGCCAGAGGGGAATCATAGGCCTGTGTCCCGTGTGGAAAAATAATAATAATTGAACTTTGTGCCAGAGGAAAGAAAGTCTCACTGAAAACATTGAGTATACATAGTGTATAGTGTATACTACAGTGGCTCCCTAGTATACTGATGATGAAGGCTAAAGTGTCATTTGAAAACAGGTGAATTTGTAAATGAAGTGATAAGCCTATAGAGGCTGGTGCCAGAAGTCTCCAGAAACTTACCACAGGTCAGCTGTTTTTAATAATCTTCCTGGCTGGCTAGTGTACTCGCATATAATCTAGTGATACCAGTGAATAGCAGATTACAGTGTTGTAGTAGCAACTAACAAGTATTATAATGTTACTTAGTGGAGTGGAGTGACTTTCATTAGCTTCTTTTTTCTTGAAATACCAGACATATACTGTGAATTTCATATAACCTGCAGTTACCAGCGGTCGCAATATACACAACGAGAAGCGTCCTTCCTCCAAAATTTGCACCAGTCAACTATAGTGATAATATAGCATTTATTGTGGTGAAAAAAATAGAAAAGCTAGATACAGCGATTGATAAACAAGGGTGGAGGTCGACTGTTCGTCATTGTAGGAGCTGCCAGCAGTCACCGGCTCTTCAACACGCAAGTTATACTTTTGTATCAATCAAATCACATATTACTCGGGTAGATAATTTCCAGTAGATCCTTCATGTGTTAGCTCAAATCACCGACCAGTATGGTTTAAATAAGTGACCCACTGATCAGATCAGATCGACTGGTCCGAACCCTTGACTGGTCCGAACCCTTGACTGGTCCGAACCCTTGACTGGTTTCAAACGGTTTCGTTGGACAATAAAGCAAACTGTAAACGGATGGGGTTGTAGGCGCCCTTATAAACACAAACATTAAATATATATCAGGAACGTGCACGGTAAGCTGTCCAATATACAAAAACAGTTAGAAACAGAAATACAAATAGCTAGAGCTTCATTTAAGGAGGTTATTAATAGAATATTCAAGAGGTTGCTAGTAGAATTGCAGTAAATCAACCATTCAAATCACTATGAAGCTGTGTGTAGTCTGTGGTCAGTCAAACAAACGGGCTTCCATATGTATAAATTGTCATTTTTGTGGAAATTGGTGTCACGCCCCTTGTGCAGATATCCAAGAACTAGCTACAAGCAGTATTAAAACAGGGAAGTGTTTTTGGGTATGCCCAAATGACATAAATCTGTGGACTAAAATCACAAGGGTATTAAAAGAGGTCAACATCAAAGCTGCTTTCATAGACAACCTGGAAGCTTTCTACAACAGATGGGAACATAAAAAGTCTGGGCTGAATGGTACTGCCCTTGATACTGGCCATGTAGTCAGAAACTGTAAGGCTGGAGATGATGTCCTGGTAGTCAGTAAATGTGGGGCTGATAGTGCTGTCCTGGGAGACAGTAATGGTGAAGCTGGAGGTGCTGTCCTGGGAGACAGTAATGGTGAAGCTGGAGGTGCTGTCCTGGGAGACAGTAATGGTGAAGCTGGAGATGCTGTCCTGGGAGACAGTAATGGTGAAGCTGGAGATGCTGTCCTGGGAGACAGTAATGGTGAAGCTGGAGATTTTGTCCAGGTAGTTGGGAATTATACGCAAGAAGGAATACATATAAATGACCTCATAGGGGACAGGAGCCATAGTAGGGAAACAAGTGTAGTCAAAGATAAGATAAAACCAATATTACGAACTAGAAATACTGCAGGAAATAGCAAACAAGAGGACTCCACTAGCAATAGTGAGGATATATTACCAAAAACAACTGGTGGGAGCTCCATTGTTGGTGCTAGGGAGGATAGAAGTAAGACAGGGAAACATGCACCAACAGGGAATACAGTCACAGAAACCCAAGGCAAACGGAAACCAAGCCTGTGCACATACTATGCACTCGGAATCTGCTGGCATGGGAAATCTGGAAAAACAGATGGGACGTGCAACTATGACCACCCTAGAAAATGCCATGCCCATATGACAACAGGAAAATGCAAACTCCCTTCTTGTAAGCTTTTTCACCCTGAACTGTGTACCTCTTCAGTACAGGAAAGACTGTGTTATAACTTAAATTGCCAGGCATACCATCTAAAGGGGAAAAAAAGATACAAAACATCCAGGCCATGGGAAAACCTGGGTAGCCACAGCCACTCAAGAGGGAGAGGTTTTTTAGTGCCAGGAAGGAAAAAAAACTGGCAGGAAATGGCAGAAATCGTACACCAAATCCAGTCATTCCTGGAGTGGAACCACAGTCGATGGCCTCCACTCCAAACCAACAGATACAGATACTAATGCCGGAAAAAAAATCCCCCCCCCCAGTACCAACAATACCACCAGTCCGATAACATTCTTCTTTGCAAATATACAGGGTCTAAAGCCAGCAACAAACAACAAAATACCTTTCATCCGTGGACTGCTTGCAGAGGCAAAGGCAATGTTTGCGGCTTTCACTGAGACCCACATAAAGGATCACTTGGACAACGAAATATGGATCCCAGGTTACAGCCTATACAGATGTGACAGAGTGAACAGGCAAAAGGGGGGGGTTGGCCTGTACATTGCAGAGTCACTTGTTTGCACAGAACTGCTTAATGCCTCAAATGATGTAGTGGAAGTTTTAGCAGTAAAGGTCGAGAACCAAAACCTAGTCATTGTGGTAGTCTACAAGCCTCCGGATGCAACATCCCAGCAATTCCAGGAACAGCTGTTAAAAATTCACCAATGTCTGGAAAATCTTCCAGCTCCTGCACCAAACATCTTGCTCCTGGGGGATTTCAACTTAAGGTACCTAAAATGGAGGAATATAGCAAATAATATTGTTGCAGTAATAACACCAGGAGGCAGCTCTGATGAAAACTCACACTCACGCGAGCTTTTAAATCTCTGCACAAAATTCAATTTAAACCAGCAAATAATAGAGCCTACTAGACTGGAGAATACACTAGACCTCATCTTCACTAACAATGATGATCTGTTAAGAAATGTCACAATATCAAAAACAATATACTCAGATCACAACATAATTGAGGTTCAGACATGTATGCGCGGAGCCCCAGTCCGACAAAATGAGATTAGTCACGAGGGGGCATTCACCAAATTCAACTTCAATAACAAAAACATAAAGTGGGACCAAGTAAACCAAGTCCTAACCGATATAAGCTGGGAAGATATACTAAGCAACACAGACCCCAACTTATGCCTAGAACAGATTAACTCGGTCCCACTCAATGTATGCACAAGGCTTATTCCTCAAAGAAAAAGGAGGAGTAGATGTAAAATAGAAAGAGACAGGCGCTCCCTTTACAGGCGACGGAAAAGAATAACAGAGCGGCTAAAAGAGGTCAATATATCTGAAATGCGCAGGGAGACACTGGTCAGAGAAATAGCAAGCATCGAACTTAAGCTAAAACAATCCTTTAGGAGTCAGGAATCGCGGGAAGAACTAAAATGCCATAAATGAAATCGAAAGAAACCCAAAGTATTTCTTCTCCTATGCCAAATCAAAATCGAGAACAACGTCCAGTATTGGGCCCCTACTTAAACAAGATGGGTCCTACACAGATGACAGCAAGGAAATGAGTGAGCTACTCAAGTCCCAATATGACTCAGTTTTTAGCAAGCCGCTAACCAGACTGAGAGTCGAAGATCAAAATTAATTTTTTATGAGAGAGCCACAAAATTTGAATAACACAAGCCTATCCGATGTTATCCTGACGCCAAATGACTTCGAACAGGCGATAAATGACATGCCCATGCACTCTGCCCCAGGGCCAGACTCATGTAACTCTGTGTTCATCAAGAACTGCAAGAAGCCCCTATCACGAGCCATTTCCATCCTATGGAGAGGGAGCATGGACACGGGGGTCGTCCCACAGTTACTAAAAACAACAGACATAGCCCCACTCCACAAAGGGGGCAGTAAAGCAACAGCAAAGAACTACAGACCAATAACACTAACATATCATATCATATCATAAAAATCTTTGAAAGGGTCCTAAGAAGCAAGACCACCACCCATCTAGAAACCCATCAGTTACACAACCCAGGGCAACATGGGTTTAGAACAGGTCGCTCCTGTCTGTCTCAACTATTGGATCACTATGACAAGGTCCTAAATGCACTAGAAGATAAAAAGAATGCAGATGTAATATATACAGACTTTGCAAAAGCCTTCGACAAGTGTGACCATGGCGTAATAGCGCACAAAATGCGTGCTAAAGGAATAACAGGAAAAGTCGGTCGATGGATCTATAATTTCCTCACTAATAGAACACAGAGAGTAGTCGTCAACAGAGTAAAGTCCGAGGCAGCTACGGTGAAAAGCTCTGTTCCACAAGGCACAGTACTCGCTCCCATCTTGTTCCTCATCCTCATATCCGACATAGACAAGGATGTCAGCCACAGCACCGTGTCTTCCTTTGCAGATGACACCCGAATCTGCATGACAGTGTCTTCCATTGCAGACACTGCAAAGCTCCAGGCAGACATCAACCAAATCTTTCAGTGGGCTGCAGAAAACAATATGAAGTTCAATGATGAGAAATTTCAATTACTCAGATATGGTAAACATGAGGAAATTAAATCTTCATCAGAGTACAAAACAAATTCTGGCCACAAAATAGAGCGAAACACCAACGTCAAAGACCTGGGAGTGATCATGTCGGAGGATCTCACCTTCAAGGACCATAACATTGTATCAATCGCATCTGCTAGAAAAATGACAGGATGGATAATGAGATCCTTCAAAACTAGGGAGGCCAAGCCCATGATGACACTCTTCAGGTCACTTGTTCCATCTAGGCTGGAATATTGCTGCACACTAACAGCACCTTTCAAGGCAGGTGAAATTGCCGACCTAGAAAATGTACAGAGAACTTTCACGGCGCGCATAACGGAGATAAAACACCTCAATTACTGGGAGCTCTTGAGGTTCCTAAACCTGTATTCCCTGGAACGCAGGAGGGAGAGATACATGATTATATACACCTGGAAAATCCTAGAGGGACTAGTACCGAACTTGCACACGAAAGTCACTCACTACGAAAGCAAAAGACTTGGCAGACGATGCACCATCCCCCCAATGAAAAACAGTGGTGTCACTACCACGTTAAGAGACCATACAGTAAGTGTCAGGGGCCCGAGACTGTTCAACTGCTTCCCAGCACACATAAGGGGGATTACCAACAGACCCCTGGCAGTCTTCAAGCTGGCACTGGACAAGCACCTAAAGTCAGTTCCTGATCAGCCGGGCTGTGGCTCGTACGTTGGTTTGCGTGCAGCCAGCAGCAACAGCCTGGTTGATCAGGCTCTGATCCACCAGGAGGCCTGGTCACAGACCGGGCCGCGGGGGCGTTGACCTCCGGAATTCTCTCCAGGTAAACTCCAGGTAAACTAGAGGCTTTGATTTCTTAAGGTCTGATGAACCCTTGCCCTTAGGGTTCGATCCCTTTAGGTTTTTATAGGAATTGTGAGCCTCATCATACAGGTCAGCAGCCTCAGCAACTTCCTCAGCTTTAATCAGGTTATGTTCTCTAATGAATGTTCGTATCTGGTGAGGAAGAGCTGTCAGGAACTGGTCAGCAACCATGAAGTCTCGAAGAGATTCATAACTGTGATCAATTCCTGAACTCTCTATCCAAAAGTCGAACAAACGAAAGAGTGTTACCTGTAACTGTTGAAAGTTCTGGCCAGGCTGTGAGGTGGCATACCTGAAATCTTTCCTGTAAGAATTAGTGGTTTTTTGATATGCTTTAAGGATTGCCTTCTTTAGTAGGTTATAATTACATATGATATCCTGCGACAAAGTTGCATAGATATTCAAAGCAGTACCAGAAAATAACATTCCTAACCTGGTAGCCCAGGAGTCAGCAGGCCATTCACAGAGGGTAGCGGTATTTTCAAACCTGATAATGTATGAAGTTATGTCTTCCCCCTCTGTGAAGGGAGGTAAATTAGGGGTTGGAATATGTGTACTAGCTGCACGTTGTTCCATTACTCCTTCCTCTAATTGTTGTTGTGTAAAAGTTAACTTTTTATTCTCTAATTCAAGGCGAGATTTTTCGAGCTCGCGATCCTTTTCTCTTTTCCTCATTTTCTCTTAATTTAACTTGTTCTTCACGTGTTTAGCTTGTTCCTCACGTTCCCGAGCTCTTTCCTCACGATCAAGTCTTTGGGCCCTTTTTTGGGTCTTCCTCGCTCTCTTTCTAACTGTCTTTCTCGGATTTCTCTCTCAATTCTCTCTCTCTCCTTATTCTCTTCTCTTTCCCTTTCTAACTGTCTTTCTTTCTCTCTCAATTCTCTCTCTTTCAAGTCTTTCCTGGATCTTACCCACAATGAAAGATTCTAAATTTTTCCCTGTTATTCCTAACTTACTTCCAGCTTTTCACCCAAAACTGGTATTCATCCATGCTTGCAAGAATAACTTAAACTATCAGGGGAAATGAAACGGGTATTAAAGAAAAATAGAGGGTTCAATTCCTGCTCCGCTCAAACTATAAATAAACCAGAGGGCTCGATCCCTGCTTCAATTAAACAATATGTATTAACGAAAACGAAGGGTTCTATGCCTCTCCGAGCAACAGTAAGTAGAATGGGGTCCCTTGACCTCCATCTTCTCACCAACAAATCAAGAGTGTCCTATGACAGTTCCCTTGATATAATAAAGAGCTCAATGAAACAAGTTGTCACTGGAAAATCTCGGGTCCCTAGAGTCTAATCCTCCAAAGTGTTTCAAGCTCACATGAAAAAGTGGCAGAATTAAATATTATATCCTGCCTGACTTGACTTACAATAAATTGAGACTATAACAATCACCAAATCTTTTAAATACCTGTACCGTATTCCTACCATAGAAAATGATTACTCATGGCTGGTGGTAACCGTCTGTGGTATGCAGCGTTGAAGTTCCAATGGTAGATTCGAGATGGAGTTGAATCTTGATTCAGTAGAGTTGATCCTGGCAAGGTCGCCACTTGTGAAGGCTTACTCAGCCCTGTAACAACTTCAGACAGTATTACCCAGGCTGGCTCCTCCTCAGGAAAATTAGTGAATAGAAAAAAGAAATAATAACAGAGAAACATAAACACTTTATTATGTAGAAAATATGAAATATAAAACACTTAAATATGAAATATTAATCCTACATTAAAGAAAATGGAAAAGGAAAAATATAAATGATAACTGAATTCAACGCTAATTTAACACTTGGGTGTCTGGTGTTGGTGACACTGCTTGTTGAAGTCGTAGCCGTTGCTGATGATGGGGGGGGGTCGCAGGTGTTGGTGACCACCACTAGCTAGTTCTTCACAGATTAACACCGTGAGTATTATATCCCGATGACAGGAAAGCAGGTTCTTTACCGCTGCAATGATGTGGGGTTACGTCCTGCAATAAATAACAAAAAGGCACAATACCGTGACTGGAACGATACACAAATAACCCGCACATAAAAGACAGAAGCTTACGACAAGATCGAAAGAGGGGTTTAAAAGAGGGAAGAACATTAAAAAAGTTGGAGAGAATATGACAGGTGACCCTCACTGTCATCCAAGCTGAAAAGATAGACAGGTTACCCACTGCTTAAATAGTCACTCTCCATGGCAGTGTACAATACTCAAAAGACGTGGTGATTATTACAACAGTCAACCTAGAGCAAGACTGAAAGGACTAAGTTTATTATTGGTCAAAAGTGAAGTTTTTAACCAATAAATCCACTAGAATACAAGGCAGGCATATACTTACAGTAGTGTTGGGAGCTGTGAGTCGAGTGATTTACTGTTTGACCAGAGACCCACACGTCACCTTTCGAGGGGGGGGGTGGAAGAGGGAGGGGAAGGGATAGCGGGAGCTAGACTGACCCTACGTTAACAAGCAGCCGGCAATCAAACTATCACTTTAGGGGTGGGGGAGAAAAGGTGGGAAAAACGGGAGCGTGACTTACCCTACCTTAACTAGTAGCCGGCAATGAAACTATCGTTACTATATCGCTACTCCTATCTATTGAACTTTTCCCTCACATAAGCAGTCATGATAATGTGCAAATTGTAGGTGACCTTGAACTCACACATATCTATGGAGGCGTCCTTGATCTGTGTCTTGGCATCAACATTACTTCTGCCAGCTGTGAGTCTTCCATTGTAACAGATATAGCGTCTGATCATTTCCCTAGGCTAACCTCACTAGATATTGGTAATACTATCCTTCCTGGTGGGATATTCAAACGGAAACGTTTTAATGTTCCCACTGATCAGCATGATGACTTTGTTGCACATGTGACTGACTGGTATAATTCCTATGAGTGTTCCTCTGTAGAGACCTTTAACAATGACCTTGTGAGCAGTATTCAGAACTACTTAGAGCCGCCATTGAAACCTCTTGGTACTCTAAACCCAACAAACTTCCATAATAATCATACCTCCTTCAAAAACCATACTTATTACAATGATTCTAAACTTCGTACACTGAAACGTACTGCTCGCAGACTAGGCCTAGCCTATAGAAAACATCGTACCCCTGGAATGCTGAGGCTCTTTCAAACTGCCCTTGCTGCTGCCAGAGAGCGTATGACAGAGCTGCGGCAAACAGACTGGGAAAAAATTTGTCAACGGTCTTAATGCTCACACCCCACTTAGCCGGGCATGGAGAGACATAAATAGAATTAAGGGTAACAGAACTGGGCAGATCGCGAACCCTCATCCCTTACATAGGGCGAATGAGTTAGTCAGTGCTTGGGATGCTACATCTAGCTATGACAATCTTCCCAGTACCACACAGGAAAAATTAAATAACAAATATGATGCAAGGGAGAGACTTGTTTCCTTTATGCTCAGCAAGGAAGATGACTGCAACATTCCTTTCACTAATTATGAACTTGATGCAGCACTAACTAAGGGCAACTCCACGTCGCCTGGTGAGGATGGTATTACATACAACATACTCAGATTGCTGTGTCGAGTACCAGGTAATCCATTACTTGAATTATATAACATGAGCTATGTAACTGGGGAGCTCCCTCAATCTTGGACCAACAGCCTCAGCATTCCAATTCCTAAGCCCAATCAACAAAATGCATTTCGCCCAATATCTCTTACTAGCTGCTTGTGTAAAACATTTGAGAGAATGATTCTTAATCGTCTCATGTACAGAATCAAACAATTTTTGTCTCCCGGTTACATGGTTTCATGCATGGAAGGAGCGTGCATCATTGCATAGCCACCTTTCTCACCCTGCACACTGACAGCTCATACATACCTTCCTTGACCTTAAATCCGCTTTCGTTGTAGCCAACCGACATGTAATCATTAGCGAACTTGCCAGAATGGATGTTGGAAGGATGCTTCTCCGCTTGATTTAAAGGCTACCTGCCAATAGAAAATCGTTTTGTGTTGTTCCAGGTTTGTATATATATGTGTGTGTGTGGGGTTGTGTGGTGTGTGTGTGTGTGTGTGTGTGTGTGTGTTGTGTGGATCAACAATCAATATTTGCACCAA
>NC_069427.1:3637517-3653157 GCF_026875155.1 Cherax quadricarinatus
CCCCATCTTTCCCCCACTACAGACTTTTCTCCAATTTTCCCAAACACCTGGTGCTCCTCTTTACACCACCACAAATTACTCCAGATTTTGTCCCCATTACGTAGTGCTCTATCTTTAAGCCACCACAGCTTTACGCCAGTTTTGCCCCCTTTCACAGGGGTGCTCCACTTTACAACACCAAACTTTACTTCGTTTTTGTACCAAAAACACTCGTTCTATTTTTCTCCCCCATTGCCTTTCCAATTTTTCTTCCAAACACACTGGTGCTCCATTTTTTAATGCCCCAAAGACACTACTGCAATTTTGCCCCCCAACATGATAGTGCTAAGTCTTTACACCCCCACAGATTTTACTCCAATTTTGCCATAACACATTGGTGCCCCATCTTTACACCACCCAGCATTACCCCAAATTTTTGCCCCCAAACACATCTGTGCTCCATTTTAACCCACAGCTTTATCAATTTTGTCCCCAAAACACAGCCGTGCTCCATCTTCACCCCCAAACACATTCCTCCAGTTTACCCCCCATCACACCCTTTGTTCCATCTTTACACCACCACAAAAACTTACCCCATATTTTGTCACCACATTTTGGTGCTCCATGTTTCACCACAAGATCTTGCTTCAGATTTTGTCCCCATCCAGCTAGGCTCCATTTTTAAAGAAAACCACAGACATTTTTCTAATTTTCTCTCTTACAGGCCGTGCTTATTTTTACACCCCCAAAAACTTTTTCCCAATTTTCCCCCAACACACCTATCTCCATCTTTACCCACCACAGACATTATCCAGATTTTGTCACCAACACAGCTGCGCTCCATTTTTACACCACCAGAGATATTACCCCAATTTTCCCCCAACGCAACTCCTGCTCCTTCTTTACTCCACCACAGGCTTTACCAAATTTTGAATCAAACACCTGGTACTCCATCCTTTTACCACCACAGACGCTACCCACATTGTGTCCCCGTCACAGCTCGTGCTCCATTTTTTCACCATCTCAGACATTACCCGATTTTATCCCAAACACGTTTTTGCTCCAATTTACATCACCACAGGGCGTTACTCAAGATTTTGTCACCAAGAAAGCCATGCTCCCCTCTTTAACCACCACAACGTACTCCACAGTTTGTCCCCAACACACTGGGGCTCCCTCTTATACTCCCCGACATTACTTCACGTTTTTTTTCCCCAAACAGTTTGTGCCCATCTTTACAAACCCCCAAGACATTACTCCAATTTTGTCCCCCCCAAAACAGCTCGTGCTCCACTTTACACCATCACAGACATTTCTAGATTTTCTCGCTAACACACCCCGTGTCCATCGTAAATTTACCAAGACTTTCATCAACTTTTTCCCCCCAACACAGCTGGTGCCCATCTTTTCACCCCAATACACATTACTCCAATTTTGTCCCAAAAAAAGTCTGGTGCTCATCTTTACACCTCCACAGACTTTCTCCAGATTTGGCCCATACAGCATTGCCCATCTTCTTGCCACCACAGACATTACTCCAGATTTTGTCTCCTTCTTAAGCTAGTGCTCCAGTTTTTCTCCACAACAGACATTAATACCAGAATTTGTCCCCAGCCACACCTTTGTTTGAATTGTTTAGATTGTTTTTGTAGTGTTGTTTTGTGACTTGATTGTTTGTGATTTTGGTTTGTTGTGTTGTTGGTGTGTATTGTGTGATTCCAACCTGATTTTTTGTTGTGTTTGTTTTTGATTTGTTTGTTTGTTTTTTTGTGTTTTGTTTTGTTTGATATTTTGTTGATGTTTTTTTTTTGTTTGTGTTTTTTGTTTGTGTGTGTTGTTGATTTGTGTTTTGTGTGTGTGTGATGTGTGTTGTGATTTGTGTTTGATTGTGTGTTTGATGATGCTCCATCTTTACACCATCCTGCATTACTCAGATTTCTCCCAAGGCAGCTGATGTTACATCTTTACCACCACCACAGACATTACTCCAGATTTTGTCTCCAAAACACAGCTGGCGCTCCATCTTTACAACACCAGAGATATTAACCAGATTTTTATCCCCAACGCAACTCCTGCTCCATCTTTACTTCATGAATCATAGCTGGTGCTCCATCCTTTCACCACCACGACACTACTCCGCATTGGTCCCCATCACAGTCGTGCTCCATCTTTTACACCGGTCTAGCATTACTCCAGGATTTTATCCCCAAAACAGTTTGTGCTCCAAATTTACATCCACCATGGACGTTACTAAGATTTGTCACCAAGACAGCCAGTGCTCCATCTTTACACCACCACAGACAGTATTCCACAGTTTGTCCCCAACACAGCTGGTGCTCCATCTTTATACCACCACTGGCATTACTTCACATTTTTTCCCCAACACAGCTCGTGCTCCATCTTTACACCTCCAAAGACTTTACTCCAGATTTTGTCCCCAACAGAGCTGGTGCTCCATCTTTACACCACCACAGGTATTAGTCCATATTGTGTCCATATCCAAGATCGTGCTCCATCTTTTACACCATCACAGACATTACTTCCAGATTTTCTCGCTAACACACCCCGTGTCCATCTATACTTCACCAGAGACATTACATCAGTCTTCTCCCCACACAACTGGGCTCCATCTTTACACCACAAATACACATTTCTCCAGATTTTGTCCAAAATCTGGTGCTCCATCATTTAGCCACCACAGATATTACTCCAGATTTTTGTCACAACATAATTAGTGCTCCATCTTTACACCTCGGACATTACTACAGATTTTGTCCCCAACACAGCTGGTCCTCCATCTTTAAATCCACAACTGACATTAATTTCCTCAATGAGTCCTCATCCACAGCTTGTGCTCCATCTATACACCATCTCATACATTACTCCAGATTTTGTTCCCACACAGCTTGTGAATCCAACTTTACATCACCACAAGAATTAACTAAGATTTTTTCACCAAAACAGCTGGTGCTCCATCTTTACACCACCACAGACATTACTCCACATTTTGTCCCCAACACAGCTGGTGCTCCATCTTTGCTCACCGTAGGACATTTCTCCAGATTGTCCCAACACTGCTGGTGCTCCATCTTTACTTCACACAGAACTTTAGACCAGATTATTCCCATTCACAGCTCGTGCTCATCTTCACACAGCAATGACAATTTCCAGGTTCTGTCGCTAAAACACTCTCGAATTCCATTTTTGCTTCATCCAGACATTACTCCAGTCTTTCTCCCGAAACACAGCTGGTGCTCCATCCTTTACACCACCACATAAAATTACTCAAGATTAGGTCCAACCACAGCTGAATAGTAGACTCCTCACTACAATGTCTCCCACTATTTATTTTTTCCTTAATCCACAATAATAATTAACTTTTCATCTTTATTTTCGGTGTCCTTTGTTTATTAGAAAAGTTACTCCTTTTGCAACATCAACGTCTTTGATTTGTTCTTTCATTGCCAGGACGGATGTAATTGTTGAATTATTCTTGCTGTACATCTGGCATAGTTCTCATCACCTTCATACCACTCTCAAACTTTTCGATCACATCACACTTTAAATTCCATGGTGTTTCTCACTTTCTTTACCACAGGAAACTTTACTAGGACTTTCTTTGGAAGCCATGGTTACTTATTTCACATGCTGCCACTGCAAGAAAAACCACTAAAACAATGGTAAACAAGTAAATATGTTTGGATGTATGAGCAGAGCCTTCCTCAAGCCTCCGACAGACAAAGCCAAACTGAAACGCAAGCTGCCCAGTGGCGAAGGATGCGTTCAAAACCACGATAACGAGCAAACGGCCGATAACGGGCGCCATAAACCCGCCGTAACTGAGTTGGCGTAACAAGCCGGTCGATAACCGGGGGTCCACTGTATTTCAGATGTAATCATGTATCAGGGCGGGACGGTTTTATTTTCATTTGATTGTATGGTGGACGAATCATTTAGGAAATACCTCCAAAATACAGATCCTTAGGTTGTTTCTCAAACTCAAGACCTTAATTTCTACGTTTCTATGGTTCATGACGGCACCACTCTTACATCCAGCAAACCATTCAATAAGGCTATTTTTATTTTCTCTGGATCTCAAGCATATTTTCAGGAAAAAAAAGAACCCTCCCCCATACCACCACTACCACCAATCCAAAGGGGACATTCATCTTTGCAAATATACAGGTTCTAAAGCCAGCAAGCAAAACAAAATAACTTACATCCATGGACTGCTTACAAAGTCAAACACCAATGTTCTCGGTTTCACAGAGGACCCACATATAGGGATAACTCTACAATGAAATATGGCTCCAGGCTACAACACTATCAAATGTGACAGAGTGCACAGGCAAAAGGAGGGAGTTGGCGTGTATATCACAGTCATTAATATGCTCGGCACTACTAAAATGCCTCAAATGATGTAGTTGAGTTTTGGCAGTAAACAAACCTGGTATCGCGGTTTGTATACATGGCTCTGGGATGCAACTTCCCAACAATTGAGGTAACAGCTTGTGAAAATTGATCACTGTCTGGAAAATCTTCAGCTCCTGCCCCCAATCTTGCTCCGGGGAATTTAATCTATGGCACCTAAAATGGAGAAATGAAGCAAATTATGTTGTAGTAGAGATCACACCAGGAGCAGCTCAGATGAAACTCTCACACACACGTGCTTTTAAAATCTCTGCATCACAAATTCACCTTAAGCCAGCAAATATAGAAAAAAAAAAAAAAAAAAAGAAAATTAGAGCCTACAAAACGCAGATGTAGTATACACAGACTTTTCAAAAGCCTTTGAACAAGTGTGACCAAGGTGAATAGCGCACAAAAATGTGTGATTAAAGGGATAACAGGAAAAGTTGGTAGATGGATCTATAATTTTCCTAACAAGTTAGTATTAAACAGAGTAGTAGTAAAACAGAGTAAAGTCTCAGGCAGCAACCGGTGAAGGAGGCCCTGTTCCACAGGCACAGTACTCGCTCCATCCTGTTCTCATCCACAATCTGACATATCAGAGATGTCTATGTCAGATATGTTTCTTCCCCCCCCCATTTGCAGACGGCACACGAATTTCAATGACAGTTGTCGTCCATTGAAGACACTTGCAAGGGACTCCAGGCAGGACATCAACAAATTTTTAAATAGATTGCAGAAAGCAATTTTAAAGTTCAATGATGAGAAATTTCATTTACTCTGATATGGGAACAAACGTGAGGAAATTAAAACTATATCGGAATATAAACAACATTCCAACCACACCAATAAATCGAGAAACTAATGTAAAAGAACTGAGTGATTCTTGTCAGAGGATCTCACCTGGTGGCCTGGTTGGCTAAAGCTTCCGCTTCACACACGGAGGGCCGCGTTCGATTCCCGGCGGGTGGAAACATTCGACAAGTTTCATTAACCTGTCCTGTTCACTAGCAGAAATAGGTACCCGGGTGTTAGTCGACTAGTGTGGGTTGCAACCGGGGGGAGAAGATTGAGGACCCCAGTGGAAATGAGTTTAGACAGTCCTCGAGACGCACTGACTTTCTTGGGTTATCCTGGGTGGGTTAAAAATTCGAACGAAATCTTTTATTATCTTAATTATTGTATCAAATCCACATTGCTAGAAAAATGACAGGGTGGATAATGAGAACTTCTAAAACTTGGGATGGCAAAGGACCATGATGACCAATCTTCAGGTCGCTTGTTCTATCTAAGGCTGGAATATGGCTGCACACTAACAGCACCTTTTCAAGGCAGTAGAAATTGCTGACCTAGAAATTGTAAGAAGCAACCTTCATGAGCGCGCAGTAACTGAGATAAACCACTCAGTTCTGGAACGGTTGAAGTTCCTGAACCTGTACTCCCTAGAAAGCAGGCAGGAGAGATACATAAATTACATACACTTGGAAAAATCCTAAAAGGATTAGTACGAAATATTTGCACACGAAAATCACTCTTATGATAATCAAAAAGACTCGGCAGGTGATGCAACAACCCCCCGACCCCAATGAAAAAAGAAGAGGCGCCACTAGTACGATTAAGAGACAACACAATAAGTGTCGGGGCTCAGACTGTTCTGCAGCCTCCCAGCATTTATAAGGGGGATTACCCAACAGCCCCTGGCTTGTCTTCAAGAAGGCACTGGACTGTGGTTCGTTCGTCGGGTTGCGTGCGGCTAACAGTGACAGCCTGACTGATCAGGCCCGGATTATCCACATGTGGCCTGGTCACAGATCGGGTCGCGGGGGCGTTGATCCCCGAAACTCTCTCCGTATACTCCAGGTTCATGGACCATGATCAATTAACTGGAAATCATGTTTTGGTAGTGTTTGAATAGGTCGTAAGGCTTTGTCTTTAATTTGGGATTGCAAATACTGTAATTTGAATTGCATGCAGCAAGTCTGTATCGATCCCTAAATAAATGTTGGTTAAATTTAGTGGGGCAATCTAGGCAACATATTAACTGTTGTTGACTGCTTGGAACCCAGCTGCATTAGTCACATTACATGTCATACTAGCCCTTATTGCCTTTTCTATTGATTGTTATACCCAGCATCTCATCTTTACATCTTCTTCGTCATTGGTGAATTCGTTGTGAAGCTGCTCGAGTGTTTTGCGACTCATTTCCTCAATACATTGTGCCTCTATGATATAAATAATATCTATAGGCCTTCATCTTATCCTCAAGAAATGTTTTAAGCAGCCTGCACGTCATTGCGTTGGCCGGCCTTTTTACATTAATTATGTGCCCTGTTTTAGTACCTTTATATGCTGACACTGATCACTTAAATTTCACTTGTGTTGAAACAGTTACCTTTTTAGTTCCCACCACCATAGTGTGTTTTATTTCGTAGTTAGAGTGCAATGCTAATTTTGTACTCCATACCAGCTTTAATTATTCCCACCAACAGCACACATACAAGTTAGGTAAGAGTGTCTGAACACTCTTAGTGAGGTAACAAACATTCTTGATATATATCGAACCCCCCCAACCCCTTCCCCCCCCCCCCCCCCAGAATCAAAAATATACATCAGCTGCTGTTGGACGTAACTGAAACTGTTTCAGCACACAAGATTTACCAATTGGAATGTAGGTCTATATGCTTGACCTTCTTCAATTGCCTTGCGATTTATGCTTCGAGAAATTCTGTTGTAATCATTAGCAGTAATTTTGTACTTGTCTGCTGGGTGGTGGAAACCTGTGTTCTAACTGGGCTATTGCTATTCTCGAACCACATTGTTGTGTAAGAATTTGCCACTTGCCAAAATTACTTTTAGATGTTAATGGATACCCATCCTGCCATAATATCATTAATCCCGAAAACAAAAACTGTTCAGTGGGGTGTGAATAACTTAATGTAACCGCGTCGAGAATTTTTATAATAATCAGTACTCTAGGCCCCAGGATCATCTGGATAGCTTACTTGATGATTCCTGTGTCCCACAATAATATAATATTAATTATAATAATAATAATTATAATAATTATAAGAATAATAATAATAATATAATGATAATAAATATATAATAATAATAATAATAATAATAATTAATTATGATGATATAATAATATAATAAATAATAATAATAATAATAATATTATTAATAATTTTGATAATAATAATAATAATAATAATATTATAATATAATTTTATAATAATAATATAATAATATCTTCATTTACTAACAGTACATTGTACAGGTTTCAGACCAGAGCTAACATCAAAAAGACATACTATACATAGAAAACACCGTTATGCAGAGGATTTCGGGCACCAATTAGCGTCAGTTTTGTCCAGGATTGCGACCCACACATCTACTAACACCCAGGTACCCATTTTATAAGGGGAACGTGGACAACCGATGTAAGAAAACAAATTGATGTACGCTGAGTTCAGTGGTCAGTACGGTGAGGTCAGTGTCACCTGCGGTCATACCTGTCTTAAGCTCTGGAAGTTAGTTGTGGGGTGTTACCAAAAACCATGTCTTGTTGTAGTGTTTTAGAATCTCAGGTTAAAGTGCTGAAGACAGAGGTTCTACTTATTCAGGAGAAAAATGGGAGCCTGAAGCTTCGCCTTGATGAGTTTGGGAGCGAGTGTGAGATAGTTTGTTTTTTTTTTTTTTTTTTTTTTTTTTTTTTTTTTTCTGTGGTTTAGGAGGAAATGCCGGCGGTGGCCCCCCCGGGGGGGCCGGGCTCACTAGAGTGGATAGTGGCAGCCACTTTAAGTGGCAAAGTGGTTCCACAGTTCAGGATGAGAAGATAGGGAGGGTTAACAGAGAGATGTGTAGGTAGGAATTCGATTCTCTGTTCTCCAGGACGACTGCACTTCAGTGGTTAGTGAGGTTGAAGGTTACCACTGATTCCCACTGACTAATCCAAGGTAAGATTATTTTATTAATAGTAGAGATTCTCAGGTAAGATATTGGACTGTGCTTTTTGGTGTTGGTGACATAGTCAGCAGGTTGGATTCTAATATTATGTCAGGTACTGGAAATAAGCCCATTATCTGTCTTAGTGGCTGGGGGTAATTACATGGGAAGGCAGGAGAGTGGAGCTGCTGGATAAGTAAGGTCAGCCATAGAAGTAGTTGGTCTAGGAAGGGATCCCAGTCATATGTAGGCTCTTGACTAGAAAGGGAGTGGGCAATGAATTGGATGTCTAGGGCTATTGGTTAAATTGCTTGCCTAAACAGGTACTGCAAGGAACTTGCAATCCCATTCATATGATAACTGGGACCTAGTCTTTGGCAAACGTGGATACGGAATGCAAGGGATGGCGGGTCCATCTCTCTGGGGATGGGAGTGGTTGCATTAGCCAATTCGATTGAGAGGGTAATTGATGAATTGTCTAGGAATATAAAACGATAGATTATAGAGGTTTTGATGTTTGTGGGAAAAACAATCAGGCTGCAGCTTAGGGTTAAAAACATCAGTTATTACCGGGATACTCGTGATTAAGTTTCAAAGGACAATATTCAAAATATAAAGTTTGTAGTAATGACAAATCAAATGATCAACAAACAAGAGCATAGCAGAGGGCAATGAGTGATAGCTCAATAAGGTTTTACTATACAAATAGGCAGGAGTCTAAGAACTAAGATAGATGAGCCTAAGATTACTTGCAAGAGTAGTAATACAGCTAATATTGGTATAACAGAGACCCTGATTCAACCTGAAAAATAGCAGAAATGCCTTCTGAATGCAACATCCAGGTTATAAACTATTCCACACTGATAGGGTCAACAGAAAGGGTGGTGGAGTGGCGATGCATGTCAGAGAAATTTTAATTGTTGTCTTAGACATGATATATGATTAGAACATCGAAACACAGAAATCTGTTGGCTACCGTTTCTCGAGGGTCGTGATAAATTAATTTTGGGTGTGGATTATACGGCCAAAGCCTTGATAGGGAGTGCTGTTATAGGACGAAATTTATTAACGCATCTAGATATGAAAATGTTGTGGTAATGGGTGATTTTAACACCAAAATAGGCCGTCCAATTCTTCATAATGAGGACACTAGAGCACTCCAGGATGATTTGAATAGACTGATGTTTACAATGGTCGGAGAATGGCAGATTACAGTTTAATATAGACAAATGCAAAGTTTGTAAATGTTGGACGGGAAAATAACATGCAACATATAAACTAAATAATGTAGATCTTAATACTAATGATTACGAAAAGGATTGAGGAGCTTCTGGTGCAGTAATCTAAAACCAGACAACAGTGCATTAGTGTTCACAATAAAAACCTGACAGAATTCTTTGGCTTCATATCTAGTAAGTATATATAATAGAAGTCCTCTGGTTGTTCTTCAAACTCTGTATATCCTAGGTTAGGCTATTTAGACTATGCTGCTCAGTTCTGGTCACTTTATTTCAGAAGGATATAAATGCTCTTGAAACGCATCAGAGGGAGGATGACAAAGTGATCCCTGTATCGAAATCTCCCTATGAGGAGAGACTGAGGGCCCTGAATCTGCCACTCTCGAAAGGCGTAGAATTAGGGGATGATATGATCGCGGTGTCCAAATGGGAAAAAGGAATTAAATAAAGGGGATGTAAATAGCGTGCTGAAATATTTCCAGCCAGACAGACTCACAGCAATGATTTCAAGTTGGAAAAATTCAGATTCAGGAAGGATATAGGAAAGCACTTGTTTGGTAATAGAGTTGTGGATGAGTGGAACAAACTCCCAAGTACAGTTTTAAAAATAGATTAGATAAATACATGAGTGGGTGTGGGTAGGTGTGAGTTGGACCTGACTAGCTTGTGCTGCTGGGTCTGGTGCCGTGCTCCTTCCTTGAGTGGAGGTGACTAGACTGGGTGGGTCATTGGGCTAATCCGGGGGGGACATGGACCTGCTCCTCATGGGTCAGTAGGCCTGTTGCAATGTTTCTTCTTTCTTATGTTCTTATGTTTCCACCCCCTTCGCCAGGAATCGAACCCGGACAATCACTGTGTGAATCGAGAGCTTTAGCCACCAGGCCACGGGGTACCGTACAATTGTGAACATGTATGGTTGATAAGACAGGAATTGTAGTGTATAAGTGGTGAGTAATTACACTATTTAACCTAAGAATTTCTGTTTAGCGCTGAGAAGTAATTGCATTTCTTAAACTATACTCATTAAATTAAACCAACAACAAAAAAAACATTACATAGTTCAAAATGAGGTATTCTCCAAGACCAAAATTCACACAAATTAGCACAAATTAACATCGCAATCTCACTTCTTTTGAAGTCAGCAAATATATAAAATTTATGTGCCAGTAACTTGGCCTAACTTTCCTAATTCACAGTACTTAATAGATGGGCTAAATCTTATCCTAATTTGTAAAATCTTTTAAGTAGTTAAATAATATGCAAATATTTTAGCCTATCTCTTGCCTACTTGCAAAATCACTCACTCGCAAAATAAATTAAAGATAAAACGGAACAAGATAAACTATCGGACGCAGTAATAGTTAACAGTCCACTTTTTCCCAGTGATATGAACCAAACGAACAGTAAAGAAATTACTCTCCAGATCATAAAGGACCAAGCAAAAGTTACAGTACCAGAGTCAGAAATAAAAGAAGCCAGGTTACTAGGATCCCATGGTAGAAAAAGTGTTATTCTTAGATTCCACTCACATGACAGGAAAAAAGACTTAATAATTACATCTATTAAAGTAAAGAAAGAGGTATACATAAACGTGTGTCTTACCAAAAAGCCAGAAACTCCTTATTAGAGTCAGAAAACTTAAGCGGGAGTAATAATGGACACAATACACAATGCTCAACGGGATGGAAAATTCTAGTTAGGAAAACAAATGTAGGTCACTGTACACAATCACGAACGAGAATGATCTATCACGAATTTCTCAGGGATACTAATCTTACAGAGAATAACTAAACATTGTACAACCTAAAAGCCTACGTAGTGGTAGTGTATGTTTTGCTCCATTATTGTTCAAATTTCATAGTACAATCTCTTAGAAATTAAATAATCAACTTCCTCATTTTGTGACTTTACTAGTAAGCCTAAGTCACCTTATGTAATTTTCTTATTTACTATTGTTTGCTTAAATATTAGCTGAATTGATACTTTCTCTGTCCTTATTACTACCTCATTTTTTTTAAATACTATTAATTGATATTATTTACTAAAATTAATAATTAATTACCATTTTTAGTATCAGTGCAATTTACTCTTAACATTTTTGGTAGATAAGACACATAGGCAAAATTTAGGCAACTTTATTTGGAAACGTTTCGCCTACACAGTAGGCTTCTTCAGTCGAGTACAGAAAGTAGGCGGGAGCAGTAGAGATGTAAAGACGATGTAATCAGTCCATCACCCTTGAAGTCGTAGATTTGAGGTTGTCAGTCCCTCAGCCTGGAGAAGTTCTGTTCCAAATGGTATACAATACCTGTCGGTATTGTATACCATTTGATAATCACTTAACATTTTTGACATCATTTAATTACCATTACTTGTCTAATTACCATAACCTGTTTTAATACCACATTTACTATCTTAGGAGTACTCTTAATTTACTTGATACTGCCAATAACCTCTAGTATAACTACCAGTGCAATATTGAATGAAATAAGCATTACTCTTTCACTTTTTTTGTAATCATTATTACTTATTAAAATTTTATTAAACACCATATTTACTACCAGTCAATTTTACTTCAGTACATTAATCATTATTTTACACTTTTCATAACATTTTGTTGCCAAATTTCCAAGTTTGTATATTCAACTCCAACCTTTATATTATCATTTGTACCTGTGTACCTGTGTACCATCTTACTATCATATTATAACCAAGTTATTGCCATTGTTATTTTTTACTTATTATTCTTTTGGTACTTTAATTTGTGAATTTTATTTTGTCAATTTAAATCTAGTTATACTCTTGATCTTGTCAACAACCTATACCAGACCCTAGTGCAATTGCAAGTACCATTTTAATTTGTATTTTTATATTGTGCGTGTGCGTGTGTGTGTGTGTCAGCGAGCCTCGTTGTGCTCCGGGTTTTCTCGTGTTTTCACGATCGCTCTTACGTGCTAGAACTTTAATTTGTGTCATCAATCCTATACGATCCATCCCTCTAGCGCCTGGAACCAATCTTGGGCGGAAAACATTATATACTGAGTCAAAAAAGGAGAATTAGTGTGCACTACCTAGCAGAGTTTACTACCAGAGGGGAATCATAGGCCTGGGTGCCGTGTGAAAAAATAATAATAATTGAACTTTTCTTGTCAGAGGAAAGAATAGGTCTCCCTGATAGCATTGTGTATTACATAGTGTATAGTGTATACTACAGTGGCTCCCTAGTATATAGATGATAAAGGCTAAAGTATCATTGAAAAACAGGTGAATTTGTAAATTGAAGTATAAGCCTATAGAGCAGGTGCCAGAAAGTCGCCTAGAAACTTACCACAGGTCAGCTGTTTTTAATAATCTTCCTGGCCTGCTAGTGTACTCGCATATAATATAGTGATACCAGTGAATAGCAGAATACAGTGCTGTAGTAGCAACTAACCAGTATTATAATGGTACTTAGTGGAGTGGAGTGACTTTGATTAGTTTCTTTTTCTTGAAATACCAGACGTATACTGTGAATTTCATATAACCTGTAGTTACCAGCGGTCGCAATATACACAACGAGAAGCAAATATTACTACAGAAAAAGCGTCCCTCCTCCAAAATTTCCACCAGTCAACTATAGTGATAATATAGCATTTATTGTGGCGGAGGCCAAAAAGAAAAACTAGAAAAGCAAGATACAGCGATTGATAAACAAGGATTGAGGCTCGACCGTTCGTCATGTAGGAGTTGCCAGCAGTCACCGGTTCTTCAACACGCAAGTTATACTTTTGTATCAATCAAATAACATATTATTTGTTTTAGAATTTTCCAGTAGATCCTTCATGTGTTACCCCAAAATCACCGACAAGTATGTTTTAAATAAGTGACCCACTGATAAATCAGACTGGCTGCCCGAACCCTCGACTGGACCGAACCCTCGACTGGTCGAACCCTTAGCCGGTTTAAAAAGGGATTCGTTGGGCAATAAAGCAGACTGTAAACGGATGGGGTTGTAGGCGCCCTTATAAACACAAACAAAAAATATAAAACAAACTCCAGGAGCGTACCCCGGGTAAGCTGTCCTGATATAAAAGTACAGTTAGAAATAAAAAAATACAGATAGCTAGAGCTTTACTTAAAGAGGTTATTAATAGAGTATTCAAGAGGTTGCTAGTAGAATTACAGTAAATCAACCATTCAAATCATTATGAAGCTGTGTGTAGTCTGCAATAAATCAAAAAAACGGGCTTCCACATGGATAATTGTCTTTTTTGTGGAAATTGGTGTCACGCCCTTGTGCAATATCCAAAAAACTAGCTACAAGCATTATTAAAACGGGGAAGTGTTTTTGGGTATGCCCTAGGAGATAAATCGTGGACTAAATCACAAGGATATTAAAGGGGATAACAAAAAGGTTTTTCATAGACAACCGGGAAGCTTTCACAACAGATGGGAACAAAAAATCGGGCTGAATGGTACTCCCCTTTGATCTCCATGTAGTCAGAAACGTAAGGCTGGGGGTGATGCTGGTAGCAGAAAATGTGGGGTGATATGTGTCCTGGGAGACAGTAATGGGAAGCTGGGGGAGCGGGTCGGGGGAGACAGTAAGGGTAAAGCTGGAGGGCTTCCGGGGAGAAGTAATGGTGAAGGGAGGGCTGCCGGGAGACAGTAATGGGAAGTTGGGGTCTGTCCTGGGGACGAAAGGGGAAAAAGTGGAGATTTTGCCCAGGGTCGGGAATTAACGCAAAAGGGAATACTAAAAAATGACCTAAAGGGGGACAGGAGCCGTATGGGGAAACAAGTGTAGTAAAAGAAAAGATAAAAACCAATTTTGCAAAAAAGAAATAAAACGGGAAAATAGCAAACAAGAGGACCCACTAGCAATAGTGAGGATATATTACCAAAAAAAAACTGGGGGGAAGCTCCATTGTTGGTGCTGGGAAGATAGGAATAAGACAGGTAAACATGCCCCAACAGGGAATACGTCACGGAAACCAAGCCTGTGCACGTACTATGCACTTGTATCTCCCGACATGGGAAATCTGGAAAAACAGAGGGGACATGCAATATACCCCTAGAAAATCCCGTCCCCTTTGAAAACGGGGAAAATGAAAAACTCCTTCCTGTAAGCTTTTTTCACCCCGAAATGTGTACCCCTTTAGTACAGGAAAAACTGGCTATAACTAAATTGCCCGGCACCATCTAAAAGGGCGAAAAGTACAAAACCCCCAAAGGCCATGGGGAAAACCCCGGTAGCCACAGCCATCAAGAGGGAGAGGTTTTTTGCCCGGAAGGAAAAAAAACGGAAAGGGAAAAAGCAGAAAATTGTTTCACCAAAACCAGTATTCTGGAGTGGAACCACAGTCGGGCCTCCCTCCCAAAACCCAAAGATACAAACTTGCCGGAAAAAAAAAAACCCCCCCGTACCAAAAAATACACCTTCCCATGAATTCTTCTTTGAAATATACAGGGTCAAAGCCGAAAAAAAACAAAATACCTTTCATCCGGGATTGCTTTCAAAACAAAGGGAATGTTCGCGGGTTCATGAGACCACATAAAGGATCCTTAACAAGAAAATGGATCCCCGGTTACAAATATACAGATGAAAGTGAACAGGCAAAAAGGGGTGGGGGTTGGCCTGTACATTGCAGAGCCCCCCTTGTTTGCACGAACTGCTTAATGCCTCAAAAGATGTAGTGGAAGTTTTTGAGTAAAGTCGAGAACCAAAAAACCCAGTCATTGTGGGATTCTACAAGCCTCCGGATGCAAAAACCAGCAATTCCAGGAACAGCTTTAAAAAAATTTACCATGTCTGGAAAAACTTCCACTTGCATCAAAAACCTTTCCCGGGGGATTTCAATTAAGGCACCTAAAAGGAGGAATATAGCAAATAATATTTTTGCACCAGGGGCGCTCTGATAAAATCACACTCACACGGCTTTTTAAAACTCGCACAAAATTCAATTTAAACCAGCAATAATAGAGCCTACAGAATGGAGATACACTAGCCCATCTTCACTAACAATGATGATTGATAAAAAAATGTCACCAATCAAAAAGAATATACTCAGATCACAAATAATTGA
>NC_069427.1:3653657-3673149 GCF_026875155.1 Cherax quadricarinatus
AGAAACTCTGCAGAGTGCACATAATTCTCCTTTTTTTACTCAGTATATAATGTTTTCCGCCCAAGATTGGTTCCAGGCGCTAGAGGGATGTATCGTATAGGATTGATGACACAAATTAAAGTTCTAGCACGTAAGAGCGACCGTGAAAACACCAGAAAAACCGGGAGCACAACGAGGCACGCTGACACGCTATTATGGTTGCACTTGTCTCACTGAGCCTGGTTGGTTTAGTTATTGTTGGTATGAGAAGTGTGTTGTTCATATTGTTGATGAAATCAGTTACAGGCTGATCATCTAGTAGGCCAAGGTTGATGTTGAAGTCTCCAGCTAAGAGAAGGTGGCGCTTATTCATTTGTCTGTTATTAGTGCCTTTAATTTCTCACTGAAATTTGGGATGTTTGTGTGGGGTATCCGTTAAATGGCACTGATTGTTATAGGCGTCTTAAGGTTTTTTACAGTAAAATTAGCAAAAATGTATTCCCCATATTCATCACTAAAGCAAGTGGTGCTAATACAAAATAATTGGTTAGAGTAATAGATTGCAATACCACCTCCAACTTGGTATGGTCTGCAGTTGTGGATTGCTGTGTATCCTGTTAGAGGGTAGATATCTATTGTGTCCTGCTTAAGCCAGGTCTCAGTTAGAATAATGAAGGAGAAGGGTGTCTTTAGTGACTCAAGGAGTGCCAGGGGGTCATAGTGTTTGCTTAAGGAACCTGATGTTGTAGTTAAGAACTGATAGACTTTTAGCATTGTTTAGGATAGCGCTGGCTTGTGATACTGTGTAATAATAGGTTTTGTGTAATAGGTTTTGATTGGGTGTCAGATTATGGAGGTTTAGATCATCTTCTAGATTTAAATTATGGTTATTTATATCCTGAGTTGTGTGTCGAGTTCTAGTACTGATATCTGTAGTGGTGGAAAGTTTGGACAAGTATATAGCTAAAGCATTTTGGTCATAAAGAGTATAGTCACTAATACACATAATGAAGTTGATGTTGTCTATGTGTTGTGCTGGAATGAGCTAAAGTGCAACTAGGTATAAACTAGTAATATAAAAATACAAATTAAAAATAGAACAAGACTCTCACTTGTAATTGCACTAAGGTCTAATATAATGACTTTGGTATTGACTATGTATTGAGCTAGAATGAGCTATAGTACAACTGAGTTTAATCTAATAATAAAAAAAGGCACAACTCTCGATTGTAATTGCACTAAGGTATATAAGTTGTTTACAAAAACTAGAGTATAACTAGATTTAAATTGACAAGATAAAATACACAAGTTGAGGTAGCAAAAATAAAAATAAAAATGACAATGACTTGGTTATAATATGCTAGTAAGATGGTAGACAGGATAATATAAAAGTTGTAGTTGAAAATACTAGTTTAAAAAAGATAGAATAAAAATGGGAATAATAAAAGTTTACAATAAGTTTGGTCAATATAGTTTAAAGTAAAATTGGGCAATAATAGAAATTTTAGAATAAAATTGGGCAATAGAGTATTTCTGAAAATGAGGTAGAATAATTGAGGACAAGTTATGGTTAGTTTAAAATAAAATAAGATAGAACAGTGATGTGGTAAGATGTGAAAAAGGAGATAGATTCTGTAGGTACTAAACACAAGACTATGAGGTAAAATGGTCATTGAATATAAAATTTAGGGGGGCACAAATTTATGACAATATAACACTAACTGTGGACTGTGGGTATTATCTGCACTTTACTCTGATTCTGTTAGTCCAGCCTAACTTAGGAATGTTTTAAGGTCATGTTCTGTCGAGATGAAGTATCTTTTCCCAGTGGGCTGTTTCCTAACTGCGATTTTTTCCATCCCTCAGAAAGCACTGGTGGATTTTTTGGGCATAACATAATTTTCTTAGCCGGTAAAGGAGGTTTTTGTCTTGTTTTGGTAAGGCACTCATTGACATAAACATCAGTTTTCACAGAAATAGATGTTTTTAGTAGGTTGTTTCTTTGTAGGCTAGTTTGGAATTTTAACAGCACTGTTTTTTTACCCGCATGGTAGCCCATCAGTTTGCAATCCTTTAGGTCATCACTACGTATGTTAAGGTGAAGGTGGCCCTTGATAAGTTGTAGGGTGGTCTCCATGCAGGTCTCTTGAGTGACTGTGGGTGGGAGATGTTTGCTGTTAACTACAACAGCGTCAGATAGCTGTTGTTGGTCATTATGGTCTTGGAAGTTGGTAATGACATTGGCAAGTTGTTGGTCCACTCTTGATCTTTCCTCTATAATGTTGGTAGTAAGGAGGGTGACTTGGTCTTTTAGAGTGTTGAAGGTGTCTAGGGACTGGGTGTGGGTGTTTCCTTGTTGTTCCAGAGTGTCTAGTTTATGTTCTAGAGCAGTGATCTTGCTGAGGTACTCTGCATTGCTAGCTTTTAGTTCCTGCATTTCATGAGTTAGTTTGGTGATCGTTTGGTTCTGAATCATAAGGAGTTTAGCTATTTCTAGGTTGGTGACCTTGACAGCAAATCCTAGGAAGGAGTTATCTTGGACTGTGGCGGTGGCCATGTTTGTTGTTGTTTGTCGTGTGTTGTGGTGATGCTGGTGGGTGATGAGGGTTGTGTCCTGGCTGGCAGTACCAGAAGTTTTCCTCGTGGTATTACTGGTCTCACCTTTGATGTTAGGAGTCCTTAGCTGGTTACTGGATCTTCGTTTATTGCTCTGACCCGTGTCCAGTGTCCGTGTCCGTGTATAATAGGCAATGGGTGATGGATGAATGTTGTGGAGTATCACATCAGTGGCAGCGGGGTAGGAGGTGGTAATACAAGTCCTATTAGTTGGTAATTTGTGTACTTTTGGGTGATTTCTGCAGTTGATTTATATCATTCTGGGTATCCACACATGTTAGCGTTGTGTGGGTCTTGATTAGGCCATCACTGAGCTGCTGGGAACCTCAGGAAGAAGTAAAAATAGTGGACAAGGTTCCTGTTGCCGGTGCCATAGTAGTAGTAGTAGTAGCTTACCTGTTTGTTGGGTTATCTTATTGAAACTAACAATGATGATCTGATAAGAAATGTCACCATATCAGGAAATAGCAGAAATTGTACACCAAATCCAGTCATTCCTGGAGTGGAACCACAGTCGATGGCCTCCACTCCAAACCAACAGATACAGATGCTAATGCCGGAAAAAAAATCCCCCCCCCCAGTACCAACAATACCACCAGTCCGATGACATTCTTCTTTACAAATATACAGGGTCTAAAGCCAGCAACAAACAACAAAATACCTTTCATCCGTGGACTGCTTGCAGAGGCAAAGGCAATGTTCGCGGCTTTCACTGAGACCCACATAAAGGATCACTTGGACAACGAAATATGGATCCCAGGTTTCAACCTATACAGATGTGACAGAGTGAACAGGCAAAAGGTGGGGGGGGGGTTGACCTGTACATTGCAGAGTCACTTGTTTGCAAAGAACTGCTTAATGCTTCAAATGATGTAGTGGAAGTTTTAGCAGTAAAGGTCGAGAACCAAAACCTAGTCATTGTGGTAGTCTACAAGCCTCCGGATGCAACATCCCAGCAATTCCAGGAACAGCTGTTAAAAATTGACCACAGTCTGGAAAATCTTCCATCTCCTGCACCCAACATCTTGCTCCTGGGGGATTTCAACTTAAGGCACCTAAAGTAGAGGAATATAGCAAATAATATTGTTGCAGTAATAATGCCAGGAGGCAGCTCTGATGAAAACTCACACTCACACGAGCTTTTAAATCTCTGCACAAAATTCAATTTAAACCAGCAAATAATGGAGCCTACTAGACTGGAGAATACACTAGACCTCATCTTCACTAACAATGATGATCTGATAAGAAATGTCTCCATATCAAAAACAATATACTCAGATCACAACATAATTGAGGTTCAGACATGTATGCGTGGAGCCCCAGACCGACGTAATGAGATTAGTCGCGAGGGAGCATTCACCAAATTCAACTTCAATAACAAAAACATAAAGTGTGACTAAGTAAACCAAGTCCCAACCGATATAAGCTGGGAAGATATACTAAGCAACACAGACCCCAACTTATGCCTAGAACAGATTAACTTGGTGGCACTCGATGTATGCACAAGGCTTATTCCTCTAAGAAAAAAGAGGAGTAGATGTAAAATAGAAGAGGACAGGCGCTCCCTTTACAGGCGACGGAAAAGAATAACAGAGATGCTAAAAGATGTCAATATATCTAAAATGCGTAGGGAGACAATGGTCAGAGAAATAGCAAACATCGAACTTAAGATAAAGGAATCTTATAGGAGTCAGGAATTGTGGGAAGAACTAAAAGCCGTAAATGAAATCGAATGAAACCCAAAGTATTTCTTCTCCTATGCCAAATCAAAGTCGAGAACAATGTCCAGTATTGGGCCACTACTTAAACAAGATGGGTCCTACACAGATGACAGCAAGGAAATGAGTGAGCTACTCAAGTCCCAATATGACTAAGTTTTTAGCAAGCCGCTAACCATATTGAGAGTCGAAGATAAAAATGAATTTTTTTATGAAAGAGCCACAGAATTTGGTTAACGTAAGCCTATCCGAAGTTATACTGACGCCAATTGACTTCGAACAGGCGATAAATGACATGCCCATGCACTCTGCCCCCGGGCAAGACTCATGGAACTCCGTGTTCATCAAGAGCTGCAAGAAGCTCCTATCACGAGCCTTTTCCATCCTATGGAGAGGGAGCATGGACACAGGGGTCGTCCCACAGTTACTAAAAACAACAGACATAGCCCCACTCCACAAAGGGGGCAGTAAAGCAACAGCAAAGAACTAGAGACCGATAGCACTAACATCCCATATCATAAAAATCTTTGAAAGGGTCCTTAGAAGCAAGATCACCACTCATCTAAAACCCATCAGTTACACAACCCAGGGCAACATGGGTTTAGAACAGGTCGTTCCTGTCTGTCTCAACTATTGGATCACTACGACAAGGTCCTAGATGCACTAGAAGACAAAAAGAATGCAGATGTAATATATACAGACTTTGCGAAAGCCTTCGACAAGTGTGACCATGGCGTAATAGCACACAAAATGTGTGCTAGAGGAATAACGGGAAAAGTCAATCGATGGATCTATAATTTCCTCACTAATAGAACACAGAGAGTAGTCGTCAACAGAGTAAAGTCCGAGGCAGCTACGGTGAAAAGCTCTGTTCCACAAGGCACAGTACTCACTCCCATCTTGTTCCTCATCCTCATATCCGACATAGACAAGGATGTCAGCCACAGCACCGTGTCTTCCTTTGCAGATGACACCCGAATCTGCATGACAGTGTCTTCCATTGCAGACACTGCAAGGCTCCAGGCGGACATCAACCAAATCTTTCAGTGGGCTGCAGAAAACAATATGAAGTTCAACGATGAGAAATTTCAATTACTCAGATATGGTAAACATGAGGAAATTAAATCTTCATCAGAGTACAAAACAAATTCTGGCCACAAAATAGAGCGAAACACCAACGTCAAAGACCTGGGAGTGATTATGTCGGAGGATCTCACCTTCAAGGACCATAACATTGTATCAATCGCATCTGCTAGAAAAATGACAGGATGGATAATGAGAACCTTCAAAACTAGGGAGGCCAAGCCCATGATGACACTCTTCAGGTCACTTGTTCTATCTAGGCTGGAATATTGCTGCACTCTAACAGCACCTTTCAAGGCAGGTGAAATTGCCGACCTACAAAATGTACAGAGAACTTTCACGGCGCGCATAACGGAGATAAAACACCTCAATTACTGGGAGTGCTTGAGGTTTCTAAACCTGTATTCCCTGGAACGCAGGAGGGAGAGATACATGATTATATACACCTGGAAAATCCTAGAGGGACTAGTACCGAACTTGCACACGAAAATCACTCACTACGAAAGCAAAGACTTGGCAGACGATGCACCATCCCCCAATGAAAGCAGGGGTGTCACTAGCACGTTAAGAGACCATACAATAAGTGTCAGGGGCCCGAGACTGTTCAACTGCCTCCCAGCACACATAAGGGGGATTACCAACAGAACCCTGGCAGTCTTCAAGCTGGCACTGGACAAGCACCTAAAGTCAGTTCCTGATCAGCCGGGCTGTGGCTCGTACGTTGGTTTGCGTGCAGCCAGCAGCAACAGCCTGGTTGATCAGGCGCTGATCCACCAGGATGCCTGGTCACAGACCGGGCCGCGGGGGCGTTGACCCCCGAAACTCTCTCCAGGTAAACTCCAGGTAATGTATAATGGAGAGATACTTCTTAATGTACACCAAAAATGAGAGATCAGACCATAAACGGGCTTCCACATGGATAAATTGTCATTTTTGTGGAAATTGGTGTCACGCCCCTTGTGCAGATATCCAAGAACTAGCTACAAGCAGTATAAAAACAGGGAAATGTTTTTGGGTATGCCCAAATGAGATAAATCTGTGGACTAAAATCACAAGGGTATTAAAAGAGGATAACATCAAAGCTGCTTTCATAGAAAACCTGGAAGCTTTCTACAACAGATGGGAACATAAAAAGTCTGGGCTGAATGGTACTGCCCTTGATACTGGCCATGTAGTCAGAAACTGTAAGGCTGGAGGTGATGTCCTGGTAGTCAGTAAATGTAGGGCCGATAGTGCTGTCCTGGGAGACAGTAACGGTGAAGCTGGAGGTGCTGTCCTGGGAGACAGTAATTCAATTCAATTCAATTCAAAGTTTATTCTCTATAAGGATTACAATGCTGAGTTTACAGAAGCTGGAGGTGCTGTCCTGGGAGACAGTAATGGTGAAGCTGGAGATTTTGTCCAGGTAGTCGGGAATTATACGCAGGAAGGAATACATATAAATGACATCATAGGGGACAGGAGCCGTATTAGGGAAACAAATGTAGTCAAAGATAAGATAAAACCAATATTGCAAACTAGAAATACCACAGGAAATAGCAAACAAGAGGACTCAACTAGCAATAGTGAGGATATATTACCAAAAACAAGTGGTGGGAGCTCCATTGTTGGTGCTAGGGAGGATAGGAATAAGACAGGGAAACATGCACCAACAGGGAATACAGTCACAGAAACCCAAGGCAAACGGAAACCAAGCCTGTGCACATACTATGCACTTGGTATCTGCAGACATGGGAAATCTGGAAAAACAGACGGGACGTGCAACTATGACCACCCTAGAAAATGCCGTGCCCATATGACAACAGGAAAATGCAAACTCCCTTCCTATAAGCTTTTTCACCCCGAAATGTGTACCTCTTCAGTACAGGAAAGACTGTGCTATAACTTAAATTGCCAGACACACCATCTAAAGGGGACAAAAAGATACAAAACATCCAGGCCATGGGAAAACCTGGGTAGCCACAGCCACTCAAGAGGGAGAGGTTTTTTAGTGCCAGGAAGGAAAAAAAACTGGCAGGAAATAGCAGAAATTGTACACCAAATCCAGTCATTCCTGGAGTGGAACCACAGTCGATGGCCTCCACTCCAAACCAACAGATACAGATGCTAATGCCGGAAAAAAAATCCCCCCCCCAGTACCAACAATACCACCAGTCCGATGACATTCTTCTTTACAAATATACAGGGTCTAAAGCCAGCAACAAACAACAAAATACCTTTCATCCGTGGACTGCTTGCAGAGGCAAAGGCAATGTTCGCGGCTTTCACTGAGACCCACATAAAGGATCACTTGGACAACGAAATATGGATCCCAGGTTTCAACCTATACAGATGTGACAGAGTGAACAGGCAAAAGGTGGGGGGGGGGGGTTGACCTGTACATTGCATAGTCACTTGTTTGCAAAGAACTGCTTAATGCTTCAAATGATGTAGTGGAAGTTTTAGCAGTAAAGGTCGAGAACCAAAACCTAGTCATTGTGGTAGTCTACAAGCCTCCGGATGCAACATCCCAGCAATTCCAGGAACAGCTGTTAAAAATTGACCACAGTCTGGAAAATCTTCCATCTCCTGCACCCAACATTTTGCTCCTGGGGGATTTCAACTTAAGGCACCTAAAGTAGAGGAATATAGCAAATAATATTGTTGCAGTAATAATGCCAGGAGGCAGCTCTGATGAAAACTCACACTCACACGAGCTTTTAAATCTCTGCACAAAATTCAATTTAAACCAGCAAATAATGGAGCCTACTAGACTGGAGAATACACTAGACCTCATCTTCACTAACAATGATGATCTGATAAGAAATGTCTCCATATCAAAAACAATATACTCAGATCACAACATAATTGAGGTTCAGACATGTATGCGTGGAGCCCCAGACCGACGTAATGAGATTAGTCGCGAGGGAGCATTCACCAAATTCAACTTCAATAACAAAAACATAAAGTGTGACTAAGTAAACCAAGTCCCAACCGATATAAGCTGGGAAGATATACTAAGCAACACAGACCCCAACTTATGCCTAGAACAGATTAACTTGGTGGCACTCGATGTATGCACAAGGCTTTTTCCTCTAAGAAAAAGGAGGAGTAGATGTAAAATAGAAAGAGACAGGCGCTCCCTTTACAGGCGACGGAAAAGAATAACAGAGATGCTAAAAGATGTCAATATATCTAAAATGCGTAGGGAGACACTGGTCAGAGAAATAGCAAACATCGAACTTAAGATAAAGGAATCTTATAGGAGTCAGGAATTGTGGGAAGAACTAAAAGCCGTAAATGAAATCGAATGAAACCCAAAGTATTTCTTCTCCTATGCCAAATCAAAGTCGAGAACAATGTCCAGTATTGGGCCACTACTTAAACAAGATGGGTCCTACACAGATGACAGCAAGGAAATGAGTGAGCTACTCAAGTCCCAATATGACTAAGTCTTTAGCAAGCCGCTAACCATATTGAGAGTCGAAGATAAAAATGAATTTTTTTATGAGAGAGCCACAGAATTTGGTTAACGTAAGCCTATCCGATGTTATACTGACGCCAATTGACTTCGAACAGGCGATAAATGACATGCCCATGCACTCTGCCCCCGGGCAAGACTCATGGAACTCCGTGTTCATCAAGAGCTGCAAGAAGCTCCTATCACAAAGGCCTTTTCCTTTCCTATGGAGAGGGAGCAGGGAAACACAGGGGTCGTCCCAAAAGTTACTAAAAAACAGACATACCCCCACTCCAAAAAGGGGGCAGAAAAGGGCAAAAGCAAAAAAAACTAGGACCGATAGAAAACAACATCCCTATCAAAAAAAATCTTTGAAAGGGTCCTTAGAAGAAAAGATCCCCATATCAAAAAAACCCATCGTTAAAACCCCCGGGAAAACAGGGTTTTTAAAGAACAGGTCTTTCCCTGTCTGTTTTAAACTTTTGGATCCTGGGACAAGGCCCTAGATGCCTAAAAGAAAAAAAGGGAATTTGCAAAATTTTAAAATACGGGATTTGAAAAAAGCCTTCGAAAAGTGTGCAAGGGCGTAATAGCACAAAAAAATGTTTTCTAGGGAATAAGGGGAAAAAGTCAATCGTTTGGATCTTAAATTTCCCAAAATAGAACAAGGGGGAGTCGTAAACAGGGAGTAAATTTCGAGGAGCTAGGGTTTGGAAAAGTCTGTTCCACAAGGCAAAAGTACTCACCCCCATCTTTTTCCCTCACCCTTTTTATCCGAAATAGAAAAGGATGTCACCAAACAGCACCGTGTTTTCCTTTGCAGATGAAACCCAAATCTGCATGACAGTGTCTTCCATTGGGGGGAACTGAAAGGGGCCCCAGGCGGCATAAACCCAAAATCTTTCAGTGGGCTGCAGAAAAAAAATTTTGAAGTTAAAGAGGGAGAAATTTAAATTTATTTCAGAAATGGTAAACATGGGGAAAATTTAAATTTTCATCAGAGAAACCAAAAAAAAATTTGGCCAAAAAATTAAGCGAAACCCCAAAACGTCAAAGCCCTGGGAGGATCATTTTTGGGGGGATCTCACCTTAAAGGGGAACCGTAACTTTTGTATCAATCCTTTTCTGCTAAAAAAATAACATGTGGTAAGGGAAAACCCTTTTAAAAAAAAAACAAAAAGGGGGGCCCAAAAAACCCAAATGATGACCTCTTCGGGTTTTCACTTTTTTTTCTAGGCTGGAATATTGCTGCCCCCACTAAAGCAGTTTTCAAGGGGGTAAAATTTGCTTGCCCCTAAAAAATGTACAAGACCCTTCACGGTGCGCATAAAGGGAGATAAATTATTTTATAATAAAAAAAGAAGCCCCTTAAGCCCAAGGGACAATACAGAAAAAAGGGGAGATAAAACTCCTAAATTTTCTGGGAGCATTTGGGGTTTCCCCAAAACCTGTTTTCCCTGGAATGAAAGGAGGGGGATACATGATTATTTACACCTGGAAAACCCTAGGGGACTAGTACCCGAAAACCCCCCCCCCAAAAAATCCCCCAACGAAACCCAAAGATTTGGCAGCGTTTAAAACCCCCCAATTGAAAAGCAGGGGTGTCACTAGCACGTAAGAGACCTACAATAAGTGTCGGGGGCCGGGACTGTTCACTGTTTTCCCACCCAAACAAAAGGGGGGATTTCCAACGGGACCCTGGCAGTCTTAAAGTTTGGCACTGGAAAAAGCCCCCAAAAATTTTCATTTTCTGATCGGGCCGGGCTGTGGCTCTTTAATTTGGTTTGCGTTGAAAGCCTGCAGTAACACCCTGGTTGTTCAGGCTCTGATCCCCCCAGGGGGGCCTGGTCACAGCCGGGGGCCGTGGAGGCGTTGACCCCCGGGAACTTTCCAGGTAAAACTAAAGGTTTAAAATAGCGGAGTTCTTTTCTCAGCCATTAGGGGCCCCGCTTAGCGGTAATTTTTGCTTTGGTTTTTATGGTTTTATTCTTTTTTTTTTTTGGTTTCTTTTTGATAAAAATGAAAGTTACTTTCCCCAGAAATAGTTATGATTTTTTATTGCTATCATGATGAAAAGTCCTTGAAATTGCGTCACAGTAGCAAAAAATGTTTTTATTCTTTAGCAAAAGCTCAGAGTAAACAAATGACTTTCACCTTTCCAAACCCGCGCCTCCCAGTCAAAATTCCCATACGCAGTCGGAATTTTAATGACTTTTAAAATACAATTATTACAATATATTATGTAGCGGTCTGCAAAAACAGTAAATTTCTATTTTTTTTTCTGAAAAAAAATTTTAAAAATGGAAAAGCGAAAAGTAATATAAGAGGGGCCAAAAGGGCCGTGATATAAACGGGAAAAAATTTTAAATTTTAGTGCCGGGAATTTTCTTCATTGTTTATTCGGAAACCCTATTTTAAAATTGGCCATCTGTTGAATTTGTGTAAAATTGGCCGATTCCCAAATTTTCTGACCCCTTTTTTGGGGTTTGTTGAAATTTAGTGAATGGGCGGTTTCTTGTACTCAGTTGACAAAAAAATTTGGGAATTTTAAGTAAATAAGTTTTTTAAAGGTTTTCCAAAAATTTACAGTTACATAGATTATCAAAAATTTAGCAGTGTAGTATAGAAAAACCTAGGAAAACCCCAAAAAAGTCAAAGGGAATTTTTTTCCAGTACCTGGTTTGGGCTTGCCATTTATGATTTTTGGAAAGGGCCTGGTGGCTAACACTTTGCATCACACGGGGGGGCCCCTGGGTTTTTCGTTTCCCCAGCGAGAGTAGAAAAAATTGGGTTGTTTTTTTCCCAATGTTTTTATTTTCCCCCATTAAAAAAAATGGGACCTGGGGGGGTTAGTCGATTTGGTGTGGGTCGACCCCGGGGGACACTGACAAATTTCCCCGACATTGTGGACCCAAAAAGTAGGGGCTTTCTTATATTTGGTATGTCATTGTTGTCAGCTGGGCCCTGTATAAAATGGTAATCTGGAACACTAAGGCCCCCAATGATGCCAGTTTTGTGGGGGAGGCCCTGAAATTTCACTAGATGCTCTGTCATCCCCGAATTTCCTTTGTCCCCTTCTATGGCTCCGTACCCCTAAAACGTGTACAGTCGGTTTTTTTTTAGGCCTTTTTTTTGACCATTAGGTTATCCTGGAAACCCACTAACCTCTTGAAGGAAACTTGTAACAGAAAGTGAACCTTCTTAAAAACCCTTGCTAAATTTTTCAGGGAGAGCTGCCGTCGAACTTTTCTTCTCCTACATTCGCCCTAAATTTTTTTGAAAGTCAATTATGGTAACCGTTTTTTAAAGCGGCCTCCCCTGTACTCTTCTAGTTTTTAAACCCCCATCCACCCGGGGGATTGCATTTATCCCTTTGGGGGCTTTTTTGTGTGTGTGTGTGTCTGTGGGGAAGAGAGACTCAGAAATTCAACTTTTTGCCCAATAATCACTACATTTTGTGCCCGGGTGTGGAAGTGTGAATTGCCCCCTTACTCAAAAAATTTGTTCAGGGTTTGAAGCCATGTATAAACGTAAGAAACCATTCTTACTTTATTCATTACCTTTGAAAATTGGGGGTTTTTCTTTACCTTTTTTAACTGGAGTTTTTTTTCCCTTGTACCTTTTTAAGCCTTTAAAAAAACTTTGGGGGGCCCGGGGCCCCGGGGAACCATTGTGAAACCTCTGAATCTGAAAATACCTTTAAAAAATTGTCATGATTGGACAAACCCTTCCTGGAGTTCTTTTCCTTTTTTAAATTGGGTGATTTCATTACCTTTGAAAATTTGTAAATTTCATTCCCTCTGTAATTGCTCAGCTTTTCAAAAACTTTGGGCCCCAGTCCCGGGACCAATTATGTACCTTATCGCCCCCCGGGGATGGGTAGGGGTTGCTTTAATAAACATTTTAAAAACTAAAAACTAACTCCCCTTTTTCCCGTCTTCCTCTTTTTGAGGGGCCTTTTGCGGGAAAGGGGAATTTTCCTTTCATTGCCGATCGTTGTGATGCCCCATTCCCCTTCGCCCCTGTGTTCACTCTTAAATCTCCGCAATCCTTCCATAAATAGAATAGTCACCAAAGTTAGTAGACATTCTTTATTTGTTCTTTGCCCCTGTTCGTTTCATCCTTTTTTTTCCCCTAAAATTCCTCTTGTCTTCCCTTCATTTACCACCTTTCTTTGTTCATGTGATCTCACTTTTCCCTGCCCCCCTGGGAAAGGGTTCCAGTGTTTAAGTCTTTTCTTTTAACCCCCTTGCGTAAAAGCCCAGTTTCCCTTTCCGTAGTTTCCCGCCTCTTTTTTTTGGCCCAACTTTGTCTCATTCTCATGCCAAAAGATGAGATAAATTTTTAACTTTTTAAAAACCAGTTGGAAAACCCTGGGGCCCCCGACTGCGGCAAGCCGAGTCAAAAACCCAAAGTTTTTTGGGGTTTTAAAAATTTAAAATTTTCCATTGATGAAAAAAATTATCTAATAAGTTCCTCTACAAAAAAACGAGTAATGTGTTTTATAAATGAGTGCCTAACTAAAAAACGTCAGAACCTATTTTTCAGACATCAAAAAATTTTAAAGGATTTGGAAAATTTGATTTATCTGAATGTATCAGATGTTATAACAGAAAATGAAAAAAGGAAAAATTATTATTTATAAGTTAGAAAAAGTAGGTTTTTGGGGACACCTAGGGCGCAAAAATGTTCCCCCCTTTGATACTACCACTGTCATATCCAAAATTTTCTCTGGGCCCCTTTAATTATAAAAGAAAAAATACATCACCAGGAATGCTGGTAAAAATAAAAAATTTTTTGGACTGTATATTAAAATTAAAAAAGGGGTTATATATTCAAAAAAAACATAAAAAGAAGGAGAATTTTCTTAATATATCTCACCAATTTTTACTGGAGACTAATGTGTATTTAGAAAACCTCACTGCATTATGAAAAAAACCCCTGGCCAGGTTTAAAAATAAGGGCTTAAAATGAGGTTCCCGGAGTGCCTTTTTAGTTTGCCGATATCTCAAAGGGGGTTTTTTTTTGCAGGAATGCACATCCCCAATTTTGCCCCCTATTTTAGAGGTGTATCCCCAAATTTTTAAACCCCAGAGACGAAAAATTTTTTCCCCCTTACACTAAAGTTGTATTTCCCAATTTAAAAATAAAAAATTGCGAGTTTTTTTTCCTTCTTCAAAAGCGCAGGTTTCCGTTTTCTATGGGCAAATATTGTTAAAAAACAGTATGGCCTTCCATTTACCCCTTAATACTGTATTTTTGGAAAAAAAATATACAGTATTTTCCCAAAAAATGGGATCCAAAAAAAAACCGTGCTTTACTCGTGATGGAAATTTTGTGGTAAAAATTTAAACAGACACGGTCGTAGGTTTTAAATAAATGATTTAAGGGAAATTTAGGTTTTTTTCTCATTCACTGGTTTGATGAAATTTGGGTTTAAACCATATCTAAAACCAAATTTTCAACCAGTTCAGTGCTGTATTTAATACAATTTACCTTATTTAATCCCTATTTTTTATGACTGTTTTTGTATAATTTTAAATTTCCCCGGGTAATTTAAAACAAATTAAGGGGTTATTCAAAGGGGCCAATCCAGGTTTCAGGTCCGCCATCCCCAAATCCCACAATCAGTTATTCGTTCCTTCGTTATTCCCGGCCCCTAATTTTGGCTTTGCAATTTAAATTTTAAATTTCTAGGATCGCCACACCAAACCCGCTGGTACTGTTGCTAAATTGTGCAAAAGTCTTCCAATTTCTTTTTTTCCATTTATTGTTTTTAAAACCCGCTTAATTTTAGCCTAACCATGGGGGCCCGTGAAAAAAGAAAAAGCTTCTCATTATGTAAAACAGCTACACCGTACATTTTTCCATTAAAGATAAGGTGGCTTTGAAGCCAAAGTCGGTTTTCATGGCTCAGTCTCATGAAGCAGGAGAATTGCTTTTTTTTATTACACTAAAAACAACACTACGCTTATTTACCTAAAAAAAAGTTGATTTTTAAAATGCATTAAAAAACAATATAGATAACATAATACATGTTAAATTCTCCGCAGCAAGCAGCAAAAAAGGCTTTCCCTACAAAATGCCTCCCTGGGCCCATCCGAAAATCCAGTGATGGCCAAATTGGGAAGTACTGCTGGCCCAAAAAATGCAAAAGGAAAACCCATAGTGAATAAAAAATGACGGGGACAACAACGAAATGGGTAAAAATGGGCAAAAGAGGGGCCGGGATTTAAGTACCCGACCTGCGCCAAAAGGGGAAAACCGAAAAGAAAACGTTTTCCCCTACAATGAAATAACTGACCTCCATATCAACTGCACCAAGGGGTTTTAAAGGGAAAAAAGACAACATGGCCCGAAAACCCGATCAAAAAAAAAAACTCAAGGGAAAAGGGCAGGGGCTGTAGGACTTTTTTTTTCAGTGCCAAACGAGGAAAAGAAATTTGGGATTTAAACATGGCCCGGGGGGGCTTCCCAAAAAGCCCCTACTGCCGAAGTTTCAACTAGCGAAGTGAAAATTTTCTTTTTTACTGACGTTCATCTGTTTTACAGTAGCCTTTTATTTTGGACCACCTTTTTTTTCACCTGTCCAGTGTAACGGGGAGGGGGAAAAACAGGGAATCCCTCAAATCAACCCGTACAAAAAACCAAGGTTTTTTAGGGTTTGGATTTTCCCTCAGTGCCCGTCGTGAGAAAGGGAAATGAAAAGTTAAAACAGTCAAGGTTAATGTTTTAGTGCTGAAAATTATTTAACTGGACCAGTGTTTCGTGAGAGAACATAGCAGAAAAAAGCCCAAAAATTTTCTTAAAATCAAGGAAAGTCAAAGGGTTTTTAGGTGGGTTACTCCCTCAGTGTTTTAAAAATGGCCCGGGAGTCCAGCAAAAAACAGGTCAGGAGACAACAACAAACCCCAAACCCCGGTAAAAAGGAAACCCGAGGGGGAATTTTAAAAGGGTAAAAAAGGGAAAAAAATGGGGGCGGTTTAAAAAGGGGGTTTTTTAGAGGAAATTTTACTATTAATTTTAGTGGTGATTGTAAAAGCAGTCTAAGTGTAATAGGGACTGGAAAAGAGAAAAAATATTATTGTATATGGAAATAAAAAGAGCGGGAAAAGTGAAAATGGCAGGCATTAGGGGGGTTAAGGGCCCGCCTTTAAATTTATTTTTTATTTCTTTTTTCAATTCCAAAGAAGAAAGGAAAATCGGTTTATGGGGGTGGAAAAAAATTGGGGGAATGGAGGGGTAACAGGGGCCCCGGGGCAGTAAAAAACCCCAACAGTTGCCATCCCCCCAAAAAAAGTAAATGTCACTATGCCGGGAAGGTTTTGGCAAAACCCCCATACCTAAAAAAAAAACGGGGGCACACAGCCTTTTTATTGTAGCGCTCTTAAGGTGGTGATATCCAAAAAAATTAAAACCCGGGGCCTCAAAAACTATTGGGGCCCGAGGCAAAAAACCCGCAGATAAATGACGGGGAATTTTTGAGGTTTTTAGTAGCTTGGAAAAGATAACCTTAACTCCATTTGTAATGCATAATAGGTTTAATGTTTAGAAAAACAGCCATTATTATTCAAACATACCCAAAAAAAGGTTTCATACACTGTACTAAAGTACGCATGAAAAAAAGGAAAAAAGGACCTTATGTAAATTTTTGTAAGGGGTGGGTGCATGATGGGGTATGTACAAAATTTTAGCAACGGTGCCAGAATTCATTTTGTGTGTAAAAAATTTCCTTTGGCCCCGTTACCCCTTTTGCAGTGATGAACCCTTGATTTAATTAATTTTAATCAAATGACCCCTTGCCCCTATATTGATGTTATGATTTTTTTTTATGAAAAAAGGGCCCTTTTACTTTTTTCCTGGGGGTTTACATGGGGGGGAGAGTTCCCGGGGGGCAAAAGCCCCCCCGGCCCCGGGCTGTTTACCAAAGGGCCCCCTGGTTTGGGTCCCGAGCCCGATCAAACCCGGGTGTTGTGCTGGGTGCCGCAAAACCCAAAGTAAGAGCCCCAAACCCGGCTGATCCCGGAAAACCCACGTTAAATTTCTTTTCCCGTGCCCGCTTGAAGATGCCGGGGGGTTTTTGGTAATCCCCCTTTTTGTGTGCTGGGGGGCAGTTGAAAAAGTCTCGGGCCCCCGACACTATTTTTGGTCTCTTAACTGCTAGTAACCCCCTGCTTTTCATTGGGGGGATTGCATCGTCTTTCCAAGTCTTTTGCTTTCGTTTGTTGGGTGATTTTCGTGTGCAAGTTCGGTTTCTAGTCCCCCTAGGATTTTCCCGGTGGGATATAATCTGTATCTCTCCCTCCTGCCTTTTCCAAGGGGAAAACAGGTTTTTGGAAACCCCAAGCGCTCCCAATAATTGGGGTGTTTTATCTGTTATGCGCGCCCCTTTAAAATTTTTTGTTTCATTTTTTAGGTCGGGGAATTTCACCTGCCTTGGAAAAATTTCTGTTAGTTGCAGCAATATTCCAGGCCCGATAGGGAAAAAGTGGGCCCGAAGAGTGTCATCATGGGGTTGGCCCCCTAGTTTTTAAAGGTTTTCATTTCCATCCTGCCCTTTTTCTAAGGGGGAGATGCGATTGATTCAATGTTATGGCCCTTTAAGGTGGGGATCCCCCGACATGATCCCCCTCCCCGGTCTTTGACGTTGGTGTTTCGTTATTTTTTGGCCAGAATTTTTTTTGTACTCTGATGAAGATTTAAATTTTCCCCATGTTTTCCCTATCTGAGTAATTTTAAATTTCTCATCGTTGAAATTCATTTTTTTTTCTGCGCCCCCTGGGAAAAATTTTTGGGTTTATGTCCGCCCGGAGCTTTGAGTGGGCTGCAAGGGAAAACAAATGTTGCAGATTGGGTGTAAACTGCAAAAAAAAAGGGCACGGTGCGTGGCTGACATCCTTGTCTATTTCGGATATGAGGAGGGGGAAAAAAGTTTGGGGGCGGGGTTTTGTTTCCTTGGGAACAGAGCTTTTCCCGGGAAAAGGGCCCCGGATTTACTCTGTTGACGAAATACCCCTCGTGTTTTTTAGTGAGGAAAAATTTTTGATCCATCGACCGACTTTTTTTTGTTATTTCCCTTTTGCCCCGCCTTTTGTGCGGAAATTTCGCCATGGGGACACTTTTTCGAAAGGGTTTTGCAAAAATCTGTATTATTAATCTGCATTCTTTTTGTCTTCAGTGCTTTTATAACCTTTCGTAGTGTCCATTAGTTGAAAAGGGGCAAGAGGACCGTTCAAACCATGTTGCCTGGGTTGTGTAACGATGGGTTTCTAGATGGGTGGTGATTTTGTTCTTAGGACCTTTAAAGATTTTTATGTTTTGGGATGTTGTGCTTTTGGTCTGTATTTCTTTGTGTTGCTTTATGCCCCCTTTGTGGAGTGGGGAGTTGTTGTTTTTAGTAACTGGGGACGCCCCCCTGCCCATGCCCCTCTCCATGGAGGGAAAAAGGGTGTGTGGGGGTTTTGCAGTTCTTGTGAAACAGAGTTCCAGGGTTTGGGCCCCGGGGGGCAGAGTGCTTGGGAGTATTTATCGCCTGTTCGAAGTCATTTGGCTCAGGATAACATCGGATAGGCTTGTGTTCATAAAATTTTTGTGGCTCTCTCATAAAAAATTCTTTTTGATCTTCGATTCGTCGGTTAGCGGCTTGCAAAAAAACTGAGTCTTTGGGACTTGAGTAGTTCATCTTTTCCCTTGTGTCTCCGTTTTGGCCCCATTTTGTTGAATAGGGGGCCCAAATGGAGTTGTTCTCGTTTTTTGATTTGGCATAGGGAAGAAATATTTGGGTTTCTTTCGATTTCATTTATGGCTTTTGTTCTTCCCCCGGGTTCCTGCTCCTAAAAGGGTTCTTTTAGCTTAAGTTCGAGCTTGCTTTTCTCTGACCAGTGTCTCCCTACGCATTTCAGATTATTGACCTCTTTTTGCCCCCTGTTTTTTTTTCCGCGCCTGTAAAGGGAGGCCTGTCTCTTTTGTTTTTTCTCTACTCCCCTTTTTTTTTAGAGGAATAAACCCTTTTGCATACATCGAGTGCACTGAGTTAATCTGTTTAGGCATAAATTGGGGTCTGTGCTGTTAGTATGTCTTCCCCGTTATATCGGTTTGGACTTGGTTTATTGGTTCACTTTATGTTTTTGTTATTTAAGTTGTTTGGTGAAGCTCCCTCGTGACTAATTTTTTGTCGGTTGGGGTCCGCGCATACTGACTAACCCAAAAATGTTGTACTGAGTATTTGTTTTTGATTGGAACATTTCTTATCAGATATCATTGTTAGTGAAGATGGGGTTAGTGTATTCTCCAGTCTGTAGGCTTATTATTTGCTGGTTTAAATTTAAATTTTTTGCAAAATTTAAAAACTCGCGTGAGCGTGAGTTTTTATCAGAGCTGCCTCCCGGTGTTATTCTGCAACAATAATTTGCTAATTCCTCATTTTTGGGCCTTTAAGTTGAAATCCCCCCGGGCAAGTGTTTGGTGCAGGAGCTGGAAGGTTTTTCCCGACAGTGGTCAATTTTTAAAGCTGTTCCTGGAATTGGGGATGTTGCATCCGGAGGCTTGTAGACTACCACAATGACTAGGTTTTTGGGTTTTCGCCTTTATGCTAAAATTCCCCTAAAATTTTAGGATTTAGCTTCTTTTCAAACAAGTGACTCTGCAATGTACAGGC
>NC_069427.1:3673649-3690248 GCF_026875155.1 Cherax quadricarinatus
TAGTCCATGAGTGAAAACTGTGTGTTGACGGGCAAAACCCCACCTAGTAGGGGCCTGATGTAGTCTCATGTAGTGAAAACGTGGTGTTGACAGGCAGAAACCTCACCTATAGTGCCTGATGTAGCCCCATGTAGCGTAACGTTTGTGTTGTGTGTCATTGTGCGTGTTTGTTTGTTTTGTTTTCTCTGTTTTATGTACAACCCCTTCATAATTTCCAGTGTTTGTTTTTTGGTAATATGAAACCTTGTTAGAGATGTTCTTTAACAAATAAAACATACACTGTAATGTATATTTGTTGTGTGTGAGTGTATTATCACTTAATATACGGTTTTGTGTGGGGGGGAGTGAAATCCCAAAGTAAATACGGTGGGTGGGGGTTTGAGAGTGTATTACCACTTACTGTATGGTGCTTATTAGGTCCGGGGTTAATGCATTTAGTGCGTAATCTGTTGTGTGTACTTTTTAATAAATTTCTGTCATTTGTTTTAAATAAAAAAAAAAAAAAACCCCTTCCCGAGTAATCCCCCCCCCCCCCCCCTTACTCACCACCCCAGCGAAATTTTGATGAAAACCCCTAACGTTAACATTCTATACCCTTCCGAAAAACCCCTTCTCCCATCTCCTCCCAACATTTCTCTATTACACACACGTACGATAAACCGTTACTGCAGTACCCCCTCCGCACCTCACAATTCCCCCCCCCCCTCATCCCCCCACGATATAATATATATAATCCACTATTAATAATCCAAAGCTTTATAACACTCTCACGAACCCCCCACATCTAGGTTAGTGCACCAGGAACACCCCCCCCCCCACCCCCTGTATTACCCTACTTAACCAAATACCTAACACCCTCCAGTCCCCCCCAAAAAATATACTGCATGGAACGCCGTTCATCCCCCCACAATTCCACACTTCCGCCCACAATTACCCCTTGGTTCTTAAAACCTCCCCCACGGTAGATGCCATGCAAAAAAAAGATAATTTCCTCCCCTTTCCCTAGGGTTTAACTTCAACTTGCTAAACCTTACCAAAAACTCTTCCATGCGTACATGGGGAACAATCCCCCCCAACTGGGACAACAATCCTGTCTACAAGCAGCTTACACAAAACCCCCACTCGAATTTTCCAGGTTCCTAAACCCAAATCAAAGCCTCAAAATAGTTTTCCCCATTCCCTCAACTCCACCCATTGTCTGATCGTCTTGGGCTTGTAGACCCCCTTGCCCGACGCTCCCCAGTAACCCCCAGATGGTGAGGAGGTGTTGTTTTGGGCCTGTTGCACCGCTGGAAATTACGGGGTTAGATGGCGGTTTGTTTTCGCAGATCTTAATATAAATTTGGGATTAACGCTTCGAGGTGCGATTACCCTAGTTCAGCTCAAATACTTTCCCAAGATAATCAGGGGACATCGGCATACAAGATAGTGAATTTGTATGGGAGCGCTGAACGGACGCATGGTATTTGGAAACTGTTTGCTGCACAGTTTATGAATCGGGGGTTTTTACGGCCTTTCAAGAGTGTGTTTTGACGTTTACTCCTGCGTGCGTTGAGACTGGTGGACGTGTCTCGATATTAACCCTGGTAAAGTTGGGGAATGTCCCCTTCGGGGCAAACGAAGCTGACATCAGAAACGTATTTGAGAAATATGGAACTGCTTTCTCCCCCAACGGGTAAGGGATAAGGGTGCCTCAAGTATCCGGGAAAGGTACTTTCGCTTAAGATGACTTGCCGCCAAACCCATACCGCATATGTGTATCTTGAATTTTTAAGGACACAGGTAATGGTTTTATATCCTGGACAGCGGCGTACTGTCGCATTTGTGGGAGTATGACCACATAGCGGCGGCATGCGAAAAAACAGACGCTGCCCAAACCTGGCAGGTTTTATTATTTAATATGTTTATTATGCACCCCTACCCATCCTTGGGCGGTAGTCAAAAGATTACAGGGGAAACATAATGGTCCAGGGAGGGACCCAAAGTTTTGATACTGAGCAAGTTACAGAGGTAATGAACTCACAATTTCAAAGGTAATGAACTCCAGGTAAGTCTGGTCACAATCTGACAATTAAAAAAGGTTTTTACAGATTACAGGGGTACGTAATGGGTCCAGGGACGGCCCCCAAAGTTTTGAACTGAACGGGTACAAAGGTAATGAGCTCACAAGTTAAAAAGGTAATGAATTCGTAGAAGGGTTACTTACGTTTTTATTTTGGCTACAATCATGAAAAAATTATAGAGTAATGAGCAATTCACACTTCCCACCCCGCACAACTGTAATGATTATTGGTGCAAATATTGATTGTTGAGTCAACCACACACACAACACACAAACACACACACACACACACACACACACACAACACACACACACACACACACACACACACACACACACACACACCACACACACACACACACTTTAGTTTAATATCTTTATACCCCATACCCACCCTGTGGGGGGTAGCAAAAGATTAAAAAGGGGTACATAAGGGGGTCCAGTGACTGGCCCCCAAAGTTTATCTGAACTAGTTACAAAGGTAATGAACCCCAGGTAGATCTGGTCACAATCAGGGCAAATTTACAGGGGAAATGAATCACTTCCCCCTCCTATAAGGGTTTACATCTAAAACAAATTACAAAGTAATGAACCACTGTACGTCCACACACCTGGTCACAATTGTAATGAGTTATAAATACAAATATTAAGTGGATCATACACCCCCACTAGCCCCGCGCGCCAAAATACACACACAGGGCGCCGCACGGACATGGCACAAGAGCGTACAAAAATAGATACACACAAAACCACACCCCCCCACACACCACCCCCCCACACATAACCAACACCCACACACACACCCTAAACAACCCACACACCCCCTCCCCACACACCCTCCCCCACACCCCACACACACACACACACACACACACAACACCCAAAAACACACACACAACACACACACACACACACCACACACCACACGCACACACACACACCACCCCCAACACCCCGCACACAACCCTCCCCCCAACCCACACAACGCATGCAACACGCTGCCACCACCACACACACACACACACACACACACAACACACACACACACTCACACTCACACCCCCTCACACTCACCTACACCATGCACACTGCACACAGCCCACATGCACACATGTGGGAATGCTTTTTTTACAGCTAGCAAAGTCCCGGGTATTTCCCAGAATGGTCTGCAAAATACCACGTGGATAAAATACTTTGCCCTTTTTTGAACATTTGAGTGAGTTGTTTCTAAATTCATTTAATTTTATCACATCCAGAAAATAATGACGCAAGGTTGGGCAATAATCCATCTGGCAAAGTTTACATTTTTCGTTTGGTCTAATCGGTGGTGGGGATTTAACCCGCCAAAAAATACTTGTAACCCACCGGAGCCGGGGAGTATGACATCCAAGATCTGCTTATTTTGTTGGATGCACCATAGACATGTTTGGTCCTCCTGCTGATGGAATATTTAATGGACTGATTGTGTCAATCCCCCAATTTAAATCAATAAAGTTCATTTGAAGTTCTTTTCGTATTATTGTTTTTCAAATGCTAAATACAACCCAAAATTGTAATTACCCCCTTTGAAAGCATAAAAGCTTACCAAAATTTTTCAGTTCTATCATGCATCTGAAAACCCAAGTGAGATGGAAACCACAGCATGTGCACTCCCGACTCCACTGTCCACAAACTTACCTATCTAAAATCGGCTTCTGCACAAACATGCCAAAAATTTATACTTAATGAGTTGAGAGCTTTATGGAAGACAAGAATCAGTTTCAATTAAGTGTCAACCTTAGATACATGGACACATTTAGTGCAAGGAGTATGGGAAACATTCTGTTTGAAGGGAGATACCCGTTATTGATGCGTGCTCCCAATTTTTTTTGGAGCCATCATCCCGTGTGACAACAGCACACTACCAGCTGCACCAGTGGACGGGTAAAGAACCATCGACGTAAAAATTTGTGAAAAATTGTTTTTTGGCTAAGTTATCAATACAGCTTAAGGCATCAGTTTTGGGTCAAACGAAGCCCTTGGGTTTTGATTTAAGAAGGGGTTTTGGGGGAAATGGAGGAATGGGGTTTGGAATTGGGGGAAATCCCCTGGGCAGGGAAATGTCTCTGTGCCAAATTGATATAGATCATGACTGGGTTTATGCAGGTTGGTTCCAGTTTTTTTTTTGATCCCTCTGGAAGGATTTTCACCAGTCGAGAAGTTTGGGGGGCTTCTGTGCAGGGGTTTGAAGGTGCCTAACATATTGACCCCAAAAAGGATATTTCTTTCAGTAACACGATCTCAAAAGCTTGGAATTTAAGTTCTTTCGCTATTTAAAATTTTGGCAGTAAAGGGGATCCTAGGATGTCCTCATTTCTTTTGTTTTTCAGTTTTTTTTCCCGCCCCCCAAGTTTCCCGTCAGACACGATGCAAGTAGGGCGCTGCATAATCAACCATGATCAATAAAAAGATACACATTTTCACAATTTTAACATTAGCACCATACCTGGGATGAAAACCTGCCCCAACTCTAAGTGCTCTCAGCCTTTCTTTGTATTGGCAACAAAGTCTCGTTATAACAGGTCCAAGTAGTGGAACCTCAAAGCCTAGATACCTGTATCTGCTTACATATTCTAGAAGAGACCCATCATGCAACTGGATCTGACGAACTGTGCCTCTCTGCCGAGGAGGACGCCTGTTGAGTATCTTTGTTTATCCCCTGAGATTATTAACCCCAGGTCCTGACACGAGCTAAAAACATGATAAGAATGTTTTGGGTGTTGGAGAATCCGGTAGTGTGAATCATTATGTCATCAGCAAAACTAACCATATAATGATGGGGCTGGCTAGGCATGGCATTAAGTAAGGCATTAATCAAAATGTTGAAAAGGGTGGGACTAAGCACACCTCCCTGTGGGGTTCCTAATTCAAAATCTTTAGTTACACTTCTATGTCCCTGGAACAACACAGACGACTTTCTGTTGGACAGGTAACCTTTAATCCAGCGGAGAAGCCATCCTCCAACATCCATTCTGGCAAGTTCACTAATGATTACATGTCTGTTGGCTACATCAAAAGCGGATTTAAGGTCAAGGAACGTAGTGTATGAGCTGTCAGTGTGCAGAGTGAGAAGAAGACGTAGCCCCAGTCACACGTGATGAAGGTGAGCATCGTTCGTCAGAGGAAGGGCGTGGTCGTTTGTGGAGCGAGATGGTGGAACAGGCTTTTCAAAATGGGTGAGTCCTTCCCTCAGCTGCCTGCACCTGAGTCGTTGCTGATACCATCTACTGGATTGGTACTCCGGCATGACGTGTTGAGTATTGGTCGAAAAGACGAATGTGGGTTTGAGGATTTAACGAAGTTTTAGGACCTTGTCACCGCAAGTGGTGGAAGCTCCGTCTCGGAAGACGTAGCTGGAGACTTTCTGAGTCCGGATTGTCAACAATATGAGACTCCGCAGAAGGACGACGAGACTGGGACATCGGGAGACTTCATACCTCATTGTGAGGTGGATGTTGAGGTACACCGTGAGGCTTCCTCGGATCTTGACATGGAGGATAAGAACGTTAAAAGGGAAACGGGCAGCTACGTCAGATTCGGATGACGTACTGACGCCGGCACAGAGGACTGGGAAAAAAACTGAGAGGATGGGTGAGGGGAGGGTGGGGGGGGGGGGGTCATGAGGGACGCCATCGCAAGAAGGAGGCGAAGGGGAAGGTACTGTAAAGAAGACACATAGACGTAACAAATCAATTGGTGAACCACGGGAGGAGAAGAAAAAGGGGTGGAAAATATAAACAGGCCTTAGGTGTATGACTGCTAATGTTAAGGGTTTGTGTACTAGATTAAAGAGAGTTTGGTTGAGCATTTTCTTAGCAAACATAGAATTGATGTTCTTTTCCTTCAAGAACACAATTTCAAAGAAGAAGTGTTGGAGGTTGCAGGTTATACAGTACTGACCCTGCCAACTATTCGTTTGAAAGGTGGTGTGGGTCTTTAATAAAAGAGACGAGCCCTTTTTGTGTTGCAGAGATGTGAGGGGGGTGGGGGGGGGTGTTGCAGAAAAGTGAGGGGGGTGGGGGGAGGGTGTTGCGAGTGGATGAGACTTGGATGGGAAAGCGTGTATCCTTGGTAAAGTGTCTATGCCCCTGCGGAGAATGAACACGAAGGTTCAAACGGATTTTGTGTGTGAGGACCTTGTTTATTTTTTGCGTGGTTTTTTCCCGGGAAGTACGATAGTGGGGGGTGACTGGAACTGTGTCAAAGGGCGGCTGACGTCAAACCCCAAAAGGGGGCTGGGCATGTGTCTGCACCTCTCAGAGATTTGTTGAGGGATGTTAAGTTAAGAGATGTGTTTGGGGGAGGGGTGTGGGGAAACAGAACATACTTTACAGAAGGGGATATGCTGCAAGGTTAACAGAGTGTATATTTCACGGGGAGTAGTTGTAAAGTCTTTTAATACGGTGGAGACGGTCTTGTCAGATCATAGGGCAGTTGTGTGGGGGTAGGGTGGGAGGGAATGGCCGAAATTTATAAGAATTATTGGAAATTAAATATTAGTGTTTTAAGTGATGAGGAAGGGTTGGGGGGTTTTTTTCTATGCTGTGGGAATGAGCTTTAAAGGGGAAGCTCAGGAGGGGGAAAAGACATTGTAACGGTTGGGACTCTGGGGCAAAGGAAAGGTAAAGTCCTTTTATGTGAGGGAGGGTAGGCGTAAAAACACTTTAAAATATGGGCTAAGCGAATTAATTAGAGGATCGATTACGAAGTTGTTAGGGCAGGGATCGGTTAGTGGTGTTTACCCCATGACGAGTTGTAGACATAAAAGAGAGCTTGCGAACGTTGCATAATGAGCGGTTTCAAGCGGTGAGGGTGCAAGCAGGATTAAGAAGTTTTTGTGGGGAGATAGGCCATCCGCGTGTGTGTTGAGACAACAAAAGCAAAAGCAGGCCTGATGGCATCCCGAGCTTGGGGGTAAATAGACGAGGGAATCCATAGAGCAGGTCAAGTGATACGAAACACAAAAGCAAGAGTGCATATGCGGATACATGGTATAAAAAACACTGGACTAGTGGTGGCGTGGATGACGTGGAATTAAAAGTAAGGTGTGCACGTATGCTAAGTCATTTTGGGTCCCCAGTGATGGGAAAAGGCATTTGGTGGGGTTATTACTGAGGGGGAAAATTGAAATTGCTTTACACGGAATGAGGAAGGGCAAGTCCCCGGTATTGATGGTTTACCGTGGAATTTTATTTGCAGCATTGGGAGTTGATTGGGAAGTTCATTGGGAAGGATTATTAAATTGTATGAAGGAGAAGGGTCGTTTGGGATAAGCAGAATACGGCAGTTGTGGTGTTGGTCCCGAAAGGCAAAGGCGCCAAACCTTGGAAGTAAAGGGGGATATCGTTGCTCTGTGCAGACATAAGGTTTTCGCAAAAATTTGGGTAATAGGGTAAAATGCGTGGTGGGGAGGGTCGTTTCGCCATCGCAGATGGGTTGCCGGGCAGTCGATGTTAGAAGGCACGGGGTTATAAGAAGTTTTGTGGAGTCAAAGGGGGGAGGGGGGGGGCGGCTTTACTGGGGCCCTGGACTGGCGACCGCCTATGATAGTGGAAAGGGGCAAATGCAGAGTATTCCCTTTGGAGACAGGGTTATGGAGAAGAAATAGTTGGGTGGGTAAACACTCTGTATAAGGGGCAGGATGAGGGTACAAATAAATGGGTGTATGGGGATGGACTTTGAGATGGGTAGAGGTTTAAGACAAGGGTGCCCTATGTCACAGATCTTATTTTCGTGTTTTCAGGATCCCTTTACAGGATGGTTGAGAGCACAGTTAGTTCCCGGGTGGGGGTGGGGTAGGGGAAGGGGATTGTTGGCCTGCATTAATAGGGTTTTGTGGGTGATACGACTGTTTTGGTGTGTGAACGAATGTCTATGAAAGGGTTGGGAAAAAGTTTTTGCGTGTGTTTGAACGTGCCACGGGTATGAAGGTAAATAGTGAAAAGTCGATGATCATGGAGTTGGGTACCTGGAAAGGGGGTGGAAGGGGAGCTGTAACGTGGTTTCACACAACTGCGATGTCATTAAAGATTTACGGTATTATTTATATAGAGACGATTTGGATGTTGCGCGGGAGGAAATTCAGTAAGGACGTTGGAAAAGGTCATTGGTCGTTTGGGTGTTTTGAGGCCTCAACATCTCACTCTGGCCCAACGGTGATTGTTTTTTAACGTTTTTATGTATAGTAAGGTGTGGCATGTTGCGGCTGTATTCCCAATTACAGGAACAGCGATCAATGGAATATTGAGAAGAGTATTTTACCTTTCTGTGGGGATCGGGGGTGTGATTGGTTAAAACGTGAGGTTATGTTACCTTGTACGTCGAGGAGGTTTTAGGATTGTTGGACTTAAAGCGTAGGGTGAAAATGTGTTTTTCTAAAGTGGGGGGTTTGGCGTGTGGGTGTGATGGCGGGAAATATGGACCAAGTATATACGAGGGTGAAAAAGTGGTATAGGGGATGGAGTTAAGGGAATGTGAGATTGTACTACGAGCTTTGTTGATGGTAAAGGAATGGAGGAACATTCGCATAAGGGGTTTTGTAGTTTTCTAGGGGGTACGTGCGCAGCTCCAGTAGAAGGTTTGTTCCCCATGTACTCGTGGAAAATATATGGCTCCGATTTAGCAAGTTGAAAAATTTCGGCCTAGGGTGCGTGGGAAATCATGTTTCGTTTTTTTACCATGGTATATTGCCCGTCAGGGCAATACTACGATCCAGAATAGTCGTGGGGGAGGCGGGTGTGGGTTTTGTGGTGGGGAAGACACGGCTTTTTCACTTGTCTATTTTTGCGAAGGTTTTGAAGATTCAGGAGTTGGTTGGGGGGGGTGGTACAGAGGGTGGGGGGCAGAGGAGTGCAGGTCCTGCGTGCGTTAAGTCTCGACATCGGTGGATTAGACCAGGACGTTGAACGGGCTTTAGATTATATTATCGGGATTACGTTTATATTTCCCTGGGTAATAAAGCGGGGAAAAGGGGTCAGTGAGGTGAGAAAAGGGGTGTCCTTGCAATAACGTTTTTATCGTACCAATGTGTAGGAATAGGGGAAATTTTATGGGAAAGGGGGTGGGATAAGGGTTTTTCGGACAGTTATAAAAGGCTCACTCTTGAAACCTTGTGAATCTGTGATAAATATACGGGCAAAGCCGAATAAGTTGTCGTGTAGGTCAGTGGCAATAGCTGGCTCGTCTCTTGGGGGGAAGGATGTGAGTTTGCGTGAATATGAGTTTGGGCATGAATGTTTTTTAGTTGTTATGGATGTGTGGTTGTAGATTCAGGGTTAGGTTACTTATTGTACCTTTTGTGTACAAAATGACTGGGGTGCCTTTACATTTGTTTATGTTTTTGATGCTTACTTTGTGTAAAAAACTCGTTGTATTTTTGAGTCACTATTTTTCTTAGTTTTGTTTTTGATTGTTTTTATGGAGGTCCAGATATTTAGGCATATGAACGTGCATATGTAGGTGTATGTATATATGTGTATGTATGTGTATATATAAATATTATAATATATATATAATATATATTTATATAATATTATATATATTTATATATATGTATGTTTACCTGGAGACCTGGAGAGAGTTTCGGGGGGTTCAACGCCCCCGGGGCCCGGTCTGTGACCGGGCCCTCCTGGTGGATCAGCGCCTGATCAACCAGGCTGTTGCTGCTGGCTGCACGCAAACCAACGTACGAGCCACAGCCCGGCTGATCAGGAACTGACTTTAGGTGCTTGTCCAGTGCCAGCTTGAAGACTGCCAGGGGTTGTTGGTAATCCCCCCTTATGTGTGCTGGGAGGCAGTTGAACGGTCTCGGGCCCCTGACACTTATTGTATGGTCTCTTAACGTGCTAGTGACACCCCTGCTTTTTCATTGGGGGGATGGTGCATCGTCTGCCAATTCTTTTGCTTTCGTAGTGAGTGATTTTCGTGTGCAAGTTCGGTACTAGTCCCTCTAGGATTTTCCAGGTGTATATAATCATGTATCTCTCCCTCCTGCAAATTTCCCGGAATACAGGTTTAGAAACCTCAAGCGCTCCCAGTAATTGAGGTGTTTTTATTTTCCGTTATGCGTGCCGTGAAAGTTCTCTGACATTTTCTAGGTCGGCAATTTCACCTGCCTTGAAAGGTGCTGTTAGAGTGCAGCAATATTCCCCGCCTAGATAGAACAAGTGACCTGAAGATGTCATCATGGGCTTGGCCTCCCTAGTTTTGAAGGTTCTCATTATCCTCCTGTCATTTTTCTAGCAGATGCGATTGATACAATGTTTTTGGTCCTTGAAGGTGAGATCCTCCGACATAATCACTCCCAGGTCTTTGACGTTGGTGTTTCGCTCTATTTTGTGGCCAGAATTTTTTTGTACTCTGATGAAGATTTAATTTCCTCATGTTTACCATATCTGAGTAATTGAAATTTCTCATCGTTGGGAAATTCATATTGTTTTCTGCAGCCCACTGAAAGATTTGGTTAATGTCCGCCTGGACCTTGCAGTGTCTGCAATGGAAGACACTGTCATGCAGATTCGGGTGTCATCTGCTAAGGGAAAACATGGTGCTGTGGCTGACATCCTTGTCTATTCGGATATGAGGATGAGGAACAAGATGGGAGCTAGTACTGTGCCTTGTGGGACAGAGCTTTTCACCGTAGCTGCCTCGGACTTTACTCTGTTGACGACTACTCTCTGTGTTCTGTTAGTGAGGAAATTGTAGATCCATCGACCGACTTTTCCTGTTATTCCTTTAGCGCGCATTTTGTGCGCTATTACGCCATGGTCACACTTGTCGAAGGCTTTTGCAAAGTCTGTATATATTATATCTGCATTCTTTTTGTCTTCTAGTGCATTTAGGACCTTGTCGTAGTGATCCAGTAGTTGAGACAGACAGGAGCGACCTGTTCTAAACCCATGTTTCCCTGGGTTGTGTAACTGATGGGTTTCTAGATGGGTGGTGATCTTGCTTCTTAGGACCCTTTCAAAGATTTTTATGATATGGATGTTAGTGCTATTGGTCTGTAGTTCTTGCTGTTGCTTTACTGCCCCCTTTGTGGAGTGGGGCTATGTCTGTTGTTTTTAGTAACTGAGGGACGACCCCCGTGTCCATGCTCCCTCTCCATAGGATGGAAAAGGCTCGTGATAGGGGCTTCTTGCAGTTCTTGATGAACACAGAGTTCCATGAGTCTGGCCCTGGGGCAGAGTGCATGGGCATGTCATTTATCGCCTGTTCGAAGTCATTTGGCGTCAGGATAACATCGGATAGGCTTGTGTTAATCAAATTTTGTGGCTCTCTCATAAAAAATTCATTTTGATCTTTGACTCTCAGTCTGGTTAGCGGCTTGCTAAAAACTGAGTCATATTGGGACTTGAGTAGCTCACTCATTTCCTTGCTGTCATCTGTGTAGGACCCATCTTGTTTAAGTAGGGCCCAATACTGGACGTTGTTCTCAGATTTTGATTTGGCATAGAGAAGAAATACTTTGGGTTTCTTTCGATTTCATTTATGGCTTTTAGTTCTTCCCGCGATTCCTGACTCCTAAAGGATTCTTTTAGCTTAAGTTCGATGCTTGCTATTTCTCTGACCAGTGTCTCCCTGCGCATTTCAGATATATTGACCTCTTTTAGCCGCTCTGTTATTCTTTTTCCGTCGCCTGTAAAGGGAGCGCCTGTCTCTTTCTATTTTACATCTACCCTCCTTTTTCTTAGAGGAATAAGCCTTGTGCATACATCGAGTGCCACCGAGTTAATCTGTTTTAGGCATAAGTTTGGGTCTGTGTTGCTTAGTTATATCTTCCCAGCTTATATCGGTTAGGACTTGGTTTACTTGGTCCCACTTTATGTTTTTGTTATTGAAGTTGAATTTGGTGAATGCTCCCTCGTGACTAGTCTCATTTTGTCGGTCTGAGGCTCTACGCATACATGTCTGAACCTCAATTATGTTGTGATCTGAGTATATTGTTTTTGATATGGTGACATTTCTTATCAGATCATCATTGTTAGTGAAGATGAGGTCTAGTGTATTCTCCAGTCTAGTAGGCTCTATTATTTGCTGGTTTAAATTGAATTTTGTGCAGAGATTTAAAAGCTCGTGTGATGTGAGTTTTCATCAGAGCTGCCTCCTGGTGTTATTACTGCAACAATATTATTTGCTATATTCCTCCATTTTAGGTGCCTTAAGTTGAAATCCCCCAGGAGCAAGATGTTGGGTGCAGGAGCTGGAAGATTTTCCAGACAGTGGTCAATTTTTAACAGCTGTTCCTGGAATTGCTGGGATGTTGCATCCGGAGGCTTGTAGACTACCACAATGACTAGGTTTTGGTTCTCGACCTTTACTGCAAAACTTCCACTACTCATTTGAGCATTAAGCAGTTTCTGTGCAAACAAGTGACTCTGCAATGTACAGCCAACCCCCCCCCTTTTGCCTGTTCACATCTGTCACATCTGTATAGGTTGTAACCTGGGATCCATATTTCGTTGTCCAAGTGATCCTTTATGTGGGTCTCAGTGAAAGCCGCGAACATTGCCTTGCCTCTGCAAGCAGTCCACGGATGAAAGGTATTTTGTTGTTTGTTGCTGGCTTTAGACCCTGTATATTTGCAAGAAGAATGTATCGGACTGGTGTATTGTTGGTACTGGGGAGGATTTTTATCCGGCATTAGTATCTGTATCTGTTGGTTTGGAGTGGAGGCCATCGACTGTGGTTCCACTCCAGGAATGACTGATTTGGTGTACGATTTCTGCATTTCCTTGCCAGTTTTCTTTCCTTCCTGGCACTAAAAAACCTCTCCCTCTTGAGTGGCTGTGGCTACCCAGGTTGTCCCATGGCCTGGATGTTTTGTATCTTTTTGTCCCCTTTAGATGGTATGCCTGGCAATTTAAGTTATAGCACAGTCTTTCCTGTACTGAAGAGGTACACATTTCAGGGTGAAAAAGCTTACAGGAAGGGAGTTTGCATTTTCCTGTTGTCATATGGGCATGGCATTTTCTAGGGTGGTCATAGTTGCATGTCCCATCTTTTTTTCCAGATTTCCCATGCCAGCAGATACCAAGTGCATAGTATGTGCACAGGCTTGGTTTCCGCTTGCCTTGGGTTTCTGTGACTGTATTCCCTGTTGGTGCATGTTTCCCTGTCTTACTTCTATCCTCCCCTGTTACTGTTCAATTAGTCTGTGAGTCACCAAAGTATTAAAGGCATATAACACGTGTACATTACCCTGAGTTATCCAATTGTATCCTATAAATATGTAGCAACATTATGATTTTTGTTTGTGATTCAAACGTAGTTCATAGGTATCAAGATTGAACACTTATGGAATGGATGGAAATTGCTGACGATTAATATGATCGTCAATTTTATATAATATTTTTTATGTTAATGAATTTGTTTAGAGTAAATCATTAAATTTTGGGTGTCTAAGTTGGAATTTCTATAATCAATTGTATATTTTGTATGCAAATTACATAAACTATTGTTTAAACATAAATGTAACATGTTTGTATGATGTGCATGTAGGTTATAATGGGTTTAAGTGGTGTTTCCACCATTTTATATTTGTTACGCAGTTATATCCTTTGGTATTGTGTTTTGTTTTTTTGAAACGTACGTATGCATTTTATGGTGTGTTTTTTTCGTTTTAATATCTATACGTATTAGTTAAAGATTGGTATTTAATGGGTGTACCTCGTTGTACTCTATAGATTATGTATGGTGATGCTATTTAATTTTTAAGCAGCCTTGTATTTATGATGTTTTAAATAAAATATAAAAAAAAAAACTCCACACCACCATACAACTTACCCAACCTATCATATACTTTTCCCAGCTGCCCTCCACTCACACTTTCGCGCAAAACCTCCCATTTAAGAAACACACATTTAATCCTCCTCCTCAGATCCATCAACCCCAACCCACCCTGGCGCACAGGTAACATTACAACCTCTCTCCTCAGCCAATCGCACCTTGAACCCCACAAAAAGTTAAATACTCGTCTCAGAATTCCCACAATCGCCGTCCCTGTTAATGGGAACACGGCTGCTACGTGCCAAACCTTACTATACAATAATACATTTATAACAATCACTCGTTGCACGAGAGTCAGATGATGAGGTCGCAATGCACCCAGACGCCCCTGAATCCTTTCCATTAATTTATTCGAGTTTTCCTCTCGAGCAGCGTCCAAATCATCCTTATAGGTGATACCACAAATTTTTAAAGACACCGTTTGTTTTCTCACAACGTTACATCTCCCCCCCCCCTCCACCCAATCACCCAACCCCATGATCATTGACTTCTCTCTATTTACCTGCATCCCTGTTGCATTTCCGAACTGTTGCACAACATCATCCAAAACACCCAACGCCATCCCCTCCCGAACCAGGACTGTTGTATCGTCTACGTATCCTATTATTCCCGGCCACACATTCCCTACCCCCCCATCCATACCTCCACTCGTGTCACATACACAACGTTCAACCATTCTATAGAAGGGGTCCTGAATGCACGCAAACAACATTTGTGACATGGGACACCCCTGCCTAAGTCCCCTACCCATTACAATCTCCTCCCCCAAGCATCCATTAATCTGTACCCTCATCTTGGCTCCATTGTACAACGTGGTTACCCAATTAACTATTTCTTCCCCATAACCCTGCCTCCTAAGTATAGCTCCCAATGCTCCTCTTTCCACCCTGTCATAGGCCCCCTGCCAGTCTAAAGCCAACAACGCCGCCCCTCCCTCCCCCCCCTTTTGACTCCACAAAAAACTTCTCAGTATTCCATGACCCTCAATCATCGACCTTCCAGGCAAACCATACTGCGTTTTCGAAACCACTCTCCCTACCACACATTTGAACCGATTACCCAAGACTTTAGCGAACAACTTATAATCAGCACATAAGAGATATGGCACGGTACTCCTTGAGGGTGTGCTGCCCCTTACCCTTCTGAACCAACACTACAACTGCTGTTGCTTGCTTGTCCCCCATCACACCCTTCTCCTTCATCTGATTAAATAACCTACCCATGAAACCCCTTATCACCTCCCAATGTTGGAGATAAAATTCAGCCGGGAGACCGTCTATTCCCGGTGCTTTGCCTTTCCTCATTCCCCTTAAAGCCAACTCTATTTCCTCCTCTGTTATTACCCCCCCCTAAAGCCTTTCTATCACTATCCCTAAATTACACGTCACATACTCACACACCTTCTCTAAATCCACATTTCCCACCTTCCCACTTGTCCAATACCCTTCATACCATTTATCCGCATACGCACACATTCCTTTTGTAGTTAGTATCTCCTGACCCATTCTATAACCCCCCGCCATCTCGTGTACCTCTAACCTCGGAATAGCTGTAACCTGCTGTCTTTGTTTTTGACGTCGCAACACACACGCCGATGGTTTGTCACCCCAAAGCACCTCCCCTACCCCTGCCTGCACCCTTACCGCTTGAAACCTCTCATTTTGTAACTCCCTCAGTCTCCCCTTGACCTCGACAATTTCATCCATAGGATAGTTTCCCCCCACAGCCCCCTTCCCATAACAGCCCCTTAACCTGTCCTCCAGATAATTTGAAAGCCCATATTTAAAATCATTTATACGTTTGCCAACCCCCACATAATATTTCCTAATCCTTTCCGTGGACTGCTTGCAGAGGCAAAGGCAATGTTCGCAGCTTTCACTGAGACCCACATAAAGGATCACTTGGACAACGAAATATGGATCCCAGGTTACAACCTATACAGATGTGACAGAGTGAACAGGCAAAAGGGGGGGGGGTTGGCCTGCACATTGCAGAGTCACTTGTTTGCACAGAACTGCTTAATGCCTCAAATGATGTAGTGGAAGTTTTAGCAGTAAAGTTCGAGAACCAAAACCTAGTCATTGTGGTAGTCTACAAGCCTCCGGATGCAACATCCCAGCAATTCCAGGAACAGCTGTTAAAAATTGACCACTGTCTGGAAAATCTTCCAGCTCCTGCACCCAAAATCTTGCTCCTGGGGGATTTCAACTTAAGGCACCTAAAATGGAGGAATATGCAAATAATATTGTTGCAGTAATAACACCAGGAGGCAGCTCTGATGAAACTCACACTCACACGAGCTTTTAAATCTCTGCACAAAATTCAATTTAAACCAGCAAATAATAGAGCCTACTAGACTGGAGAATACACTAGACCTCATCTTCACTAACAATGATGATCTGATAAGAAATGTCACCATATCCAAAAACAATATACTCAGATCACAAACATAATTGAGGTTCAGACATGTATGCGTGGAGCCCCCAGACCGACAAAATGAGACTAGTCACGAGGGAGCAAATTTACCAAATTCAACTTCAATAACAAAAACATAAAGTGGGATCAAGTAAACCAAGTCCTAACCGATATAAGCTGGGAAGATACACTAAGCAACACAGACCCCAACTTATGCCTAGAACAGATTATACTCGGTGGCACTCGATGTATGCACAGGCTTATTCCTCTAAGAAAAAAAGGAGTAATGTAAAAAA
>NC_069427.1:3690748-3706360 GCF_026875155.1 Cherax quadricarinatus
CACCCAGTACCTGTAGCCCAGGGCCTCACGTACCTGTAGCTCAGGGTCTCACAGTACCTGTAGCCCAGGGGTCTCACAGTACCTGTAGCCCAGGGGCCTCACAGTACCTGTAGCCCAGGGGCCTCACAGTACCTGTAGCCCAGAGGTCTCACAGTACCTGTAGCCCAGGGGTCTCACAGTACCTGTAGCCCAGGGGCCTCACAGTACCTGTAGCCCAGGGGCCTCACAGTACCTGTAGCCCAGGAGTCTCACAGTACCTGTAGCCCAGGGGTCTCACAGTACCTGTAGCCCAGGGGCCTCACAGTACCTGTAGCCCAGGGGCCTCACGTAAACGGGCTCATGTAAATATATCATAGTTCAGTTGTTCAAGACTCCAACAACTGCCACCCATGTGAATGTGTTTACAGCAGCGTCATGTTATCTGTAGTTACTACAACACTGTTTTTTTCAGTCACATCTAAATGGGGGTTTTCTCAGGAATCCAAATTTCGCTGTCACCGTTGACCTGTACACGAGTCCCTGTGAGAGCTAAAAAAAAGTCGCATTTGATTGAGAAAACTACTGACGGAGGGTATTTTGTTTTGTTGCTAGACTTAAGACCTTGTGTATTTACACATACCAATGTTATATTGCTAGTGGCTGTACTGGAGGGGTACAGACTTTCTTGTTGTCCTCATATCTCTGGTGCTATTGAACCAGCCACTTGCTGTGTTTCCAGTCCAACATGGCTCAGTCAGTGGTCCAGGAACCAGCCACTGGTGTGTTTCCAGCCCAACATGGCTCAGTCAGTGGCTGAGGAGCCAGCCACTGGTGTGTTTGCAGTCCAACATGGCTCAGCCAGTGGTTGAGGAGCCAGGCACTGGTGTGTTTCCAGGTCCAACATGGCCCCCAAGTGAAAATATATTCTTACCATTTCTTGTCACTCTTTTTCCACTTTCTGGCACTAGAAAATCTCTGTTATCTGTACGGTTATAATCCTCACATTCTCTTTGACGTTCATGTGGTAGAATACACCTCGTTCCCTTCCTCCCGGCCATCAGACACCTTCCGTCACAGTACTGTCTCCACTACTGACCTGCATCATATCTCTGGGTGAAAGAATCTGCAGTTCCTGGGACGACATGTGTCATTATTCGGTAGATCGTGGAATTTCATGGAATGGTTGTATTGACAAATTCCAGTTGTTTATCCCGTTAGTTCATATATACAGACGTCCCAGGCACTGTGCCAACACACTGGGGCTTTGTGTGAGCTGTGATTTTATGAGGATTTTCGTTAGTAAACATTTTGATTTTAGTAGTTACAATTGACTGAGGGGCTACGGAGTCTGTAATAATCTGTGTTAGAGTCTGAAATAGTCTGTAACAGGATTTGTCCTAGGGCTGGCTGGAGACCATCCGTGGCTGCTGTACTTGTCTTGCTCTCGCTATGTACTTCTTCCGTCGAGCCCCAAAAAAAGAATGGAAGTTAAAAGTGCGTTCAGTCACAGAAGACTCGTCCAAACAGATTTCCTAATAGATTATAATCTCTCAAAACCGATCAAGTGGAAAAATAAGTGGAACGTCGCCAATGCCTGTGCTGACTATCCACCCACCAAGCTTTCCACTATGAAGCCGTGACTTAATACAAACGTCTAACCCATTTCTATGTTTGAGAGGCTTGTGTGTTGCCACCTCTCTATGTTGCCACCTCTGTGTGTTGCCACCTCTGTGTGTTGCCACCTCTGTGTGTTGCCACCTCTCTATGTTGCCACCTCTGTGTGTTGCCACCTCTGTGTGTTGCCACCTCTGTGTGTTGCCACCTCTGTGTGTTGCCACCTCTGTGTGTTGCCACCTCTGTGTGTTGCCACCTCTGTGTGTTGCCACCTCTGTGTGTTCCCACCTCTGTGTGTTGCCACCTCTGTGTGTTGCCACCTCTGTGTGTTGCCACCTCTGTGTGTTGCCACCTTGGTTAAGCACAAACCCAGCCAAGACAACATTCTCCCCACTTACAGTTATGTTCGTAGGTATCTAGACACACTCGCTCAGGTGTCAGTGAGGGGATGCAACATACAGAGTGAGGGAAGAGGGGAGAGAAGGAAAATGAGAGAGGGGTGAATGGAGGGAGGGAGGGAGGGAATGAGGGAGACCCTCAGTAGGGTTGGAGGGAGTGAGATATGTCAGCAAAACAGTGAGCTTTAAAGAGGACATGATGGGAAACAGTGGTGGCCTGCCAGCACGCTCTGACTCTCTCTCTCTCTCTCTCTCTCCCTCCTTCCCTCTCTCTCTCTCTCTCTTCTCTCTCTCTCTCTCTCTTCTTCTCTCTCTCTCCTCTCTCTCTCTCTCTCTCTCTCTCCTCTCTCTCTCTCTCTCTCTCTCTCTCTCTCTCTCTCTCACTCTCTCACTCACACAGCTGCTGCTGCGAAATGCTGTTGCAAGTGCTCTTGATGCTGCTATTGATGCGGCTGTCACTGTTGCAACCAGCACTACTGCTGCACCCGTTATTGCAGCTTCTGTTGCAGATGGTGCTAATGTTTACCTTGTTACTGTTGTTGCCTATGTTGATGTCTAAATGAGCAATGATGATAATCATCGTCATACTGATGATAATGACTGATAATTTCAAGAACTCTAGCGGTATAAAAAAAATCCAGGATTATTCTTAAATATTGGTTGTACATAAACAAAGCTTGTACAGGTACAATATGACCCATAAGGGTCATACAGCGCTGAGCTGCGATGTAAGAAAGGAGTAACACTGCAGCAGGCCTACTGGCCCATACTTGGTAAGTCTTTCTCTAGACAGTGTGTGTGTTGCTGTAGGCGGGAGGCAGGTGGGAGGGGGGACAGGTGTCTAGGTATAGAAGAGAACCTTGTTTAACATGCGTCAAGTCTAGCTCCTGGGCCCGCTTCTTAAATCTTAGTTACTGGTTCCTTTTACCCAGAGTGTGACGATACCCACTCTTCAAGCTGTGTATAGATTCCTGACTAGTTCTACTGAGTTCTACTTACTACCTTACAACGGAAAATAGTATTTTATAACATCCCCGAGGTTCGAATGCGTTATTAGCTGGCAGCTATAGCCTCTTACTAGCTGTCATCACATCTCAAACAGCTTTTAGCTCAGTACTCCCTCCAGTTTCCTAGGAATGTCAGTTAGGTTTCCCTAGTAGTTTATTCCTCACAGTTCTAGTAACCACTGTGGTTTCTTCTAGTTATTTAATAAGCTTGGTAAGATTCGGGTTCCATGATGGTGCTGCGTATTCCAGGATTCACCTAACTTACTATGTGCTCATTGTCACGAAGGAATTTTAGTTCAGGCTCGTGAAGCAGTTCTCTAGTTGGGCAGTTTTGCACTTGGTGCTGAAGTTATCAGATTTATATGAGCTTTGGTGATATGCTTGTTGCAGTGTTTACTCCCGAATCCTTCTCCTTCCATGTTATCTGCGGCTTCTCCTTCCGTGTCCGGTCTTCTCACTTCTACACTCATGACTTTGCAGTTTACAGCAGTGAATCTAAGTAATTATCATCCCGAGTTCTCTAGCAGCATGCTGAAGTATTTGCTCTTAATTGTACATCAATAATAATGGTAGACTTGCTAACAAAATTCTAGTTACAAGGACACAGATGCATGTGACGTGACGTTTTATTGTGGCAACGTTTCGCTCTCCAGGAGCTTTGACAAGTCGTTAATTTTACATCCTGTGTAAACTCCACGTTGATGTGTCACGTAAGTTGCGTACATCTGGAGGAGCAAGGACACAAGCACTGGTCCTTGTGGGACCCCGCTCGTTACCCATGACCTCCACACACGTTTCTTACACTACCCTCTGCCTTCAAATTACCAAGTTCTCCTTTATCCTTCCAGCCCCCGTCTGCTGTTTCAGTTTAAGCAGCAGCTTCTGTGTTTACTGACACAGTGAACACAGAGAGAAGATGCCGTCTGTCCAGCTTTACTTCCCTTCATTCTGTCATAAAAGTGAGTTTTGCGACTCACTTGCCATGGATTTAAACCCTACCTGTTCCGTGGTTTATAAATAAGACGTTTGTAGATGAATAATTCAGAGAACCAACAAGTTGATAAATTAGAAACATGTGCAACACTTGGGTATCTTTATTGAGGAAACGTTTCCCCACTCAGTGGTTTCATCAGTCTATACAAAGGAGAATGGTGAAGATCAGAAGGAGTTTGAGGTGATCAGTCCCTCAGCCTGGAGCCGATGTAATTAGTCCGTCAGTCTTGAAAAGAATATAGAATAGGTTAGTTAGGTAAGGTTTGTCAGGAAACAGGAAAAGGGGCACCTAGGGTCTTCATATGACTCGTAGGTGCACCTAAGTAGGTGCACCTACGACTGCTTCACCTCCACCTGACTGCAGTATAGAAGCGACTTCTTCGTACATATGTTGGTCAGCATTCTATTGGTTATAATTATAACCATAACTTTTAAAGGGATGGAGGGGTAAGCCAGTGGAAGGTTTCCGTCAGATGACCAAAAGCCAAAGCTCGGGTTATCATATAACTAAGACCAGCGTCAGGAAACACCTGTCCTGTTTCCTGACAAATCTAACCTAACCAAATATATTCTATATTCCTTTTCAAGACTGATGGACTGATTACATTGACTCCAGGCTGAGGGACTGATCACCTCACACTCCTCTGCTCTCCATCACTCTTCTTTGTACAGGACTGATGAACCTTGTGTGGCGAAACGTTTCCTCAACAAAGATACCCAAGTGTTGTACATGTTTAATTTATCAAGACAAAGTCATGATAACATATATACTTTTAAAAGTGATCAGATATCATCTCTCTTGTCATCATTCCTAGCCTTACTTAGCAAACTGTTGCTGCCCGGGGACCTGCACCTCAGTTCCTCTTGTCTTCTACTAATGAGATATTTTAAGAACAACTGTGTTGCTGAGGACAGACCTGACCAACACAAATGTCCTCAAAGATTTGTTAACTTATACCATAAATTAAGTAAAGATCCTGGACGTCACCTTAATAAACAAATGTCACAGTAATTATGAACAAGGTAGATTATAGTGGGAGAATAAACGTGATATAAAGGACCGGGAAACTAAAGTACCTCATAACATTACCATCCTCAACCATCTGAGTTTCCGTCATCCTCTCTGTGAGGGTTGTCAAGTTCCTTTCCTCAAAGATCTCCTGGTACTGAAGTTCTCTCACATCTGACACCAGTTGCCAAACTTTGCAACTTTTCCTGTAGTTTACACGTTCTTGATAAAGTTGAGACTTCAGGGCTAGACTTGTAGACTTTGTGGTGTGGCTTGTATATGGTGTGGCTGGTGTATGGTGTGGCTTGTGTATCGCGTGGCCTGTGTATGGTGTGTCAGGTGAATGGTGTGGTTGTGCATGGTGCGGCTTGTGTATGGTGTGGCTTGTGTATGGTGAGGCTTGTGTATGGTGTGGCATGTGTATGGTGTAGCTTGTGTATGGTGTGGCTTGTGTATGGTGAGGCATGTGTATGGTGTAGCATGTGTATGGTGTGGCATGTGTATGGTGTGGCTTGTGTATGGTGTGGCATGTGTATGGTGTGGCTTGTGTATTGTGTGGAAAGTGTATGGTGTGGCTTGTGTATGGTGTAGCTTATGTATGGTGTGGCTTGTGTATGGTGTGGCCTGTGTGTAGTGTGGCATGTGTATGGTGTGGCTTGTGTATGGTGTAGCTTGTGTATGGTGTGGCTTCCGTATGGTGTGGCCTGTGTATGGTGTGGCTTGTGTATGGTGTGGCCTGTGTATGGTGTGGCTTGTGTATGGTGTGGCCTGTGTATGGTGTGGCCTGGGTATGGTGTGGTCTGGGTATGGTGTGGCCTGTGTATGGTGTGGCCTGTGTATGGTGTGGCCTGTGTATGGTGTGGCATGTGTATGGTGTGGCTAGTGTATGGTGTGGCCTGTGTATGGTGTGGTTTGTGTATGGTGTGGCCTGTGTATGGTGTGGCTGTGTATGGTGTGGCTTGTGTATGGTGTGGCCTGTGTTGGTGTGGCCTGGGTATGGTGTGGTCTGGGTATGGTGTGGCCTGTGTATGGTGTGGCCTGTGTATGGTGTGGCCTGTGTATGGTGTGGCCTGTGTATGGTGTGGCTAGTGTATGGTGTGGCCTGTGTATGGTGTGGTTTGTGTATGGTGTGGCCTGTGTATGGTGTGGCCTGTGTATGGTGTGGCCTGTGTATGGTGTGGCCTGGGAATGGTGTGGTCTGGGTATGGTGTGGCCTGGGTATGGAGTGGCCTGGGTATGGTGTGGCTTACGAATAATGTGACTTGTGCTACCAATGGTAGCAGAAACTATGGTAGCAGGAACTATGGTAGCAGAAGCACTGTGGCAGCAGAAACTATGGTAGCAGAAACTACGGTAGCAGGAACTATGGTAGCAGAAGCACTATGGTAGCAGAAACTATGGTAGCAGAAACTATGGTAGCAGAAACTATGGTAGCAGGAACTATTGTAGCAGAAACTATGGTAGCAGAAACTATGGTAGCAGGAACTATGGTAGCAGAAGCACTATTGTAGCAGAAACTATGGTAGCAGAAACTATGGTAGCAGGAACTATGGTAGCAGAAGCACTATGGCAGCAGAAACTATGGTAGCAGAAACTACGGTAGCAGGAACTATGGTAGCAGAAGCACTATGGTAGCAGAAACTATGGTAGCAGAAACTATGGTAGCAGGAACTATGGTAGCAGAAGCACAATGGTAGCAGAAACTATGGTAGCAGAAACTACGGTAGCAGGAACTATGGTAGCAGAAGCACTATGGCAGCAGAAACTATGGTAGCAGAAACTACGGTAGCAGGAACTGTCAGCATAGTTGCTGATCCCTGTATTCCCTGTATTATATAGCATAGCATATTAGTATCCTCCATGTGCTTTAGACACGAGATCCCTCGTAGGCCTTTGGCTTTGTGTGACGTCATAGGCATACACATGGGCAGTGATCCCTTTGTCCCGCTCTCACTCAGCGGCAGACCGTCTAGGCGTAAACAGGCTAGGTAACTGTGGCTCCATCTCCCATCTCAGTCTGACAATATATCTACCATCTACAAGTGTGTCTACTTTCAACCTGTGATATCTCCATTCAAGAACCCTTACGATAAATGGTGCCAGCGGTGAGCCTGTAATTCTGACGATTACAGCGATTTCTGGAGATAAAGTTGTCGACCAGCAAGACGGCCATTTCGTGTTACCAGTAGGCCTACCGAGGTTCACCCCATCCAGCTACCTCAAGCCAGCTACTCTACCAGCTTCTACATTATTCACTGGTCAGTCTCTTTGTATTAGTGTTTCCTGCTTTTTTGCATTACTCCCGAGGGGTTGACCCGAGTTTGCAAAATAAGCCAGCTTCCAGTCTGTGGTGGGGGAGTCAGAACACCCGAGTCCAGTCCAGCCTAGCCTACTCCATCCAATTATTTTGCCTGCCAAGCCAGCTTCCACCCCTGCTGTGCTCATCGTGTGAAGTTATCAAGCTATTCTGTGTGAAGGTTAAGATAAAGCCAGCTAGCAACTAACCCAGGTGTCTTACCCCAGTACTCAGGCAAGCCACGTGACTAGTCTTCATCGCTTGTGATTCTAGTTCCAAGCATTCTGAGTGCTCCTTCTCATCCTTGTGGTGTTGTAGTATTTCGTGGGTTTCTCCTAAGCCAGCCGGCTTAGAATTATCTTCGCGGCAGTGTGGGTTTTCTCAGTGAGGCTTACGACGTTCAACCCATAAGCCCAGCCACTCACGATCACGTGTGTCGCACCATTGCCGGTCTCAGACGCCTCGCTCAGCCTTTACCCACAAACCCAACTACAGTCGGCCATTACAACTCACCTACCTCATCAGTGTTTTGGTGCTCTGCTAAGGGTTGTAGCACCATATTTTAAGGACCACATAGGGGGTCAAGAGCTAGAGAGTGGCGCGCCATCTTTAAAAGCCTCCTATGTGTTGTCTCTCGCCGATTTAAGCGCAATTCTACGATCATCTGTGCAGAGGACAGCAGCAAGACGATAAAAACAATCCATCAATCTCATTTTTTCAAGTGTTACAGCTATAATATTTTTTTTTTAGAGACATTTGCGAGTGTTGAGACATTTCTTTTGTGTTCCCAGTGAATTTTTCTCTTAGTGACATTCAGTGACTCTTGATCAGACTCAGTGTTTATCATGTACTGATTGCATAAATTTCTTTTAATCTCCTTAATTCAGTGTTAATTTTCGTGCATTATTTTATATCTGTTGTGTTGTGTTTCTTTTTATACACACTTGAAGTAAGTACTTAGTGTTTCCTTTGTTGTGTGTGCAACATATGAGCAGTATAGAACTTGTGTTTAAACTTCAGAATTCCAGTGAATTAACTCAGTAAATTTTTCACCTCATATTCTGCATCACAACTCAGTGTTGTCTGTTATTTTTTTTTTCTTCCCAGCATTTGTGTAATTTTATTATTTTTGTTCCCTGTGTGTTGAACATTCTTGTGTTCATATTCCTTTATTCAGCCAGTGTTTAATTTGTCTTTTATTTCCACAGACATTAGTGCCATTTTTAAAGCTCCAGCAAGAAATCTGTTGTACAAAATTTTTTAAAAACATCAAGTTTCATTGCAAGAAAATTCTAGTACTGAGTTTATGTTGATGTTTTGTGCTCTGCATCACTGTAAGTGTTGTATTTCTTTTTGTTGTGTGTTTTAGCACCTATTATTTTTCATATTTTATTGAACAAATTCACTCTTAGTGCAATTTTTAAGTTCTCCTTCTAAAGTAAATTGTTCTTTTTGCTTGTTGTTTAAGTGCAGTTAAGAGTTAAAGTGTTCATTCCTTGATATATTTCTTTTCTTGTGTGTTATAATTTTTATTATTGCACACAGACTCATTTTGCAATAATTCTTGTGCAAATATTGTGTTGCTATTAAAGTTTTTCTTGCAGAAAATTTTATGCAGTGTTGTGCAATACAGTTTCTTACAGTGCAGTTTCTTATGCTCTGTTCTGTGCATAGTATTTTATTCTGTCTGTCATTTTAATTTTTATTTCAGCGAATTGTGTGTTGTTTTAATTTTTGCACAAGTTTATTGAGTCCATTTTATCATTTTATTGTGTATTTTCCTTGTTGCATTGAAAGTAAAGACAACTCACTGTGCCATTTATTCAATTTAAAGTAAAAGTTGAGCATATTAGATTTGAGCAAAGTACAAGTTCTCTTGATTTTCAGTGTTTGTTAAGTTGCATATTATTCTTGTGTGAGTTCTTTGCTTACTGTGTAACTTGTCAATTTTTAATTACTTATGCAGAATAGTTAAGCATTTTTTTCCATTTAAGCTTATTGTGTCATTCTCTCCATTTTTCTTGACTTATGCCCTTCAGTATTTTCACTGAGAAGATGTCCCAGTCACTTTTGAACGTTCACTTAGTGTATCATTCCAGTCAAAGTCAATATGAATCAGTCCATAGTAACATATTCCCTTACTGACTGAAAGACAATATCTAGCCCTTGAGCAATGTCTTTGTTCTCACAGCTTGTATCTGAGATTTGTTAAAGTGCTGCGAAATGTGAAGTTCAGATTAAGTTCTTATAGATCCGTGAATTACTTATTAACGTAGCCGAGCGGTCAGGCACTAGTAATTCTGTCACTCCCATCTGTGTTCCACCTATACCTTCAGACTTGCAGGATAGTGTTCCGTTGCCTCAAGTGTCCGGGGACACTCAGACTGCCTTGAGTGCACAGCCTATCCCTGCAATGACTGCTAGTTCGAGTAGTAGTTTCTCCACAGGGGATGCCTTGTCAGAAAACGATTACTTGCAACTAGTAATGCCATCTCTTGTTGATTGTGACATGCTGTCTGCAGAAAGACGTCTCTGTTACAGCTAGTGTTCTCACTAGAGTGTCTGTTGTTGTTCCTAATGTTCCAGATGGTGATCCCATCCTAGTTGACAGTAATCAGTGCATTGTAAGAAGTTATTTCTCGAATAACTTTCACATGTTAACGTTTGTAAGTGTAGTTTCTTTATAGCTGATACCTCGTGTCACTGTGTGCGACTCAGATTGAATATCAGCATTGTTCACCGTGTTCATTTCTTTCTCCTGTGCTTGCAGTTGAGATAGTAGATTCGTTCTCCCTTGCTCATATTGCGTGTTATAGCGTTAATTTTTTTCAACCGGGGGGAGTCATCCACTCCACCGAGTTTGTTCTTTCCTCCAGTAAGGAAGAACTGATACCTTTATTCCAGAACGAACAGCCTACTGGAAGGTTAGCCAGATGGACCTTGACTATCCAAGAGTTCAATCCCACTTTTGAAAATTTACCTGGCAAGTTGAATGTAGTCGCTGATGCTTTATCGCGACACGTTAGTGTAGTTACTGCAGATCCTCCATTTACTGTCGAGGATGTCAAAAATGCCCAAAGAATAGATCCCTTGTGTTCTGGTGTGATTCGATTCCTGCTCCAGGAAGAGCTTATTCTTACTGTGAAGCCACCAGTACCCATTAGTGACTTTGTAATGAGCCAAGAATTACTGTATCGAATAGTCGAGTTGAGTACTCCTAGCAGACGAGTTAGTAATTCCACAGTCACTAGTGATTGTAGTTGTATCTTTTGTAGATACTCGTTCAGATCTCTCTCAGTCAAGGCATGTGTTAGCCATTGCAGAGGAATTCGATCCTCCCAGAGATGATAACCATTCTGCATATGTAAACCTTACCCTCGCAGAATTGGGTTTAAGTGTAAACAGCCTGCATAATTAGATGTCCGAGATGAATGAATTTGTCAACTGTGTGTTTTATTATTAGCTGATCAGTTTTGTCAGAAATTTTCGTGTTCACGTTCCCTCCGTATTCTGAGAATTAACAGTCTAGATTTGTGTGCACCGAATCTGCCTTTCTGTTAAACACTTCTTTGTATATAATTATTCTTCCTCAGAATCCGTAGAGTGCATGAATACAGATCGATCGATCAATTCCATCCATATTGTATAATGATTTGTACTTATAGTTTGTAATGATTACGTTAACACCCATTACGTCAAAATCATGTTGTACCATCCATTAGTTCTAAGTTATATATGCATTTGTTATTGTATAGAATCAGCCCAGATCCGCCTGCCTGTTCAGCCTATAGATAGTAGTGTATGTCGGGACGACATACGTAACATGACCGAGCTGTCAGCATAGTTGCTGATCCCTGTATTCCCTGTATTATATAGCATAGCATATTAGTATCCTCCATGTGCTTTAGACACGAGATCCCTCGTAGGCCTTTGGCTTTGTGTGACGTCATAGGCATACACATGGGCAGTGATCCCTTTGTCCCGCTCTCACTCAGCGGCAGACCGTCTAGGCGTAAACAGGCTAGGTAACTGTGGCTCCATCTCCCATCTCAGTCTGACAATATATCTACCATCCTACAAGTGTGTCTACTTTCAACCTGTGATATCTCCATTCAAGAACCCTTACGATAGAACTATGGTAGCAGAAGCACTATGGTAGCAGAAACTATGGTAGCAGAAACTATGGTAGCAGGAACTATGGTAGCAGAAGCACTATTGTAGCAGAAACTATGGTAGCAGAAACTATGGTAGCAGGAACTATGGTAGCAGAAGCACTATGGTAGCAGAAACTATGGTAGCAGAAACTATGGTAGCAGAAACTATGGTAGCAGAAACTACGGTAGCAGGAACTATGTTAGCAGAAGCACTATGGTAGCAGAAACTATGGTAGCAGAAACTATGGTAGCAGAAACTACGGTAGCAGGAACTATGGTAGCAGAAGCACTATTGTAGCAGAAACTATGGTAGCAGAAACTATGGTAGCAGGAACTATGGTAGCAGAAGCTCAATGGTAGCAGAAACTATGGTAACAGAAACTATGGTAGCAAAAACTATGGTAGCAGAAGCACAATGGTAGCAGAAACTGTGGTAGCAGAAACTACGGTAGCAGGAACTATGGTAGCAAAAGCACAATGGTAGCAGAAACTATGGTAGCAGAAACTACGGTAGTAGGAACTGTGGTAGCAGAAGCACTATATTAGCAGAAACTATGGTAGCAGAAACTACGGTGGCAGGAAGTATGGAAGCAGAAGCACTATGGTAGCAGAAACTATGGTAGCAGAAACTACGGTAGCAGGAACTATGGTAGCAGAAGCACAATGGTAGCAGGAACTATTGTAGCAGAAACTACGGTAGCAGGAACTATGGTAGCAGAAGCATTATGGTAGCAGAAACTATGGTAGCAGAAACTACGGTGGCAGGAACTATGTTAGCAGAAGCACTATGGTAGCAGAAACTATGGTAGCAGAAACTACGGTAGCAGGAACTATGGTAGCAGAAGCACTATGGTAGCAGAAACTATGGTAGCAGAAACTTCGGTAGCAGGAACTATGGTAGCAGAAGCACAATGGTAGCAGAAACTATGGAAGAAGAAACTACGGTAGCACGAACTATGGTAGCAGAAGCACTATGGCAGCAGAAACTATGGTAGCAGAAACTACGGTAGTAGGAACTATGGTAGCAGAAGCACTATGGCAGCAGAAACTATGGTAGGAGAAACTATGGTAGCAGGAACTATGGTAGCAGAAGCACTGTGGTAGCAGAAACTATGGTAGCAGAAACTACGGTAGCAGGAACTATGGCAGCAGGAGCACAATGGTAGCAGAAATTATGGTAGCAGAAACTACGGTAGCAGGAACTATGGTAGCAGAAGCACTATGGTACCAGAAACTATGGTAGTAGAAACTATGGTAGCAGGAACTATGGTAGCAAACACACTATGTTAGTAGGAATTATGGCAGCAGACACAGTATGGTAATAGAAACTATGGTAGCAGAAACTATGGTAGCAGGCACACTATGGTAGCAGAAGTTATGAAAGCAGAAATTACTCTCTCTCTCTCTCTCTCTCTCTCTCTCTCTCTCTCTCTCCTCTCTCTCTCTCTCTCTCTCTCTCTCTCTCTCTCTCTCTCTCTCTCTCTCTCCTCTCTCTCTTCATCTCTCTCTCCTTTCTTTCTCTCTCTCTCTCTCTCTATCTCTCTCCTCCAGTTCTCAGCATCCATGAGTCAGGCTCTTCTTGTTGTCTCTGTTTATTTTACAATCTCCCCTTAATCTGAGCGTCTCTCCATATCTCCCTCCCTCCCTCCCCTGCTTTCTTTCTCCCTCCCTCCCTCCCTCCCCTGCTTCCTTTCTCCCTCCCCTGCCTTCTCCCTTCCTCCCTCCCCTGCCTCCTCCCTCCCGCCCCTGCTTCATTTCTCCCCCCCTCCCCTAGTTCCTTTCTGCCCCCCTCCCCTGATTCCTTTCTCCCCTGCCCCCTCCCCCCTCACCTGTCTACTCCTTCCCTCCCCTGCCCCCTCCCTCCCTCCCCTACTTCCTTCCTCCCTGCCTCCCCTGCTTCCTTCCTCCCTAAATCCCCTGCTTCCTTTCTTCCCTGCCACCTCCCTCCCTCCCCTCCTTCGTCCCTCCCTCCCTCCCTTTTCCCCGCTTCCACCCTCCCTCCCATGTTTCCTCTCTCCCTCTCCTGCTTCCTCCCCTCCCTCACCTGCTCCTCCATCCCTCCCCTACTTTCCCCCATCCCTCCCCTGCTTCCTCCCTCCCTCCCCTGCTTCCTCCCTCCCTCCCCTGCTTCCTCCCTCCCTCCCCTGCTTCATCCCTCCCCCTCCTGCTTCTCCTCCCTCCCTCGCCTGCTTCCTCCCTCCATCCCCTGCTTCCTCCCTCTCCCTCCTGCTTCCTCCCTCCTCCTCCTGCTTCCTCCCTCCCTCCCCTGCTTCCTCCCTCCCTCCTCTGCTTCCTCCTTCCCTCCCATTCTTCCCCCTCACCTCCCCTGCTTCCTCCCTCCCTCCCCTGCTTCCTCCCCCTCCTGCTTCCTCCCTCCCCCTCCTGCTTCCTCTCTCCCTCCCCTGCTTCCTCCCTCCCTACCCTGCTTCCTCCCTCCCTCCCCTGTTCCTCCTCCTCCCTCCCCTGCTTCCTCCCTCCCTACCCTGCTTCCTCCCTCCCCCTCATGCTTCCTCCCTCCCTCCCCAGCTTCCCTCCTTCCCTCCCCTGCTTCCTCCCTCCCTACCCTGCTTCCTACCCTCCCCTCATGCTTCCTCCCTCCCTCCCTGCTTCCTCCCTCCCTCCCCTGCTTCCTCCCTCCCCCTCCTGCTTCCTCTCTCCCTCCCCTGCTTCCTCCCTCCCCCTCCCTGCTTCCCTCTCTCCCTCCCCTGCTTCCCCCTCCCTCCCCTGCTTCCTCCTTCCCTCCCTGCTTCCTCCCTCCCTACCCTGCTTCCTCCCTCCCCCTCATGCTTCCTCCCTCCCCCTCCTGCTTCCTCTCTCCCTCCCCTGCTTCCTCCCCCCCCCCCTCCTGCTTCCTCTCTCCCTCCCCTGCTTCCTCCCTCCCCCTCCTGCTTCCTCTCTCCCTCCCCTGCTTCCCTCCCTCCCCCTCCTGCTTCCTCTCTCCCTCCCCTGCTTCCTCCCTCCCCCTCCTGCTTCCTCTCTCCCTCCCCTGCTTCCTCCCTCCCTCCCCTGCTTCCTCCTTCCCCCCCCTGCTTCCTCCCTCCCTACCCTGCTTCCTCCCTCCCCTCATGCTTCCTCCCTCCCCCTCCTGCTTCCTCTCTCCCTCCCCTGCTTCCTCCCTCCCCCTCCTGCTTCCTCTCTCCCTCCCCTGCTTCCTCCCTCCCCCTCCTGCTTCCTCTCTCCCTCCCCTGCTTCCTCCCTCCCCCTCCTGCTTCCTCTCTCCCTCCCCTGCTTCCTCCCTCCCCCTCCTGCTTTCCTCTCTCCTCCCCTGCTTCCTCCCTCGCTCCCTGCTTCCTCCTTCCCTCCCCTGCTTCCTCCCTCCCTCCCCTGCTTCCTCCTCCCTCCCCTGCTTCTCCCTCCCCCTCCTGCTTTCCTCTCTCCCCTCCCCTGCTTCCTCCCTCCCTCCCCTGCTTCCTCCTTCCCCTCCCCTGCTTCCTCCCTCCCTCCCCTGCTTCCTCCCTCCCTACCCTGCTTCCTCCCTCCCCCTCCTGCTTCCTCTCTCCCCCCCCTGCTTCCTCCTTCCCTCCCCTGCTTCCTCCCTCCCTCCCCTGCTTCCTCCCTCCCTCCCCTGCTTCCTCCCTCCCCCCCTGCTTCCTCCCTCCCCCTCCTGCTTCCTCTCTCCCTCCCCATCTTCCTCCCTCCCTCACCTGCTTCCTCCCTCCCTCCCCTGCTTCCTCCCTCCCTCCCCTGCTTCCTCCCTCCCTCCCCTGCTTCCTCCCTCCCCCTCCTGCTTCCTCTCTCCCTCCCCTGCTTCCTCCTTCCCTCCCCTGCTTCCTCCCTCCCTACCCTGCTTCCTCCCTCCCTCCCCTGCTTCCTCCCTCCCTCCCCTGCTTCCTCCCTCCCTACCCTGCTTCCTCCCCCCCTCCTGCTTCCTCTCTCCCTCCCCTGTCTTCCTCCCTCCCTCCCCTGCTTCCTCCTTCCCTCCCCTGCTTCCTCCCTCCCTACCCTGCTTTTCCCCCCTCCCTCCCCTGCTTCCTCCTTCCCTCCCCTGCTTCCTCCCTCCCTCCCCTTTCTTCCTCCTTCCCTCCCCTGCTTTCCCCCCTCCCCCCCCTGCTTCTCTCTCCTCCCCCTCCTGCTTACTCCCTTCTCCTTCTGCTTCCTCCCCCTCCCCCTGTTCCTCCCTCCCCCCCTGCTTCCCCCCTCCCCCCCCCCCCCCCCTCCCCCG
>NC_069427.1:3706860-3936293 GCF_026875155.1 Cherax quadricarinatus
TTTTATGGGGGGGGCCGGGGAAAAACCCTTAAGTGTGCCTCTCACTATCACTTAATAAACACTGTTATGCTATCCACTTTTCCACTAAAGGAAGATGTTGCACAAATCACTGTGTTGCATTGTACCAGTCACGTTGTTATAAAGCACCAGATGCTAGTACATAGCACAAAACACATATAATATTAGACGCTCACTCTGAAGGCAATAGTGAAGTCACTCCTAAGGCCTGCCGCTGTCCCCTCACACCATGTCTTCACCATACCACACTTAATATCACTGATATTGCTTATATTTACTTCAGTGGAGGAGTTGGCTTACTTGTACTAATGTGTTGTAAGCAGTACTACGTCACTGAACAGTTTTTATCCTCACCAACCCTCATATTTAAGTAATATTAAGAAAGTTTGTGGAGCACACGGTGACACGTCTTCACCCTCTCTCTCTCTCTCTCTCTCTCTCTCTCTCTCTCTCTCTCTCTCTCTCTCCCCTCTCTCTCTCTCTCCCTCACTCCCATAACCCTATCTCACCCTCCTCTCTCTCTATAGGCTTCTCTCTCCATCTCTCCATTTCTCTCTCTCATAGCCTTTTCCCTCACCCTCCTTTCTCTCTCTCTCTCCCTCTCTTTCTCCCTCTCTCTACCCTTTCTCTCCCCCTCACATTTCTCTCTCTCTCCCCCTTGGTCTTATCCCTCACCCCCATACTCTCTCCTCTCTCTCCCTCTTTCTACCCTTTCTCTCTCCTCTCTCTCTCCCTCTTTCTACCCTTTCTCTCTCCCCCTCGCACCCTCTCCCTCCTCTAGCCTTCTGTCTGTGGTAAAAAAAAAAAAAAAAAAAAAAAAAGGAAAGCCAGAGATCTGGTAGACGAACCAGGGAGGAAAGACTGGAAGTTAGAGCTCCAAAAAAGGGAGGAAGAGTGGGGAAGGAAGATAGTAAATCTTGGTAAGAAAATGGAGGAGCAGATAGCCGAAGAGTGCAGGAAGTGGGAAGTACAGGTCTTAGCAGCAGAAGCTAGGATACAGTGCTTAGAAGAGAAACTGCAAAGCCTGAAACAGATTAGAGAGACAAATGACAATTCAGATGTGACATCAGGAAATTCAATGTCAGGCACAGACAAGGGGACGGTAAGCAACAACTGAGACATGACGTACACGAAGGCCCTATCAGACCCACGTGGGGCCAGGGAAAAGACGAGGAGCACACTAAGATCAAATGACAGGTCCGAAGACAATGAAGGTATGCTGTATGCAGAGATTCTAACAGCCAACTGCAGTAGCAAGGGACAGCTGGTCATGAAAGACAGTTCACTGAGAATAGAAGTTTCAGATATGACAGGGACTGAAGGCAAGAACATGTCAATGGAAGGAAATAAAATGCCTCAGAGGAAGCAGATGGAGACTCAGCGGGAGGAGGAAAGGGCGAGGTCAGTTTTTGTGTACGGGCTCCAAGAAGCCAAGGGGGACAACTTTGAAGAAATAAAACAGGAGGAGAAAAAAATGATTGAAGGCATCATGAAAACAATAGGTGAGGGCAATATGACCCAGGTGACAATTTTTCAGAGAATTGGGTGGTTTGCGAGTGGAAGGATACGGCCTGTCAGAGTAACTTCAAGGAAGAATCAGTTGAACCAGGATTCAGCTAGAGAAAACAAGACTTAGGGACAAACCAGGGGTACCGAGAGTATACCTCGACCGCGGACAGAACACAAGAAGAAAGGACTACACTGATAGAGAGGGTACAGGATGATGCAAGGAGGAACGAGAGGCAATGACGAAAATGGCAGGGACCCAGGACACGGAGGAAGGGCTAAAGCACACCCCACAGAATTCTCCACCAAAAGACTCCAACCGCGACATTCCAACGCAACTGAGCAACCTATACTACAATCCCACTAACTGTTCCCATGCACCAACCCCCATATAAAAACCTGGCACCCCAACAGCTGTCCCTTATGGGCATTCCGGACCCACCCCTATCATCACAAACCCCACCAAACACCACAGCCCCATATAGGCCCCACCAAGCTTCTCGCTTCCCCCACCCCAATATTCTTGCATGACCACAATGATAGAAAAGAAACTGAAAGTTTGTACACAAACGCGGATGGAATAATGAAAAACATGCGGAGTGGAACGAAAGAATCAGTGAAAAATCCCCAGACATAGAGCAGTCACGAAAACAAAACTCGCTGAGACAATAAAAGCCACAATTTCCAAACGGGATATCAGCTCTGAGGAAAGATAGAAGGAGTCGAGGGGGGAGGGGGGGTGCAAGTCATAAACACCCATGGGGGCATTTGAGGAATGGAAGGCATGGACATGAATGGAGAAAGAGACAATTGTAGGTCAATTCAGTCCGGAGAACATAAAAATAGTCATTGTGAATGATGTATAACCCACCCAGAACTGCAGGATGGGCAGAGAGGAGTACGAAAGGGAAAACAACAGGGTGATGGTGGACACCACTGGGCTGAGGTGGCAAGAAAGTTCACTCGAGCCGAGCAAAAGTTACATGTAATGGGCGATTTCCAACCACAGGGAGATCGACTGGGAAAACCCTGGAGCCACATGGGAGGGTCGAAACATGGAGAGCCAAGATGATGGATTTGTTGGATTACTTGAAAACCTCATGCATACAACAAGTCATGGACACAACCTGCGAGAGAGAGAGGGGAGGATGAACAGCAAGACTGGAACTAGTGTTCACCCTGAGCAGTTCAGACCATTGACGACCTCACTTACGAGAGGCCCCTTGGAGCTAGCGATCACGTGGTTCTGAGTTTTAAGATAAGATAAGATAAGATTTCGTTCGGATTTTTAACCCCGGGGGGGTAAGCCACCCAGGATAAACCCAAGAAAGTCAGTGCGTCATCGAGGACTGTTAACTTATTTTCCCATTGGGGACCTTAATCTTGTCCCCCAGGATGCGACCCACACCAGTCGACTAACACCCAGGTACTATTTGCTGCTAGGTGAACAGGACAACAGGTGTAAGGAAACGTGTCGAAATGTTTCCACCCGCCGGGAATCGAACCCGGGCTCTCCGTGTGTGAAGCGGGAGCTTTAGCCACCAGGCCACAGGAAGGTAACAGGAACTGAAGGGGACAGGCCAAACTCTAAAAGGGGGGACTAACAGGTTGGAGGAAACTGCCTGCGGAGGTTCAGTAGCAGAAGAAATGGTAGGAAAATCAGTAAACAAGATGATGGAATATGTGGCAACAAAGTGCAAGGAGGCAGAGGAAAGCTTTGTTCAAAAGGGAAACAGAAATAATAGGAAGACCAAAACGAGTCCTTGTTTACCGAGTATGCACAGTAAGGAGGGAGGCCCAGCGGACAGTCTGAAAACGCATAGCATCGACCGTCAAATCTGACCTGAAACTGAGTATAGCCACAAAGGAGGAAGACAACAGTCAAAGGCAGGTGATAAGGGCTGCGGAAAGAAGGTGGAGGGACTCACAAGAAACGAACAAGAGTTAATTATGTAGAGGAGCTTCAAACACGAGATTTAAGGAAGTATTTTACAGTAGAAACAGGAAGGACTCTGGGGGGAAGACAGATGGGACACCAGCCAGGATCACCAAACAAGTGTTGGACGACATACATACAGATGAGGAGGAGGTGAAAGAACTGCTACGGGACATTCGAATACCTCAAATGGCAAATGGGACCGGACCAACATCTCCTCGTGGGTCTTAGAGGAGGGAGCAGATATGTTGTGGCATGCCACTTAACCACAATTCTTCAACAGTCCCGGAAAACTGGGCAACTACCCTGAGGTATGGACAGACGGCAATGTAGTTCCCATTTTTAAAAAAGGAGACAGAAAAAAGAGGCACCTAAAATTATAGGGACCTGTGTTCATTGCCCGTGTATAGTATGCAACCTTATGGAGAAGCTTATCAGGGGAGAGTGGTGGAGGACGGGAACAGAACAAGAGTATAAATGCAACAGCACGGATTCACGGAAGGCAAATCCTGTGTACAAACCTTCTGGAGTTTTATGATAAATAAACAGAAGTTTAAGACACGAGAGAGAGGGGAGGGTTGATAGCATCTTCTTGGACTGCAAGAAGGCTTTTGACAAGTTCCTCCAAGAGATTAGTGCCGAAGCTGAGCAACAGGGCCGCATACTAGACAGGAAGGGCACTGCATGGATCAGAGAATACCTGACAGGGAGGCAAACACCGAGGTCAACATGGTTACCGTAATGATGTAAACCATGGGCACCTGTGACGAGCGGGGACCCACAGGGGTCGGTCCTAGGACCAGTGCTATTTTTGGTATATGTGACCGACATGATGGAAGGGTTAGACTCAGAAGTGTCCCTGTTTGCGATGATGTGAAGTTAAAGAGGGATTAAATCTTGATGCGGACCAGGCAGGACATCAAAGAGGACCTGGACCGACTGGACCTGGTCCCGCAAATGGCTTACTCGAATTTAATCCTGTCAAATGCCAAAGTCATGAAATGGGGAAGTGCACAGAAGATCCACAGACAGGGAGTATAGCTAGGTGGCCCAAGATGCCAAACCCTCTCAAGGGAAAGATCATGGGGGAGAGAAATCACACGAGCGAGTCTCCGGAGCACACATCAAAAGATAAAGCAGCAGGGCCTAGGGGACTGGCAAACCAGAGCACAGCCTTCCGATACCATATGTACGGCCCGAACCCCGGCCCTGCCCCCGAGAACTCAGGCCCCTACTGGCGTATGCCGCACCCAGATATTCCCCTGGCCCAGACCCTCACCTACCGCCCCACGCGCCCGACCCCCTTGATAATCTACTTTTCCATACCAATCTCCCTCAACCTTTCCCACTTCCATCCTTCACATTAGTACCTTTTTACCTGTTCTTCCCATCACCTCCTCACCCACCATCTGATTCCACTAACCCTTATTCCCCCTCCTTCATATCCTTTCTTTTCCCTCCCCCCCCTTCCCCCAATTCCTAATCTCCCCAGCATCCTACCTCTCTAATAACTTCTATTTACATGTAAAGGTGAGTCCGTGCAGGCATTATATTTATAATCATTTTCAAATCTATCTATTCTCTCTCGCGCTACAGATTTTCTGTGCATAGTTGTGTCATCTATTGCATCTCGTTGTTTTTAACTCCAAGAGTTCACAGTTTTTCCTGTAGTTTATCTCGTTATGCTTTATTGAGAGAGAGCATACACTCATTATTTTCTTTTCTCGTCTGTGTGTCACACTCGCGCCTGTGATCGCTACGCCTCGAATTACGCGTAGGAGCGAAGAAGTTATGTTATGTTATCGTTCGATTTAGTTGTCGCTTTGATGTCGTGATAAGCGTCTCGCTGCGTCTTTTTTTTCCCACACCCCTCGTTTATCACTCGTTGAGCTCCACCTCGCTAAACTGGCTTCTCACTCACTCACCACATAAGGCTTCATAGACACATCATTACTCACTCTCCACTATCTATCTCTCTCTCACTCACCTGTAATGGCTACACCACACTCCCACTCCCCGACATGATAGTAGAGTATGTCACACGCGGGGGTGAGGGAGGTGGAAGAAGCGGGGCAGATCTGTAGGGGGTGGAGTTGAGAGACTTCAGCGTCAATTTCAAGTTACGGCTTTGTCGATCGCTTGAGGGCTCGTACCTAGGCATGACTGTTGGGGCGCAGGGTGAGTCACGCACAACCTAGCTGGATATCGTCCCAGTGAGCTGGAGAGTAGTGTTACACACACACACACCCACACCCACAACCCCCGGGTTGAAGAGAGGATCCGGCGGCGCTTTACCGAACACCGGAGCTGGTGCTGTGTGATGGGAATCTAGGACGGCGTGGATGTGGGTGGGTGTGGGAGAGTGTGGGTCGCTCGGTGCGCGGAGATGAGTCTTTGCGGCTGTGGGCCAAATTGTATTTTAGTAGATAGATGGTTGCGCTAGCTACGTGGGCTTTGAGGGGTGAGGTGGGATGGGTGATATATAGTGAGAGTGATTGGAGACCGGTGCAGAGGTTCGCGCGCGCGCAAAGGATAGGCGTTGGATTTGTCGCATATACATTGGGGGAGTATGAGAGAGAGAGGTCGTGAAGGATTCTTCACACAATCATTTGAAACTGGTAACAACTCCCCGAGGTTGGAAATGGCAAAATTAGTCCCAATTTTTAAAAAAGGGAGACAGACAGAGGCACTAAACTACAGACTGTATCACTAACGTGTTATAGTATGCAAGGTCTTGGAGAAGATCATCAGGAGGAGGATGGTGGAGCAACCTGGAAAAGAAACAAGTGTATAACTGGACAAACCAGAACGGTTTCCGGGAAGGAAAATCCTGTGTCACAAACCTACTAGAGTTTTATGGACAAGGTGACAGAGAAGGTAAGACAAGAGAGCGGAGGGGAGGATCTACTGATTTTTTTGGAAAAGCAAGAAGGCCTTCGACACAGTTCCACACAAGTGGTTACTGCAAAAGATAGAGGAATCAGGCACACCATAACAGGAAAGGCCACTGCAATGGATCAGCGAATACCTGACCGGGAGGCAACAACGAGTCATGGTACGTGACGAGGTGTCAGAGTGGGCGCCTGTGCCAAGCGGGGTTCCACAGGGGTCAGTCCCTAGGACCTGTGCTCTTCTTGGTATATTGTGAACGAATAACGGAAGGAATAGACTCAGAAGTGTCCTTGTTTGCAGATGATGTGAAGTTAATGAGAAGAATCAAATCGGAAAATGAGGATCAGGCAGGACTACAAAGAGACTGGACAGGTACAAGCTGGTCAGCACTTGGCCTCCTTGAGTTTTAACCGTGCCAAATGCAAAGTCATGAAGCTTGGGGGAAGGGCAAAGAAGACCGCAGACACAATATGGTTTAGATGGGCCAAGTCTGCAACCTCACTCAAGGAAAAAGATCTGGGGGGTGAGGTATCACACCGAAGCATATCTCTGAGGCGCCCATCAATCAGTTAACGCTGCAGCTACGGGGCGCTGGCAAACCTACCGGATAGCGTTCCGATTCCTCAGTAAGGATTCGTTTTAAGACTCTGTATACATTACCGTCTGGGCTCATACTGGAGTACTGCAGCACAGTTTGGATCCACACCTAGTCACGCGCGTTCAAGAAAATTAGAGAAATTGCAAAGGGTTTTGCAACGAAAGGCACTCCCATTATTACAGAGTCCCAGAGCTACGGGTGGATTGTCCTACGAAGAAAGGGTTGAGGGAATCGGACCTGACGACACTGGAGGCCAGGAGGGTAGTAGAGACATGATAACGACATATGAAATATGCGCGGAATAGCCAGGTGGACCAAGACGGGATGTTCCAGCGATGGGACACAGACACAAGATGGTCACAGTTTTGGCGTTGAAGACTTGATGAAACCAAAAGGAAGTTAGGAAAGTATTTCTTCAGTCATAGAGTAGTCAAGCCGTGGAATAGCCTAGAAAGTGAAAGTGAGGAGGCGGGACCATACTAGTTTTAAGGCGAGGTATGATAAAGCTCATTGAGCAGGGAGAGAGTGGACCATAGTAGCAATCAGTGAAGGGGCGGGGCCAGGAGCTAGGGACCCCGCCCCCCTGCAACCAAAAATAGGTGAGTACACACCACACCCCCTTTCACACACACACACACACACACACCCCACCACCACACACACACCACACAGACACACACAAGATCTTGGGGGGGAGTAAAAACAAGGAAATTTCCCCCGAAGCCCCACATAAACCAAATAATTGTGCAAAATATGGGCCCCTAGAAAACCCTCAAAAACAGCTTTTCCGACATCTTAAAAAGGGGAAAACGTTCGGCCCCTGTAAAACCGTATACGTTGGGCCCCTTTTTGGGAGTATGCGGCCCCAGTTTGGAACCCCAAAACAGCCAAGCACTTTAAAGAAATAGAAAAAGGGTGCAAAGGTTTCCCAACAAGCCTAGTCCCAGAGCTAAGGGGTTATGCCCTACGAGGAGAGGGTTAAAGGGGGAAATAAACCTGACGACACTGGAGGACGGGAGAGATAGGGGGGACATGTTTCCCAAAACCCAAAAATACTGAGGGGGAATTGAAAAAGGTGGAAAAAGAAAAGGATTTTCCCAGAAAATTGGGGAACACAGTAACAAGGGGACACAGTTGGAAGTAAAAAACAAAAACATGAATCACAGGGAGTTGGGAAAGGGATTTTTTCCCACCCCACGAGTAGCAGTAAGGGGAAAAATTTTTTGGGGGAAAGCGATTTTTAGTGGGGGGAGGACCCATACTTAGTTTTAAAGCAGAGGTATGTTTTAAGCTCACGGCTCAGGGGGGTTTACCAAAGTAGCGATCATTTGAGAGGGGGGGCCCAGGAGCCCCGGACTGGGACCCCGAAACCTAAAACTAGGTGGGGGTACCTAGGTGAGTTACACACACACACAAAACACACACACCAAAACACACACACACACACAACACACACACACACACACCCCACACCCCGTGATAATGCTTTATTTCAGTACCCAAGTCGGGGGTATTTCCCCAAAATGGTCAGTAATTTCCCCACTGGGGAAAAAAAAGTTAGTTTAATATCTTTATTTTCCCACCCCATACCCTTTCCTGTGGGGGGTTTGTCATACTTACCCTCTTGGGGGCCCGGTAGTCCCCACATACCCGTTTTGTGGGGGGGTAGTCCCCAAAATACCATTGTGGGCGGTAGTCATACATACCCATCCGGGGGGGCTTTTTAGTAAATACTTCCCCATCTTGTGGGGGGGGTTAGTCCCCACATCCCCCATCCTTGTGAGCGGTGTCATTTCATACCCATCCTGTGGGGGGTTGTCATTTACATACCCATTTGTGGGCGGTTTTTCCCACTTTTACCCTTTCCCTGTGGGGGGGAGTCACACTTTCCCATCCAGGGGCGGTAGTCACTACTTTACCATCTTGTGAGGGGGGTAGTCCCCCACTTACCCACCCTTTGGGCGGTAGTCATAAAAACCCCTTCCTGGGGGCCCGGTGTCATTTAAAACCCCATCCTGGGGCGGTAGTCATCCTACCCATCCTGTGGGGGTAGTCATTTAAATACCCATCTTGTGGGCGGTAGCACCACATACCCACCCTTTTGAGGGGAAAGTCACTAATACCCCCCTGTGGGGGGGTATTTCCACTAAAACCCCATCTTGTGGGCGGAAAGGTCACACAAAACCCATCCTGTGGGGGGTGTCACTACATACCCATCCTGGGGGCGGTAGCCCAATTCATACCCTTTCTTGTAAAGGGGTTAGTCACCCTTTCCCTTCCTGTGGGCGGTAGTCACTAATCCCCACCTGTGGGCCCGGTTGGCCCACTACATACCCATCCTGTGGGCGGTAGTCCTCCCTACCCATCCTGTGGGCGGTAGTCACTACATACCCACCCTGTGGGGGTAGTCACCACAAAACCCATCCTGTGGGCGGAAAGGTCACAAACATACCCATCCTGGGGGGGGTAGTCACCAAAAACCCTTCCTGTGGGCGGTAGTCCCCACATACCCACCCTGTGGGGGGTTTAGTCACTCCCTCCTCCGTGGGGGGTTTATTCACCACGTACCATCCGTGGGCGGTAGTCCCCAATTCCCCATCCTGTGGGGGGGTTAGTCACTCCCTACCCTTCCTGTGGGGGGTTAGTCAATAAACCCCACCCTTTGTGGGGGGGTTAGTCACTACATTCCCATCCCGGGGGGCGGAGTCACTAAAAAACCCTCCTTTTGGGCGGTAGTCATACAAAACCCATCCTGGGGGCGGTAGCCCACAAATCCCCACCCTTTTGGGGCCCGGTAGTCACTAAAAACCCATCCTGTGGGCGGGAAAGTACTACATTACCCACCCCTTGGGCGGTAGTCATACATCCCCAATCCTGTGGGGGTGTCACTCCCTTTACCCATCCTGGGGGCCCGGTAGTCACAACATACCCACCCTGTGGGCGGTGGGTCACTACAAAACCCTTTCCTGTGGGGGTTTAGTCAACATACCCATCCTGGGGGCGGTAGTCCCTAAAAAACCCATCCTTTTGGGCGGTAGTCACTACTTTCCCATCCTGTGGGCGGTTTAGTCATACATCCCCAACCCTTGGGGGGTTTGCCCAACTACTTTACCCATCCTGGGGGGGGTAGCACTACATACCCATCTGGGGGGCCCCCGGTTTTTTAGTCACTAATCCCCAATCCTTGGGCGGGAAAGGTCACTCCCTTCCCCATCCTGTGGGCGGTGTCATACTTCCCCTTTCCTGTGGGCCCGGAAAGTCCTACATACCCATCTGTGGGGGTTTTGGGGTTTCACTAAAACCCCCCTGGGGGCGGAAAGCCCATTTACATCCCCATCCTGGGGGCCCGGTAGTAAAACCCAAAACCCCCCTGTGGGGGGGGTTGTCACTACATCCCCATCCTGTGGGGGGGTTTAGTCAAAACATCCCCCACCCTGTGGGCGGTTTGCCCCACTACATACCCATCCTGTGGGGGGGTTAGTCACAACATCCCCACCCTGTGGGCGGTAGTCACTACATACCCTTCCTGGGGGCCCGGAAATTTACTACTTTACCCACCCTGTGGGCTTGCCCATTTCATACCCTTCCTGTGGGCGGGTAGTCACTAAACCCCCAAATCCTGTGGGCGGTAGTCAAAACATTACAGAGGTAAAAAAAAATGGGCCCGGGGGAACGGGGCCCTAAATTGTTTTGATAGTGAGCAAGTAACAAAGGAAAAGGGAAGTCAAAATTTACAAAGGTAATGAAGGTCCCCTTTAAAAAAGGGTTTATAAATGCAGGTAGGTCTGGTCCCGCGGTGGGTAAAAACTGCAGGTAGGTTGGTTCCCGCGGGGGGTTTAAAAACCTGCGGAGGTCGGGTCCCGGGGGTGGGTAAAAAACCCTTGCAGGTGGTTGGTCCCGCGGGGGTTTTTAAATTTCAGGTAGGTCTGGCCCGCGGGGGGTAAAAAAATGAGGGTAGGTCTGGTCCCGCGGTGGGTAAAAACCCGGGCAGGTGGGTTTCCTGGCCCCCGCGGGGGGTAAAAACCCTGCAGGTGGTCTGGTCCCGCGGGGGGTTTAAAAACCCTGCAGGTGGTCGGTCCCGCGGGGGGTAATAACCTGCAGGTAGGTCTGGCCCCCGGGTAGGGTAAAAACCTGCGGGTTTAGGTTTTGGTCCGCGGTGGGTAATAATTTGCGGGGGGGTTAGGTCGGGTCCCGCGGTGGGTAATAACCTGCAGGTAGGTCTGGTCCCGCGGTGGGTAATAACCTGCAGGTAGGTCTGGTCCCGCGGTGGGTAATAACCTGCAGGTAGGTCTGGTCCCGCGGTGGGTAATAACCTGCAGGTAGGTTTGGGTTTCCCGCGGGGGGTTTAATAACCTGCAGGTAGGTCGGGCCCCCGCGGTGGGAAATAACCTGCGGGTTTAGGTTGGTCCCGCGGGTTGGGTAATACCTGCAGGTGGGTTTTGGTCCCGCGGGGGGTTTTAAAAACCCCTGCAGGTGGGTTTTGGGTTTCCCGCGGGGGTAATAACCTGAGGTAGGTCTGGTCCCCCGGTGGGTTAAAACCCTGCAGGTAGGTTGGTCCCGGGGTTTGGGAATAACCTGTGGTGGGTTTGGCCCCACGGGGGGTTTAAATAACCTGCAGGAAAAGGTTTTGGGTTTCCCGCGGTGGGTAAAAACCCTGAGGTAGGTCGGGTTTTCCCGCGGTGGGAAAAACCCTCCCAGGTAGGTCGGGTTTCCCGCGGTGGGTGCCCCACTCCAAACTCCAACTAAAAAAAACACTGAAAATATTAAAAAACAAAATTTTCCATGTATAAATTTGGAAGATGAAAAAACTTGTGAAAAAGAGTTTAGGAAATTTTTGGTTTGGAAAATTTGGGGACAGGTGAAAACCAAAGTACCATTAGAGTGTCTATGACCTCTGCGCTTAAGGAGACTTTGTCAAATTGCCATTTAAAAGTAAACCTCCGGTAGAAAAACAAAAAACAATTGTAATTTGAACATTCTTCATTATAAAAATTTTGCCTCATTGAAAACTAATGTGAAAATCCCAAAATTTGTTTAATGGAGTGGACTTCCAAAAATCATATAATAACAAAAAGAGCTTTCGGGGGCGTTTCGGTCCTCCTTTTGAGGAGGTCAGCAAAGTTAAAATTTTTTGAAGGGGTTTAGGGGGGAAAACCCGGGAGGCCCGGCTTGAGTCCTGGAGATGGGAAGTACAGTGCCTGCACTCTGAAGGGGGGGTGTTTAAGGGTTGCGTTTTAAAAAAACTGTAGTGTTTAAAACACCCTTCTTTCCAAGACAGTGTGGGTGGGGTTTTTGGTTAAAATTTTTCTTTTGGGGGGCCCCCTGGAAATTTGGGGGGCCAACCCCGCCCTTTGGGGGGCCAAACCCTTTCCTTGGTGGGAACGGCCGTTTTGGGTTTTTTTTTTATTTTAATTTTTTATTTTTTTTATTTATATTATATATATAAATATATATAAACACTGATTTCTGGCTGAAGGAGACTCGAACCAAAGAAATTAGGACAAGGTACGCCCGTGCTTTACCAAAAATTTCCCAACCCCTGTGTGGTTTGACTGGGAAAGCACTGGGGTACCTTGTCCTAAGGTTCGTAGGTTCGAAGGGCTCCTTCGCCAGAGTTGTTTTGTGTATTTTTCGCCCTGCTCTCGCGAATTCCTTTTTTTATATATATATTTATTTTAATATATTTATTTTTTTTTTTTATATATACATTTTAAATTTTTAAAAATAAATTTTTAAAATATATTATATATATATATTTTTATTTATATAAATATTTATATTTTTATAAATTATAAAAGGGGGACCCCCCGGGTTTAAAGATTTTTTTTTTCACTTTCCCGAAGTATGTTCAGGTGCCGTACTGACCGGGAAATTTTTTTCCCTTTGAAAATATTGTGAAGGGAGATTAGTCCTTTTTTGACCCCCCCAAAAATTTTCACATACAAAAGCACTTTCATAAATTTCATTTACAAAATTGGTCACATTCGGGGGAAATGTTATGCGGGGGTCCACTGTAAAAATTTTTTATTATCACACGGGCCCGTTTCCCCCCCAAAACAGGGTGGCCCGAAAAAGAAAAACTTTCACCATTTTCACCCATCACTGTCTTCCCAAAGGGGGCTTTACACTACAGTTTTTAAACTGCAACATAACACCCTCCCTTCAGAGTGCAGACAACTGAAACTTCCCATCTCCAGGACTCAAGTCCGGCCTCCCGGGTTTTTCCCTGAACCCCTTCATAAATGTTACTTTGCTCACACCTCCAACAGCACGTCAAGTATTAAAAACCATTTGTCTCCATTCACCCCCCATCAAACACGCTCACTCATGCCTGCTGGAAGTCCAAGCCCCTCGCACACAAAACCTCCTTTACCCCCTCTCTCCAACCTTTCCTAGGCCGACCCCTACCCCGCCTTCCTTCCACTACAGACTGATACACTCTTGAAGTCATTCTGTTTCGCTCCATTCTCTCTACATGTCCGAACCACCTCAACAACCCTTCCTCAGCCCTCTGGACAACAGTTTTGGTAATCCCGCACCTCCTCCTAACTTCCAAACTACGAATTCTCTGCATTATATTCATTATATTCAGCAGCACACAAAACCTCCTTTATCCCCTCCCTCTGACCTTTTCTAGGCCGATCCTTCCCCTCCTTCCCTCTACTACAGATTTATACACTCTCTAAGTCATTCTGTATTGTTCTATTCTCTCTACATGTCTGATCCACGTCAACAACCCCTCCTCAGCACTCTGGATAATAGTTTTGGTAATCCCACACCTTCTCCTAATTTCCAAACTACGAATTCTCTGCATTATATTCACACCACACATTGCCCTCAGACATGACATCTCCACTGCCTCCAGCCTTCTCCTCGTTGCAACATTCATCACCCATGTTTCGCACCCATATAAGAGCGTTGGTAAAACTATACTCTCATACATTCCCCTTTTTCTTTCCAGGGACAAAGTTCTTTGTCCCTACAGATTCCTAAATGCACCACTCACCCTTTTTCCCTCATCAATTCTATGATTCACCTCATCCTTCAGAGACCTATCTGCTAACACGTCCACTCCTAAATATCTGAATACATTCACCTCCTCCATACTCTCTCCCTCCAATCTGAAATCAAATCTTTCATCACCTAATCTTTTTGTTATCCTCATAACCGTCCTCTTTCCTATATTCACTTTTAATTTTCTTTTACATACCCTACCAAATTCGTTCACCAACCTTTGCCTCCAAGGACAAAGTTCTTTGTCTCCACAGACTCCTATGTGCACCACTCACTCTTTTCCCCTCATCAATTCTATGATTCACCTCATCTTTCATAGACCCATCCGCTGACACGTCCACTCCCAAATATCTGAATACATTCACCTCCTCCATACTCTCTCCCTCCAATCTGATATTCAATCTTTCATCACCTAATCTTTTTGTTATCCTCATAACCTTACTCTTTCCTGTATTCACCTTTAATTTTCTTCTTTTGCACACCCTACCAAATTCATCCACCAATCTCTGCAACTTCTCTTCAGAAATCTCCCAAGAGCACAGTGTCATCAGCAAAGAGCAACTGTGACAACTCCCACTTTGTGTGTGATTCTTCATCTTTTAACTCCACGCCTCTTGCCAAGACCCTCGCAATTACTTCTCTTACGACCCCATCTATAAATATATTAAACAACCACGGTGACATCACACATCCTTGTCTAAGGCCTACTTTTACTGGAAAAAATTTCCCTCTTTCCTACATACTCTAACTTGAGCCTCACTATCCTCGTAAAAACTCTTCACTGCTTTCAGTAACCTACCTCCTACACTTGCAACATCTGCCACATTGCCCCCCTATCCACCCTGTCATACGCCTTTTCCAAATCCATAAATGCCACAAAGACCTCTTTAGCCTTATCTAAATACTGTTCACTTATATGTTTCACTGTAAACACCTGGTCCACACACCCCCTACCTTTCCTAAAGCCTCCTTGTTCATCTGCTATCCTATTCTCCATCTTACTCTTAATTCTTTCAATAATAACTCTACCATACACTTTACCAGGTATACTCAGCAGACTTATCCCCCTATAATTTTTGCACTCTCTTTTATCCCCTTTGCCTTTATACAAAGGAACTATGCATGCTCTCTGCCATCCATAGGTACCTTACCCTCTTCCATACATTTATTAAATAATAGCACCAACCACTTCAAAACTATATCCCCACCTGCTTTTAACATTTCTATCTTTATCCCATCACTCCCACCTGCCCTACCCCTTTTCATTCTAACCACTGCCTCACGAACTTCCCCCAAACTCACAACTGGCTCTTCCTCACTCCTACAAGATGTTATTCCTCCTTACCCTACACACGAAATCACAGCATCTCTATCTTCATCAACATTTAACAGTTCCTCAAAATATCCCCTCCATCTTCCTGATACCTCTAACTCTCCATTTAATAACTCTCCTCTCTTTTTTTTAACAGTCAACTTATTAATCTCACTCCAAAACTTTTTCTTATTTTCAACAAAATTTGTTGATAACATCTCACCCACTCTCTCATTTGCTCTCTTTTTACATTGCTTCACCATTCTCTTAACCTCTCTTTGTCACCCCATATACTCTTTTCCCTCCTTGTATCACTTCTGCTTCGTGAAACTCTCTCATATGTTAACTTTCTCTCCCTTACTACTCTCTTCATATCATCATTCCACCAATTGCTCCTCTTCCCTCCCACACCCACTTTCCTGTAACCACAAACTTCTGCTGAACACTCTAACACTACATTCTTAAACCTACCCCATATATCTTCGACCCCATTGCCTATACTCTCACTAACCCATCTATCCTCCAATATTTGTTTATGTCTTACCCTAACTGCCTCCTCTTGTTGTTTATACACCTTCACCTGTCTCTTACTTGCTTCTTCTATTCTCCTTGTACCCCATCTACCTTTTACACTCACTGTATCTACAACTAAAAAGTGATCTGATATATCTGTGGCCCCTCTATAAACATGTACATCCTGAAGTCTACTCAACAGTCTTTCATCTACCAATACATAGTCCAGTAAACTACTGTCATTACACCGTACATCATATCTTGAATATTTATTTATCCTTTTTTTTTAAAGTCGTATTACCTATAACTAAACCCCTTTCTATACGAAGTTCAATCAAAGGGCTCCCATTATCATTTACACCTGGCACCCCAAACTTACCTACCACACCCTCTCTAAATATTTCTCCTACTTTAGTATTTAGATCACCTATCACAATTACTCTCTCTCTTGGTTTGAAGATTTCTATACATTCGCTTAACATCTCCCAAAATCTATGTCCTCTACACTCCTCTCTTCTCCAGGTGCATACACGCTTATTATGACCCACTTTTCACATCCGACACTTATTTTAATCCACATAATCCTTGAATAACTGATACTTCAACATTATTGCTACCCCTTCCTTAGCTTTAACTCTCTCAGATACTCCTGACTTAATCCCATTTATTTCTCCCCACTGAAACTCGCCAGGACATCCAACTTCTTTTCATGCATTACATCAGCAATCATCTCTTTCTTGTCATCCGCACTACATCCACGCACATTTAACCATCCCTGTTTTAAAAAGTTTTTCTTCTTCTCACTTTTAGTAAATGTCTACAGGAGAAGGGGTTACTAGCCCATTGCTCCCGGCATTTTAGTCGCCTCACACGACAATCATGGCTTACGGAGGAAAGATTCTTTCCACTTCCCCATGGACTATAGAAGAAAAAAAACAAGAAAAAGAGCTATTGAGATAAAGAAGAAAAAACCTAGATGTGTACACACCTAATTGTGCTCATCTAATTGTGGTTGCAGGGGTCGAGACTCAGCTCCTGGCCCCGCCTCTTAACTGAGTGCTACTATGTGTATGTATATATATGCATGTGCATGCCTGTCTAGTGTGACCTAAGTGTACAAAGAAGTAGCAAGATATACCTGTTATCCAGGGTATTTATGAGACAGAAAAGAGACACCAGCAATCCTACCATCATGTAAAACAGTTACAGGTTTGTGTTTTACACTCACTTGGCAGGACGGTAGTACCTCCCTCGGTGGTTGCTGTCTACCAACCTACAACATGTATATGTATACATATAAATAAATATCATTGCCCCCAAGCAGAAACAAGTGGGCATATGAAGGAAAACATGGCAGTCAGCAGGAATCGAACCCTCTACAGGGAGACCGACAGGGTTCCCAAGTTGACGCTCTTGTCCACTCGGCCACAATTGCCTCAAAAATTTTGCAGTTTTTGGTTGGTAGACACCAACCACCCAGGGAGGTACTCCAATCCTGTGGTAGTAGGTTGGTAGACACCAACCACCCTGGGAGGTACTACAGTCCTGGGATAGTAGGCTAGTAGACAGCAACCACCCAGGGAGGTACTACAGTCCTGGGATAGTAGGCTAGTAGACAGCAACCACTCGGGGAGGTATTACCCTCCTGTGGTAGTAGGTTGGTAGACAGCAACCACTCAGGAATGTACTACAGTCCTGGGATAGTAGGCTAGTAGACAACAACCACCCGGGGAGGTATTACCCTCCTGTGGTAGTAGGTTCGTAGACAGCAACCACCCAGGGATGTGCTACAGTCCTTGGATAGTAGGCTAGTAGACAGCAACCACCCGGGGAGGCAGTACCCTCCTGGTGTAGTGAGTTGGTATACGGTAACCATCCAGGGAGGTACTACCCTCCTGGTGTAGTAGGTCGGTACACAGCAACCACCAGGGAAGTACTACCCTCCTGTAGTAGTAGGATAATAAACTGCAACCACCCAGGGAGGCATTACCCTCCTGGTGTAGCAAGTTGGTAGACAGCAACGAACCAGGAAGGTACTCCAATCCTGTGGTAGTACGTTGGTAGATAGCAACCACCCAGGGAGGTACTACCGTCCTGTGGTAGTAGGTTGGCGGACAGGAACAACCAAGTCAAGTACTACCGTCTTGAGGTAGTACGTTGGTAGACAGCAACCACCCATGGGGGCACTACCATCCAGTGCTAGTGCTAGTAGGATAACAGAGAGCAACCACCAAGGGAGGTACTACACTCCTGACGTAGTAGGTTTGTAGGCAGCAACAACTCAGGGAGGTAGTACCCTGTTGTGGGAGTAGGTTGGTAGTCAGGAACCACCCAGAGAGGTATTACCGTCCTGGGGTAGAACATTGGTAGACAGCAACCACCCAGTGAGGTACTACCCTCCTGTGGTAGAAGGTTGGTAGACAGCAACCACCCGGTGAGGTTGGTAGACAGAAACAACCCAGGGAGGTACTACCCTCTTGTGGTTGTAGGTTGATAGACAGAAACCACCCAGGGAGGTATTACTATCCTGTTGTAGTAGGATAATGGACAGCAACCACCCAGCGAGGTACTACCGTTCTGGTGTAGTAGGATGGTAGACAGCAAATACACAAGGAATTACTACCCTCCTGTGGTAGTAGGTTGGTAGACAGCAACCACCCAGGGAGGCACTACCATCTTTTCGTAGTGGGTAGGTAAATAGCAACCACCGAGGGAGGTACTACCGTCCTATGGTAGTAGGTTGGTATAGAGAAACCACCCAGGGAGATATTACCCTCCCGTGGAAGTAGTATAATAGACAGCAAGTACCTAGGGAGGTACTACCCTCTTGTGGTTGTAGGATGATAGACAGAAACCACCAAGGGAGGTACTACCCTCAAATGGTAGTAGGTTGGTATACAGAAACCACACAAGGAGGAACTACCATCCTGTGGTAGGAGGTTGGTAGAATGGAACCACCCACGGAGGTAGTACCATCTTTTCGTAGTGGGTTGGTAAATAGCAACCACCCAGGGAGGTACCACCGTCCAGTGAAAGTAGGTTGGTAGACAGAAACCAAACATGGAGGTATTATCATCCTGTGGTAGTAGGTTGGTAGACAGTAACTACCTAGTGGGTGGTAGTAGGCTGGTAGACACTAACCACCCAGTGAGGTACTACCATTATGGTGTAGCAGGTTGGTAGACAGCAACCACCCAGGGAGGTACTACGATCCTATGGTAGTAGGTTGATAGACATTAACCACCAAGAGAGGTACTCCAGTCCTGTGGCATTACCTTGGTAGACTGCAGTCACCCAGTGACTTAGTACCCTCCTGTGGTAGTATGTTGATATACAGCAACCACACAAGGAGGTGCTACCATCTTGTGGTTAGTAGGTTGATATACAGCAACCACACAAGGAGGTGCTACCATCCTGTGGTAGTAGGTTGGTAGAAACCTAACACCAAGGGAGGTGCTTCAATCCTCAGGTAGTAGGTTGGTTGACAGCAACCACACAAGGAAGTACTACGATCCTGTTGTAGTAGGTTGGTAGACAGCAACCACCGAGGTAGGTACTACCGTCCTGTGGTAGTAGGTTTGTAGGCAGCAACCATCCAGGAAGGTAGTACCCTCTTGTGGTAGTAGGTTGGTAGACAGCAACCACCCAATGAGGTACTACCCTCCTGTGGTAGAAGGTTGGTAGACAGAAACCACTCAGGGAGGTTCTACCCTCTTGTGGTTGTAGATTGATAGACAGAAACCACCCAGGGAGGTATTACTATCCTGTGGTAGTAGGATAATCGACAGCAACCACCCAGCGAGGTACTACCATCTTGTGTTAGTAGGTTGTTAAACAGCAACCACCCATGGTGGTACTACCCTCTTATGGTTGTGGGTTGATAGAAATTAACCACAAAGAAAGGTACTCCAGTCCTGTGGCATTACCTTGGTAGACTGCAACCACCCAGTGACTTAGTACCCTCCTGTGGTAGTAGGTTGATAGACAGCAATCACACAAGTAGGTGCTACCATCCTGTGGTAGTAGGTTGGTAGACAGCAACAACCCAGGAAGGTACTACCGTCCTGTTGCAGTAGGTTGGTAGACAGCAACCACCCAGAGAGGTACTACGGTCCTGTAGTAGTAGGTTTGTAGACGACAACCACCAATGGAGGTACTACCCTCCTATGTAGTAGGTTTGCAGGCAGCAACCACCCAGGGAGGTATTACCCTCTTGTGGTAGAAGGTTGGTAGTCAGGAACCAACCACAGAGGTATTACCGTCATGGGGTAGTACGTTGGTAGACAGCAACCACCCAGTGAGGTACTACAATCCTGAGTCAGCCAATTGGAAGACAACAACCACCTAGGGAGGTAATACAATCCTGAGTAAGTAGGTTGGTAGACAGCAACCACCCAGGTAGGTACTGTAATCCTGAGTTAGTAGGCTGGTAGACAGTACCCACCCAGGGAGATACTACCGTTCTGGGGTAGTAGGTTGGTAGACAGCAACCACCCATGGAGGTACTACCCTCCTTTGGTAGAAGGTTGGTAGACAGCAACCACCCAGGGAGGTACTACCCTCCTGTGGTAGTAGGTTGGTAGACAGCAACCACCCAGGTAGGTAGTATAATCCTGAGTTAGTAGGCTGATAGACAGCAACCACCCACGGAGGTACTACCGTCCTGGGGTAGTATGTTGATAGACAGCAACCACCCAGGGAGGTACTACCCTTCTGTGGTAGAAGGTTGGTAGACAGCAACCACCCACGGAGGTACTACCCTCCTGTGGGAGAAGATTGGTAGACAGCAACCACCCAGGGAGGTACTACCGTCCTGGAGTAGTAGGTTGGTAGACAGCAACCATCCTGGGAGGAACTACAATCCTGAGTCAGTAGATTTGTAGACAGCAACCACTTAGGGAGGTACTACAATCCTGAGTAAGTAGGTTGGAAGTCAGCAACCACCCAGGGAGGTACTACAATCCTGAGTAAATAGGTTAGTAGCCAGCAACCACCCAGGGAGGTACTACCGTCCTGGTGTAGTAGGTTGGTAGAGAGCAACCATCCAGGGAGGTACTACCCTCCTGCGGTAGTAGGATAATAGACAGCTACCACCCAGGGAGGTACTACAGTCCTGTGGTAGTAGGTTGGTAGGCAGGAACCACCCAGTCAAGTATTACCGTCTTGAGGTAGTAGGTTTGTAGATAACTACACAGGGAGGTACTACCATCCTGTGGTAGAAGGATAACAGAGAGCAATCCACAAAGGGAGGTACTACCCTCCTGGCGTAGTAGGTTTGTAGGCAGCAACCACCAAGATAGGTATTACCATCCTGGGGTAGTAGGTTGGTAGACAGCAACCACCCAGGGAGGTACTACCATCTTGTCGTTGCATGTTCATAGACAGAAACCACCCAGGGAGGTATTACTATCCTGAGGTAGTAGGATAATAGAGAGCAACAACCCAGCGAGGTACTCTCGTTCTGGTGTAGTAGACTGGTAGTCAGCAACTACACAAGGAGGTACTACCCTTCTGTGGTAGTAGGTTGGTAGACAGCAACCTCCCATGAGGTACTACCCTACTGTGGTAATAGGTTGGTAGAAAGGAACCACCCAGGGAGGTACTACCATCTTTTCGTAGTGGGTAGGTAAATAGCAACCACCGAGGGAGGTACTGCCGTCCTATGGTAGTAGGTTGGTAGACAGAAACAACCCAGGGAGATATTACCCTCCTGTGGAAGTAGTATAATAGACAGCAAGTACCTAGGGAGGTACTACCCTCTTGTCTCTAGACATCCATTCATTGCCCACTCCCTTTCTAGGCAAGATACTACATATGACTGGAATCCCTCCCTTAGACCTAACTACTTGTATGGCTGACCTGGACTTATCCAGCAGCTCCTCTCTCCTGCCCTTTCCAATGTCATTACCCCCAGCACTAAGACGATAATGGGCTTGTTCCCATTACCTGCCATAATATTATCCAACCTGCTGACTATGTCGCCAACACCAGCTCCAGGAAGACACTCTCTGTCTGACCTTTCTGTCTGTTGCAAAATGCACGGTCCATATATCTTACTACTCTCCTGTGGTGTGGTAATAAGATGGTAGACAGCAACAACCCAGGAAGGTACTACCATTCTGAGGTAGTTGGTTGGTAGACGGCAACCGCCAAGGGAGGTACAACTGCCCTGTGGTAGTAGGTTGGTAGACAGCAAACACCCAGGAAGGTACAACCGTCCTGTGGCAGTAGGTTGGTAAACAGCAACCACCCAAGGAGGTACTACCGCCCTGTGGTATTAGGTTGATAGACAGCAACCACCAGTGAGGTACTACCCTCCGGTGGCATTAGGTTGGTAGACAGCAACCAGCCAGGGAGGTACTACATTCCGGTGGTAGTAGGTTGGTAGACAGCAACCACCCTGAGAGGTTCTACCTTCCGGTGGTAGTAGGTTGGTAGACAGCAACCACCAGTGAGGTACTACCCTCCGGTGGCATTAGGTTGGTAGACAGCAACCAGCCAGGGAGGTACTACATTCCCGTGGTAGTAGGTTGGTAGACAGCAACCACCCTGAGAGGTTCTACCTTCCGGTGGTAGTAGGTTGGTAGACAGCAACCACCCTGAGAGGTTCTACCTTCCGGTGGTAGTAGGTTGGTAGACAGCAACCACCCTGAGAGGTTCTACCTTCCGGTGGTAGTAGGTTGGTAGACAGCAACCACCCTGAGAGGTTCTACCTTCCGGTGGTAGTAGGTTGGTAGACAGCAACCACCCTGAGAGGTTCTACCTTCCGGTGGTAGTAGGTCGGTAGACAGCAACCACCCTGAGAGGTTCTACCTTCCGGTGGTAGTACGTTGGTAGACAGCAACCACCCTGAGAGGTTCTACCTTCCGGTGGTAGTAGGTTGGTAGACAGCAACCACCCTGAGAGGTTCTACCTTCCGGTGGTAGTAGGATGGTAGACAGCAACCACCCTGGGAGGTACTACATTCCGGTGGTAGTAGGTTGGTAGACAGCAACCAGCCAGGGAGGTACTACATTTCGGTGGTAGTACGTTGGTAGACAGCAACCACCCTCAGAGGTTCTACCTTCCGGTGGTAGTAGGTTGGTAGACAGCAACCACCCTGAGAGGTTCTACCTTCCGGTGGTAGTAGGTTGGAAGACAGCAACCACCCTGAGAGGTTCTACCTTCCGGTGGTAGTGGGATGGTAGACAGCAACCACCCTGGGAGGTACTACATTCCGGTGGTAGTAGGTTGATAGACAGCAACCAGCCAGGGAGGTACTACATTCCGGTGGTAGTAGGTTGGTAGACAGCAACCACCCTGAGAGGTTCTACCTTCCGGTGGTAGTAGGTTGGTAGACAGCAACCAGCCAGGGAGGTACTACATTCCGGTGGTAGTAGGTTGGTAGACAGCAACCAGCCAGGAGGTACTACATTCCGGTGGTAGTAGGTTGGTAAACAGCAACCACCCTGAGAGGTTCTACCTTCCGGTGGTAGTAGGTTGGTAGACAGCAACCAGCCAGGGAGGTACTACATTCCGGTGGTAGTAGGTTGGTAGACAGCAACCAGCCAGGGAGGTACTACATTCCGGTGGTAGTAGGTTGGTAGACAGCAACCACCCTGAGAGGTTCTACCTTCCGGTGGTAGTAGGTTGGTAGACAGCAACCAGCCAGGGAGGTACTACATTCCGGTGGTAGTAGGTTGGTAGACAGCAACCAGCCAGGGAAGTACTACATTCCGGTGGTAGTAGGTTGGTAGACAGCAACCAGCCAGGAGGTACTACATTCCGGTGGTAGTAGGTTGGTAGACAGCAACCAGCCAGGAGAGTACTACATTCCGGTGGTAGTAGGTTGGTAGACAGCAACCAGCCAGGGAGGTACTACATTCCGGTGGTAGTAGGTTGGTAGACAGCAACCAGCCAGGGAGGTACTACATTCCGGTGGTAGTAGGTTGGTAGACAGCAACCAGCCAGGGAGGGTAACTACATTCCGGTGGTAGTAGGTTGGCAGACAGCAACCAGCCAGGGAGGTACTACATTCCGGTGGTAGTAGGTTGGTAGACAGCAACCAGCCAGGGAGGTACTACATTCCGGTGGTAGTAGGTTGATAGACAGCAACACAGCCAGGGAGGTACTACATTCCGGTGGTAGTAGGTTGGTAGACAGCAACCAGCCAGGGAGGTACTACATTCCGGTGGTAGTAGGTTGGTAGACAGCAACCAGCCAGGGAGGTACTACATTCCGGTGGTAGTAGGTTGGTAGACAGCAACCAGCCAGGGAGGTACTACATTCCGGTGGTAGTAGGTTGGTAGACAGCAACCAGCCAGGAGTGTACTACATTCCGGTGGTAGTAGGTTGGTAGACAGCAACCAGCCAGGGAGGTACTACATTCCGGTGGTAGTAGGTTGGTAGACAGCAACCAGCCAGGGAGGTACTACATTCCGGTGGTAGTAGTTTGGTAGACAGCAACCAGCCAGGAGGTACTACATTCCGGTGTAGTAGGTTGGTAGACAGCAACCAGCCAGGGAGGTACTACATTCCGGTGGTAGTAGGTTGGTAGACAGCAACCAGCCAGGGAGGTACTACATTCCGGTGGTAGTAGGTTGGTAGACAGCAACCAGCCAGGGAGGTACTACATTCCGGTGGTAGTAGGTTGGTAGACAGCAACCAGCCAGGGAGGTACTACATTCCGGTGGTAGTAGGTTGTAGACAGCAACCAGCCAGGGAGGTACTACATTCCGGTGGTAGTAGGTTGGTAGACAGCAACCAGCCAGGAGGTACTACATTCCGGTGGTAGTAGGTTGGTAGACAGCAACCAGCCAGGGAGGTACTACATTCCGGTGGTAGTAGGTTGGTAGACAGCAACCAGCCAGGGAGGTACTACATTCGGTGGTAGTAGGTTGGTAGACAGCAACCAGCCAGGGAGGTACTACATTCCGGTGGTAGTAGGTTGGTAGACATCAACCACCCTGAGAGGTTCTACCTTCCGGTGGTAGTAGGTTGGTAGACAGCAACCAGCCAGGAGGTACTACATTCCGGTGGTAGTAGGTTGGTAGACAGCAACCAGCCAGGGAGGTACTACATTCCGGTGGTAGTAGGTTGGTAGACAGCAACCAGCCAGGGAGGTACTACATTCCGGTGGTAGTAGGTTGGTAGACAGCAACCACCCTGAGAGGTTCTACTTCCGGTGGTAGTAGGTGGTAGACAGCAACCAGCAGGGAGGTACTACATTCCGGTGGTAGTAGGTTGGTAGACAGCAACCAGCCAGGGAGGTACTACATTCCGGTGGTAGTAGGTTGGTAGACAGCAACCAGCCAGGGAGGTACTACATTCCGGTGGTAGTAGGTTGGTAGACAGCAACCAGCCAGGGAGGGTACTACATTCCGGTGGTAGTAGGTTGGCAGACAGCAACCAGCCAGGGAGGTACTACATTCCGGTGGTAGTAGGTTGGTAGACAGCAACCAGCCAGGGAGGTACTACATTCCGGTGGTAGTAGGTTGATAGACAGCAACCAGCCAGGGAGGTACTACATTCCGGGTAGTAGGTTGGTAGACAGCAACCAGCCAGGGAGGTACTACATTCCGGTGGTAGTAGGTTGGTAGACAGCAACCAGCCAGGGAGGTACTACATTCCGGTGGTAGTAGGTTGGTAGACAGCAAACCAGCCAGGGAGGTACTACATTCCGGTGGTAGTAGGTTGGTAGACAGCAACCAGCCAGGGAGGTACTACATTCCGGTGGTAGTAGGTTGGTAGACAGCAACCAGCCAGGGAGGTACTACATTCCGGTGGTAGTAGTTGGTAGACAGCAACCAGCCAGGGAGGTACTACATTCCGGTGGTAGTAGGTTGGTAGACAGCAACCAGCCAGGGAGGTACTACATTCCGGTGGTAGTAGGTTGGTAGACAGCAACCAGCCAGGGAGGTACTACATTCCGGTGGTAGTAGTTGGTAGACAGCAACCAGCCAGGGAGGTACTACATTCCGGTGGTAGTAGGTTGGTAGACAGCAACCAGCCAGGGAGGTACTACATTCCGGTGGTAGTAGGTTGGTAGACAGCAACCAGCCAGGGAGGTACTACATTCCGGTGGTAGTAGGTTGGTAGACAGCAACCAGCCAGGGAGGTACTACATTCCGGTGGTAGTAGGTTGGTAGACAGCAACCAGCCAGGGAGGGTACTACATTCCGGTGGTAGTAGGTTGTAGACAGCAACCAGCCAGGGAGGTACTACATTCCGGTGGTAGTAGGTTGGTAGACAGCAACCAGCCGGAGGTACTACATTCCGGTGGTAGTAGGTTGGTAGACAGCAACCAGCCAGGGAGGTACTACATTCCGGTGGTAGTAGGTTGGTAGACATCAACCACCCTGAGAGGTTCTACCTTCCGGTGGTAGTAGGTTGGTAGACAGCAACCAGCCAGGGAGGTACTACATTCCGGTGGTAGTAGGTTGGTAGACAGCAACCAGCCAGGGAGGTACTACATTCCGGTGGTAGTAGGTTGGTAGACAGCAACCAGCCAGGGAGGTACTACATTCCGGTGGTAGTAGGTTGGTAGACAGCAACCACCCTGAGAGGTTCTACCTTCCGGTGGTAGTAGGTTGGTAGACAGCAACCACCCTGAGAGGTTCTACCTTCCGGTGGTAGTAGGTTGGTAGACAGCAACCAGCCAGGGAGGTACTACATTCCGGTGGTAGTAGGTTGGTAGACAGCAACCAGCCAGGGAGGTACTACATTCCGGTGGTAGTAGGTTGGTAGACAGCAACCAGCCAGGGAGGTACTACATTCCGGTGGTAGTAGGTTGGTAGACAGCAACCAGCCAGGGAGGTACTACATTCCGGTGGTAGTAGGTTGGTAGACAGCAACCACCCTGAGAGGTTCTACCTTCCGGTGGTAGTAGGTTGGTAGACAGCAACCAGCCAGGGAGGTACTACATTCCGGTGGTAGTAGGTTGGTAGACAGCAACCAGCCAGGGAGGTACTACATTCCGGTGGTAGTAGGATGGTAGACAGCAACCACCCTGAGAGGTTCTACCTTCCGGTGGTAGTAGGTTGGTAGACAGCAACCACCCTGAGAGGTTCTACCTTCCGGTGGTAGTAGGTTGGTAGACAGCAACCAGCCAGGGAGGTTCTACCTTCCGGTGGTAGTAGGTTGGTAGACAGCAACCACCCTGAGAGGTTCTACCTTCTGGTGGTAGTAGGTTGGTAGACAGCAACCAGCCAGGGAGGTACTACATTCCGGTGGTAGTAGGTTGGTAGACAGCAACCAGCCAGGGAGGTACTACATTCCGGTGGTAGTAGGTTGGTAGACAACAACCAGCCAGGGAGGTACTACATTCCGGTGGTAGTAGGTTGGTAGACAGCAACCAGCCAGGGAGGTACTACGTTCCGGTGGTAGTAGGTTGGTAGACAGCAACCAGCCAGGGAGGTACTACATTCCGGTGGTAGTAGGTTGGTAGACAGCAACCAGCCAGGGAGGTACTACATTCGTTGGTAGTAGGTTGGTAGACATCAACCACCCTGAGAGGTTCTACCTTCCGGTGGTAGTAGGTTGGTAGACCAGCAACCAGCCAGGGAGGTAACTACATTCCGGTGGTAGTAGGTTGGTAGACAGCAACCAGCCAGGGAGGTACTACATTCCGGTGTAGTAGGTTGGTAACAGCAACCAGCCAGGGAGGTACTACATTCCGGTGGTAGTAGGTTGGTAGACAGCAACCAGCCAGGAGGTACTACATTCCGGTGGTAGTAGGTTGGTAGACAGCAACCAGCCAGGAGGTACTACATTCCGGTGTAGTAGGTTTGGTAGACAGCAACCAGCCAGGGAGGTACTACCTTCGGTGGTAGTAGGTTGGTAGACAGCAACCAGCCAGGGAGGTACTACATTCCGGTGGTAGTAGGTTGGTAGACAGCAACCAGCCAGAGGAGGTACTACATTCCGGTGGTAGTAGGTTGGTAGACAGCAACCAGCCCGGGAGGTACTACATTCCGGTGGTAGTAGGTTGGTAGACAGCAACCAGCAGGGAGGTACTACATTCCGGTGGTAGTAGGTTGGTAGACAGCAACCAGCCAGGGAGGTACTACATTCCGGTGGTAGTAGGTTGGTAGACAGCAACCAGCCAGGGAGGTACTACATTCCGGTGGTAGTAGGTTGGTAGACAGCAACCAGCCAGGGAGGTACTATATTCCGGTGGTAGTAGGTTGGTAGACAGCAACCAGCCAGGGAGGTACTACATTCCGGTGGTAGTAGGTTGGTAGACAGCAACCAGCCAGGGAGGTACTACATTCCGGTGGTAGTAGGTTGGCAGACAGCAACCAGCCAGGGAGGTACTATATTCCGGTGGTAGTAGGTTGGTAGACAGCAACCAGCCAGGGAGGTACTACATTCCGGTGGTAGTAGGTTGGTAGACAGCAACTAGCCAGGGAGGTACTACATTCCGGTGGTAAGTAGTTGGTAGACAGCAACCAGCCAGGGAGGTACTACATTCCGGTGGTAGTAGGTTGGTAGACAGCAACCAGCCAGGGAGGTACTACATTCCGGTGGTAGTAGGTTGGTAGACAGCAACCAGCCAGGGAGGTACTACATTCCGGTGGTAGTAGGTTGGTAGACAGCAACCAGCCAGGGAGGTACTACATTCCGGTGGTAGTAGGTTGGTAGACAGGCAACCAGCCAGGGAGGTACTACATTCCGGTGGTAGTAGGTTGGCAGACAGCAACCAGCCAGGGAGGTACTACATTCCGGTGGTAGTAGGTTGGTAGACAGCAACCAGCCAGGAGGTACTACATTCCGGTGGTAGTAGGTTGGTAGACAGCAACCACCCTGAGAGGTTCTACCTTCCGGTGGTAGTAGGTTGGTAGACAGCAACCAGCCAGGGAGGTACTACATTCCGGTGGTAGTAGGTTGGCAGACAGCAACCACCCTGAGAGGTTCTACCTTCCGGTGGTAGTAGGTTGGTAGACAGCAACCAGCCAGGGAGGTACTACATTCCGGTGGTAGTAGGTTGGTAGACAGCAACCAGCCAGGGAGGTACTACATTCCGGTGGTAGTAGGTTGGTAGACAGCAACCAGCCAGGGAGGTACTACATTCCGATGGTAGTAGGTTGGTAGACATCAACCACCCTGAGAGGTTCTACCTTCCGGTGGTAGTAGGTTGGTAGACAGCAACCAGCCAGGGAGGTACTACATTCCGGTGGTAGTAGGTTGGCAGACAGCAACCACTTCTACTTACACTTAGGTCACACTATACTTGCATGTACAAATATGTATATATAAACGCTTGAGGGTTTTCTTCTTCTTTCACGTTAGTTCTTATATTGTTTATTTCCGCTTGTGGTCATAGGGAAGTTAAACAGAATTTTTCCTCAGTACTCAAAGCGTGACGTAAGAGGAGACTAAAATGCCGGGAGCAAGAGGCTAGTATCTCTTTCTCCAATATTCATTACTAAATTTAAAAGAGAAACTTTCGTTTTTTTTCCCGGGAACCCTGTCTCTGTTGGGATATATATATATATTATATATATATATATATATATATATATATATATATTATATATATATATATATATATATATATTATATATATATTTCCTTAAGCAATGGACGAGGTCACAAGAAACAATGGACGAGGTCACAAGAAACAATGGACGAGGTCACAAGAAACAATGGACGAGGTCACAAGAAAACAATGGACAGGTCACAAGAAACAATGGACGAGGTCACAAGAAACAATGGACGAGGCCACAAGAAACAATGGACGAGGTCACAAGAAACAATGGACGAGGTCACAAGAAACAATGGACGAGGTCACAAGAAACAATGGACGAGGTCACAAGAAACAATGGACGAGGTCACAAGAAACAATGGACGAGGTCACAAGAAACAATGGACGAGGTCACAAGAAACAATGGACGAGGTCACAAGAAACAATGGACGAGGTCACAAGAAACAATGGACGAGGTCACAAGAAACAATGGACGAGGTCACAAGAAACAATGGACGAGGTCACAAGAAACAATGGACGAGGTCACAAGAAACAATGGACGAGGTCACAAGAAACAATGGACGAGGTCACAAGAAACAATGGACGAGGTCACAAGAAACAATGGACGAGGTCACAAGAAACAATGGACGAGGTCACAAGAAACAATGGACGAGGTCACAAGAAACAATGGACGAGGTCACAAGAAACAATGGACGAGGTCACAAGAAAGCTGGGGAATGTAACCGTATGAATTTCTGACTTCTTTTAACATATAAATTATATAAGAAACTGAAATGAATATAAATTAACTATTTTCTTCTGTTCTAATAAGAATTTTAGCAATTGTATTAAGACTTCATTTGCTCTTGTAATATCATTAATAACCATTTGTCCTAAAATGCCTTCTAAATAAAGTCCATCTCTGTTATTTTTTTACGAGAATGTTAACACCAAATATTGAACTTCGGCTGACACAAGATTAAAGATATTTCAATAACGTAGCAACCTACCGTGAGAAATTAACTTAAAATTTTTCTGAATCAAAAGTTGCTCACCCTGCGTTGTATAGCGCCTATTGAACCTCGAAACGAACCATTAGGCATCTTGTCGATAGGGCCTCCGATCTCACTAAACTCGATGGTGAAGTTGAGTTTCCTCATTATTTTATCCACCATCTCACCCACCATTCCCTGCAGCTCGTAAGACTCGCCTCTTGGTGCCAAAACTGCTTCTTTGTAACCCTATAATTTACACAAAGAATTTGTTTATATAAAACGAGAACTATTCAGTAAATAAAATTAGCAAAATCAGATGAACCCCAACTCCCACCAACAGAAACAGCAAACAGACTCAATGATTTCTTCTCCACTATAGGTCAAAACCTTGCCAATAATATCCCAAGCTCAGATACCCCACCAAATGACTACCTCACTGGCAACTACCCGAACACACTGTTCCTAGCTCCGACTAACCCATACGAAGTCTCCCTTATTATCAACGCACTAAAAAACAAGGCAGGAGATTTAAACACCTTACCACCCTTTATATACAAAAAAGCATCACAAGTACTATCACCAATCATTGCAACACTCTTTAACAAATCCATTGAATCCTCCACCTTCCCTACAGTTCTCAAAATAGCAAGGGTCACCCCGATCCATAAAGGAGGAGACCAAACAGAGTTGAATAACTATAGGCCAATATCCAATTTACACCCTCTCTCAAAAATCTTCGAAAATTAATTCATAAACGAATCTACTCTACCTCATCTCCCATAACATTCTCAACCCCTGCCAATTTGGATTCAGGCCTAATAAAAATACTAATGATGCTATTATACACATGCTAGAACATATATACACTGCAATAGAGAAAAAAGAAGTCCCTCTGGGGATCTTCATTGACTTACGTAAAGCTTTTGATACAGTTGACCATGACTTGCTCCACGTAAAATTGTCACACTATGGTATAAGAGGGCACTCCCTCAACTACCTCAAGTCTTACCTCAGCAACAGAAGCCAATATGTGTACGCAAATGGGGCAAACTCTTCTGCGCAACCAATTACAGTTGGTGTCCCACAGGGAAGTGTCCTTGGCCCTCTTCTCTTTCTCCTATACATAAATAACCTACCAAATGCTTCGCAATTACTCAAACCCACACTATTTGCAGATGACACTACATACGTCTTCTCTCACCCGAGCCCAGTCACGCTACCCAATACTGTAAATACCGAATTACAGAAAATATCTACCTGGATGAGGATTAACAAACTTACACTAAACATTGACAAAACCTACTTCATTCAGTTTGGTAACAGAGCTACAGATGTACCTCTTAACATAACGATAAACGGATCACCTATCACAAAGCTAACAGAGGGAAAATTCTTAGGAATCCACCTCGATAACAGATTCAAATTTCATACACATATACAACGAATTTCTAAGAAAATTTCCAAGACTGTAGGCATACTATCGAAGATACGGTACTATGTTCCACAGTCAGCCCTCCTGGCCCTTTATCACTCTCTTATTTACCCCTATCTCACCTATGGAATTTGTGCATGGGGCTCAACAACAACTAACCATCTCAGACCACTAATTACCCAACAAAAGGCTGCAGTTAGAATGATAACAAATTCTCACTACAGGCAGCACACTCCACCAATATTCAATACACTAAACCTACTCACCATACAAAACATCCATACTTATTATTGCACTTATTACATATATAGAACACTTAACTCTGATATTAACCCTCCCCTCAAACATCTCCTTGCCAACCTCTACAGAACACATGACCATAACACAAGGCACAGATCACTCTTTGATGTTCCTCGTGTCCATCTCACACTATGCAAAAACTCAATGCACATAAAAGGCCCTAAAATCCGGAATTCATTACCTGTAAATATAAAAGAAACACTACCTGTTTATAAATTCAAGTCTCTTCTCAAAGTTCACTTACTCACTCAAAACCAAATAAATACTGAATAAGTGAACCATATAAATTGTATATCCTAAATGTTACTCACAATTATATCACGCAAATGTTAAACCTAACTTTGTTATTTTTTTTTTTAAATACACTACCTAACAGAATACTCCATACGACTGAATGTACAACAATGCATGCAGCCATATGACCTGTCTTTGTAATACTCATTTGTGCTTTATAGTTATCTGTTTACAATAATGTTTTATCACTGATTTCATCATTGCTTAGTTAATCTTAAGTTAATTTTAAGCCAGCCCGTAATGCTATGCATATAAGTGGCTTTGGCATGCTGCTCTTACCTGTATTTTTTTGTACCTCTGTATGTGTGCTCAGATTACTAAATAAATAAATAAATAAATAAATAAATAAATGACTGAAGAGATTATAAGGACTCTATGCAGTTCCAGAAGCAGGACAGGATATAAAAAATTCCAGACAAACGTTGTGTGGCTTAGTATATCACGTGGATTATTGTTGGATATCTTTGTGCCAGAAAATTTATCCAGTGCTCAAAACAAATCTAGTAAATAATAGTATGCTCAAAGGCAAGAAAAAAAAAGAGAGAGAAAAAAAGTGTGCAGTGAAAATAGGAAGTGTTGCCATACACCCAGGAAGTGAATCTATAAACTCAAACAATGCTGTGTGAAAATTCATATTATAATAGTATACATAGTATCATAGTGTCTTTAATGAGAAGAGTACAAAACATAGTAGTCATAGTGTACAGCATAAGGATAACATAGTAAATGGTGTGATGGTAAAAAAGAGTGAGGTGATAGACCTAGCTAGAAACCTCAGTTGCAAACACTTGCCAGCACTCGCCAGTGTGCTACCGCAAGTCAACTGACTAGTGGTAGCACACTTTGGTCTTCCTCGAAGACTGACAACTTGTGGACTGCCTCGAAGACTGACAACTTGTGGACTGCCTCAAAGACTGACAACTTGTGGACTGCCTCAAAGACTGGCAACTTGTGGACTGTCTCAAAGACTGACAACTTGTGGACTGTCTCAAAGACTGACAACTTGTGGACTGCCTCGAAGACTGGCAACTTGTGGACTGTCTCAAAGACTGACAATTGTGGAACTCTCTCAAAGACTGACAACTTGTGGACTGCCTCGAAGACTGGCAACTTGTGGACTGTCTCAAAGACTGACAACTTGTGGACTGTCTCAAAGACTGACAACTTGTGGACTGTCTCAAAGACTGACAACTTGTGGACTGTCTCAAAGACTGACAACTTGTGGACTGTCTCAAAGACTGACAACTTGTGGGCTGCCTCAAAGACTGACAACTTGTGGACTGTCTCAAAGACTGACAACTTGTGGACTGTCTCAAAGACTGACAACTTGTGGACTGTCTCAAAGACTGACAACTTGTGGACTGTCTCAAAGACTGACAACATGTGGACTGTCTCAAAGACTGACAACTTGTGGACTGTCTCAAAGACTGACAACTTGTGGACTGTCTCAAAGACTGACAACTTGTGGACTGTCTCAAAGACTGACAACTTGTGGACTGTCTCAAAGACTGACAACTTGTGGACTGTCTCAAAGACTGACAACATGTGGACTGTCTCAAAGACTGACAACTTGTGGACTGTCTCAAAGACTGGCAACTTGTGGACTGTCTCAAAGACTGACAACTTGTGGACTGTCTCAAAGACTGACAACTTGTGGACTGCCTCAAAGACTGGCAACTTGTGGACTGTCTCAAAGACTGGCAACTTGTGGACTGTCTCAAAGACTGACAACTTGTGGACTGTCTCAAAGACTGACAACTTGTGGACTGTCTCAAAGACTGACAACTTGTGGACTGCCTCAAAGACTGACAACTTGTGGACTGCCTCAAAGACTGGCAACTTGTGGACTGTCTCAAAGACTGACAACTTGTGGACTGTCTCAAAGACTGACAACTTGTGGACTGTCTCAAAGACTGACAAGTTGTGGACTGTCTCAAAGACTGGCAACTTGTGGACTGTCTCAAAGATTGGCAACTTGTGGACTGTCTCAAAGACTGGCAACTTGTGGACTGTCTCAAAGACTGGCAACTTGTGGACTGTCTCAAAGACTGGCAACTTGTGGACTGTCTCAAAGACTGGCAACTTGTGGACTGTCTCAAAGACTGACAACTTGTGGACTGCCTCAAAGACTGACAACTTGTGGACTGTCTCAAAGACTGGCAACTTGTGGACTGTCTCAAAGACTGGCAACTTGTGGACTGTCTCAAAGACTGGCAACTTGTGGACTGTCTCAAAGACTGGCAACTTGTGGACTGTCTCAAAGATTGACAACTTGTGGACTGTCTCAAAGACTGACAAGTTGTGGACTGTCTCAAAGACTGACAACTTGTGGACTGCCTCAAAGACTGACAACTTGTGGACTGCCTCAAAGACTGGCAACTTGTGGACTGTCTCAAAGACTGACAACTTGTGGACTGTCTCAAAGACTGACAAGTTGTGGACTGTCTCAAAGACTGACAAGTTGTGGACTGTCTCAAAGACTGGCAACTTGTGGACTGTCTCAAAGACTGGCAACTTGTGGACTGTCTCAAAGACTGGCAACTTGTGGACTGTCTCAAAGACTGGCAACTTGTGGACTGTCTCAAAGACTGGCAACTTGTGGACTGTCTCAAAGACTGGCAACTTGTGGACTGTCTCAAAGACTGGCAACTTGTGGACTGTCTCAAAGACTGACAACTTGTGGACTGCCTCAAAGACTGACAACTTGTGGACTGTCTCAAAGACTGGCAACTTGTGGACTGTCTCAAAGACTGGCAACTTGTGGACTGTCTCAAAGACTGGCAACTTGTGGACTGTCTCAAAGACTGGCAACTTGTGGACTGTCTCAAAGACTGGCAACTTGTGGACTGTCTCAAAGACTGACAACTTGTGGACTGTCTCAAAGACTGACAACTTGTGGACTGTCTCAAAGACTGGCAACTTGTGGACTGTCTCAAAGACTGACAACTTGTGGACTGTCTAAAAGACTGACAACTTGTGGACTGTCTCAAAGACTGGCAACTTGTGGACTGTCTCAAAGACGGACAACTTGTGTACTGCCTCAAAGACTGGCAACTTGTGGACTGCCTCAAAGACTGACAACTTGTGGACTGCCTCAAAGACTGGCAACTTGTGGACTGTCTCAAAGACTGGCAACTTGTGGACTGTCTCAAAGACTGACAACTTGTGGACTGTCTCAAAGACTGACAAGTTGTGGACTGTCTCAAAGACTGACAACTTTTGGACTGCCTCAAAGACTGACAACTTGTGGACTGCCTCAAAGACTGGCAACTTGTGGACTGTCTCAAAGACTGACAACTTGTGGACTGTCTCAAAGACTGACAACTTGTGGACTGTCTCAAAGACTGACAACTGTGGACTGTCTCAAAGACTGGCAACTTGTGGACTGTCTCAAAGACTGACAACTTGTGGACTGTCTCAAAGACTGACAACTTGTGGACTGTCTCAAAGACTGGCAACTTGTGGACTGTCTCAAAGACTGACAACTTGTGGACTGTCTAAAAGACTGACAACTTGTGGACTGTCTCAAAGACTGGCAACTTTTGGACTGTCTCAAAGACGGACAACTTGTGTACTGCCTCAAAGACTGGCAACTTGTGGACTGCCTCAAAGACTGACAACTTGTGGACTGCCTCAAAGACTGGCAACTTGTGGACTGTCTCAAAGACTGGCAACTTGTGGACTGTCTCAAAGACTGACAACTTGTGGACTGTCTCAAAGACTGACAAATTGTGGACTGTCTCAAAGACTGACAACTTTTGGACTGCCTCAAAGACTGACAACTTGTGGACTGCCTCAAAGACTGGCAACTTGTGGACTGTCTCAACGACTGACAACTTGTGGACTGTCTCAAAGACTGACAACTTGTGGACTGTCTCAAAGACTGACAACTTGTGGACTGTCTCAAAGACTGGCAACTTGTGGACTGTCTCAAAGACTGACAACTTGTGGACTGTCTCAAAGACTGGCAACTTGTGGACTGTCTCAAAGACTGACAACTTGTGGACTGTCTCAAAGACTGACAACTTGTGGACTGTCTCAAAGACTGGCAACTTGTGGACTGTCTCAAAGACTGGCAACTTGTGGACTGTCTCAAAGACTGGCAACTTGTGGACTGTCTCAAAGACTGGCAACTTGTGGACTGTCTCAAAGACTGGCAACTTGTGGACTGTCTCAAGACTGACAACTTGTGGACTGTCTCAAAGACTGACAACTTGTGGACTGTCTCAAAGACTGGCAACTTGTGGACTGTCTCAAAGACTGACAACTTGTGGACTGTCTAAAAGACTGACAACTTGTGGACTGTCTCAAAGACTGGCAACTTGTGGACTGTCTCAAAGACGGACAACTTGTGTACTGCCTCAAAGACTGGCAACTTGTGGACTGCCTCAAAGACTGACAACTTGTGGACTGCCTCAAAGACTGGCAACTTGTGGACTGTCTCAAAGACTGGCAACTTGTGGACTGTCTCAAAGACTGACAACTTGTGGGACTGTCTCAAAGACTGACAAGTTGTGGACTGTCTCAAAGACTGACAACTTTTGGACTGCCTCAAAGACTGACAACTTGTGGACTGCCTCAAAGACTGGCAACTTGTGGACTGTCTCAAAGACTGACAACTTGTGGACTGTCTCAAAGACTGACAACTTGTGGACTGTCTCAAAGACTGACAACTTGTGGACTGTCTCAAAGACTGGCAACTTGTGGACTGTCTCAAAGACTGACAACTTGTGGACTGTCTCAAAGACTGACAACTTGTGGACTGTCTCAAAGACTGGCAACTTGTGGACTGTCTCAAAGACTGACAACTTGTGGACTGTCTAAAAGACTGACAACTTGTGGACTGTCTCAAAGACTGGCAACTTGTGGACTGTCTCAAAGACGGACAACTTGTGTACTGCCTCAAAGACTGGCAACTTGTGGACTGCCTCAAAGACTGACAACTTGTGGACTGCCTCAAAGACTGGCAACTTGTGGACTGTCTCAAAGACTGGCAACTTGTGACTGTCTCAAGACTGACAACTTGTGGACTGTCTCAAAGACTGACAAGTTGTGGACTGTCTCAAAGACTGACAACTTTTGGACTGCCTCAAAGACTGACAACTTGTGGACTGCCTCAAAGACTGGCAACTTGTGGACTGTCTCAAAGACTGACAACTTGTGGACTGTCTCAAAGACTGACAACTTGTGGACTGTCTCAAAGACTGACAACTTGTGGACTGTCTCAAAGACTGGCAACTTGTGGACTGTCTCAAAGACTGGCAACTTGTGGACTGTCTCAAAGACTGGCAACTTGTGGACTGTCTCAAAGACTGGCAACTTGTGGACTGTCTCAAAGACTGGCAACTTGTGGACTGTCTCAAAGACTGGCAACTTGTGGACTGTCTCAAAGACTGACAACTTGTGGACTGCCTCAAAGACTGACAACTTGTGGACTGTCTCAAAGACTGGCAACTTGTGGACTGTCTCAAAGACTGGCAACTTGTGGACTGTCTCAAAGACTGGCAACTTGTGGACTGTCTCAAAGACTGACAACTTGTGGACTGTCTCAAAGACTGACAACTTGTGGACTGTCTCAAAGACTGACAACTTGTGGACTGTCTCAAAGACTGACAACTTGTGGACTGTCTCAAAGGCTGACAACTTGTGGACTGTCTCAAAGACTGACAACTTGTGGACTGTCTCAAAGACTGGCAACTTGTGGACTGTCTCAAAGACTGACAACTTGTGGACTGTCTCAAAGACTGACAACTTGTGGACTGTCTCAAAGACTGACAACTTGTGGACTGTCTCAAAGACTGACAACTTGTGGACTGTCTCAAAGACTGACAACTTGTGGACTGTCTCAAAGACTGACACACTTGTGGACTGTCTCAAAGACTGACAACTTGTGGACTGTCTCAAAGACTGACAACTTGTGGACTGTCTCAAAGACTGACAACTTGTGGACTGTCTCAAAGACTGACAACTTGTGGACTGTCTCAAAGACTGACAACTTGTGGACTGTCTCAAAGACTGACAACTTGTGGACTGTCTCAAAGACTGACAACTTGTGGACTGTCTCAAAGACTGACAACTTGTGGACTGTCTCAAAGACTGACAACTTGTGGACTGTCTCAAAGACTGACAACTTGTGGACTGTCTCAAAGACTGACAACTTGTGGACTGTCTCAAAGACTGACAACTTGTGGACTGTCTCAAAGACTGACAACTTGTGGACTGTCTCAAAGACTGACAACTTGTGGACTGTCTCAAAGACTGACAACTTGTGGACTGTCTCAAAGACTGACAAATTGTGGACTGTCTCAAAGACTGACAACTTGTGGACTGTCTCAAAGACTGGCAACTTGTGGACTGTCTCAAAGACTGACAACTTGTGGACTGTCTCAAAGACTGACAACTTGTGGACTGTCTCAAAGACTGGCAACTTGTGGACTGTCTCAAAGACTGACAACTGTGGACTGTCTAAAAGACTGACAACTTGTGGACTGTCTCAAAGACTGGCAACTTGTGGACTGTCTCAAAGACGGACAACTTGTGGACTGCCTCAAAGACTGGCAACTTGTGGACTGCCTCAAAGACTGACAACTTGTGGACTGCCTCAAAGACTGGCAACTTGTGGACTGTCTCAAAGACTGGCAACTTGTGGACTGTCTCAAAGACTGACAACTTGTGGACTGTCTCAAAGACTGACAAGTTGTGGACTGTCTCAAAGACTGACAACTTTTGGACTGCCTCAAAGACTGACAACTTGTGGACTGCCTCAAAGACTGGCAACTTGTGGACTGTCTCAAAGACTGACAACTTGTGGACTGTCTCAAAGACTGACAACTTGTGGACTGTCTCAAAGACTTACAACTTGTGGACTGTCTCAAAGACTGGCAACTTGTGGACTGTCTCAAAGACTGGCAACTTGTGGACTGTCTCAAAGACTGGCAACTTGTGGACTGTCTCAAAGACTGGCAACTTGTGGACTGTCTCAAAGACTGACAACTTGTGGACTGCCTCAAAGACTGACAACTTGTGGACTGTCTCAAAGACTGGCAACTTGTGGACTGTCTCAAAGACTGGCAACTTGTGGACTGTCTCAAAGACTGGCAACTTGTGGACTGTCTCAAAGACTGGCAACTTGTGGACTGTCTCAAAGACTGGCAACTTGTGGACTGTCTCAAAGACTGACAACTTGTGGACTGCCTCAAAGACTGACAACTTGTGGACTGTCTCAAAGACTGGCAACTTGTGGACTGTCTCAAAGACTGGCAACTTGTGGACTGTCTCAAAGACTGGCAACTTGTGGACTGTCTCAAAGACTGACAACTTGTGGACTGTCTCAAAGACTGACAACTTGTGGACTGTCTCAAAGACTGACAACTTGTGGACTGTCTCAAAGACTGACAACTTGTGGACTGTCTCAAAGACTGACAACTTGTGGACTGTCTCAAAGACTGGCAACTTGTGGACTGTCTCAAAGACTGACAACTTGTGGACTGTCTCAAAAGACTGACAACTTGTGGACTGTCTCAAAGACTGACAACTTGTGGACTGTCTCAAAGACTGACAACTTGTGGACTGTCTCAAAGACTGACAACTTGTGGACTGTCTCAAAGACTGACAACTTGTCGACTGTCTCAAAGACTGACAACTTGTGGACTGTCTCAAAGACTGACAACTTGTGGACTGTCTCAAAGACTGACAACTTGTGGACTGTCTCAAAGACTGACAACTTGTGGACTGTCTCAAAGACTGACAACTTGTGGACTGTCTCAAAGACTGACAACTTGTGGACTGTCTCAAAGACTGACAACTTGTGGACTGTCTCAATGACTGACAACTTGTGGACTGTCTCAAAGACTGACAACTTGTGGACTGTCTCAAAGGACTGACAACTTGTGGACTGTCTCAAAGACTGACAACTTGTGGACTGTCTCAAAGACTGACAACTTGTGGACTGTCTCAAAGACTGACAACTTGTGGACTGTCTCAAAGACTGACAACTTGTGGACTGTCTCAAAGACTGACAACTTGTGGACTGTCTCAAAGACTGACAACTTGTGGACTGTCTCAAAGACTGACAACTTGTGGACTGTCTCAAAGACTGACAACTTGTGGACTGTCTCAAAGACTGACAACTTGTGGACTGCCTCAAAGACTGACAACTTGTGGACTGTCTCAAAGACTGGCAACTTGTGGACTGTCTCAAAGACTGACAACTTGTGGACTGTCTCAAAGACTGGCAACTTGTGGACTCTCTCAAAGACTGGCAACTTGTGGACTGCCTCAAAGACTGACAACTTGTGGACTGTCTCAAAGACTGGCAACTTGTGGACTGCCTCAAACTGACTGTTACAAAATGTAATATCCGTGATGTATAACGTCTCCAGAAAATACTAGAAGGTAAACTTATTGATTCCTCTCGAGCATCTAGACTGTTTCTGGTTTAATAACAGTTTGTCAGAGAATATTCTAGTCCAGTTATCCATTAAAATTAAGAGAAATTTCAATATTGCTTTGGGATTGCAACTGGATGAACATAAACTAAATAAAGTTTGAGATCTTTAATACAGAAATGATTTAGGTGGACATTATCAAAGTAAATATATATGATATAATTCAGGAGATAAATTATTGCACTTCTCTGGTAATGCAAAATTAAATTGTACATATAATAGTATAGCGCTGAGTGCACATATAGTGATAATAATAATAATAATAATAATAATAATAATAATAATAATAATAATAATAATAATATATTAATAATAATAATAATAATAATAATAATAATAATAATAATAATATTAATAATAATAATAATAATAATAATAAATAATAATAATAATAATAATAATAATAATAATAATAATAATAATAATAAAAATAATAATAATAATAATAATATCTTCATTTCTACATGTCCAAGGTATACAGACCATAACTAACATCAGTGACATACTACTATATAGAAAGCCGTTTGTTATGCTGAGCATTTCGGGCAAATTAGGTCAATTTTGTCCCAGGATGCGACCCACTCCAGTCCAGTAACAGCCAGGTACTTCATTTTACACTAAAGTGTGAAGAGAGACAGCAAGTGTCTTATGGAAACACGTCCTAATGTTTTCCAGCCGTACCGGAGATTCGAACTCCGGACCTCAGTGTGTGAGCTGAGTGCGCTAGCGATCGAGCTCAAAAGCAGTCTGGTACTTAGCTATGACGAGTTACACTCAAATGAAAATATGTAAGTGTGTACAAGTGTATGTGAGAATGTGTGTATGTACTCTAAGTGCTCGTTATTCCTCAGTAAGACTCGACTCAGCTTACATTTAAAAAGTGACCGACAAATCCACAAATATTATAACTTCTCGATCAACAAGGTAATCAAACAGCTTACTTGAACAATATGATCAACCATTCGTCAAAAAACAATAATTTGCAAAGCAGCAGTAAGCAGCACAGTGTCAGGCCAGGAACAAGGAAACAAAATAACGACTCCAACTGCGGACCTGTCGCAGATCCTCCACGAAAACCATAAAAACTCCCTTAATACTGAATCTAACTCAGCATTGCTATATCCCCGACTATGACAGAGCGTAGATGCCACAACAAAGTAGATCAGAAGGTTAAACTTGGTACCAAGGCTGAAAATATTTCCACAACACACAACCTCTACAAAACGTCGAAATCACTAAGTCTCAACAATGCTCTGTAAACAGAGGTGCAAGAAGTGTTGCGACTCTCCAACGAGAATATACTGTACCAAAAACAAAGTCTAAATCACGAAGAAAACCAGAGAGACGAGAACAACAAGAGAGATGTTTCTCGTAGGAGAAGTAGCTGTAGAGAGAGAGAAAAAATGAAAGGTGAGGCTCAGGTCAGTGTATGTCGGAGAGAGAGAGAGAGAGAGAGAGAGAGAGAGAGAGAGAGAGAGAGAGAGAGAGAGAGAGAGAGAGAGAGAGATTATTATGCATTTAATTTGGCCTTAGACAGGAATGTATGATGCTACCATGGTTCTTTAACATATAGATGGAGATGTAAAACAAGTGACTGTTTGGGTGATGTTGAGAAGTGAGGGATAAAAATTTATGGAATCTAATACAAAGAGAGAGTTGTCAAAGTTGGTTTCTGCTGATGACATTGAGCTTTTGGGTTGAATATAGGAGGATATGCAAAGGAAGGAAATTAAAAGTAAACATAGAAAAGAGCAAGGTGATAAAGGTAGCAAACAAGTTAGGAAATGGAAGATAGGATATCAAACTGGAAGGATAGAGTAAGGAGGAACTGGATGAGTAGAGATATTTGGGAGTAGACTTGTCGGTGGAGGAGACTATGTAAGACCAGGTGAATTATAGATGAGATGAAGTGGAGAAGTTGAGTGGTGCATTGAGGCAGTTATGGAGACAAAGGTTATCCATAAACCGTTCCACGGGCGGGGATAGAACCCGCGATCAAAGAGTTCTATCCCCACTATAATCTTATATTATCCATGTGGATAATGTAAGATTATAGTGGTACCAATACTCTTATGTTGGCGTGAATCATGGGTAGCGAATGTTGCAGTCAGGAGGAGGCTGGTGGCAGTGGATGTATTGTGTCTGAGGGAGGCTGGTATTCTCAGTAGTATCAGTTCCTACTAACCAGTTACCAGTAACCAGTTACCAGTAGTATGACTCACTACCAACTGTCTGTGTGAATCACTGTCATTCACTGATGTTACAGCTGACCATAGCATGTTTTTGAACGCCGCTCACCCCTTTGGCCCAAATGGGAGTCGTTTTTGGGACGGGAGACCCGGGGGCCCAAAGGGGGGCCCTGGTGTTTCCCCATAATTTGTTAAAATTATACTTTACTTACAGCCAAAGTGGTTATTTTTTTCCCCAAATTCCCGTTATCAAACCCTCAAAAGGCCCAAATTGGTGCCCAGGGGTTTTGTGGGCGTGGTTTTACGGTTTTTTTCAGACTTTTTAGAAGTTGTTTGGGGGGGTTGCCAGCAGGTAAGAGGCCCACGCCCTCCCCAACCCGGTCGCCCAGTTGAAAGCCAGTTGCAGCCATTTTTTCGGGGTTTCCCTGGTTATTTTCGTGAAAATTGCTTCAATCTCCGGGGGGGTTTGGGCCCCCCGGATTTTGCTTTTAAGAAAAAGCCAGGTAAGCGAGTTGTGGGAGTGGGTGCCAGTAGCCTGCCTCAGTCTATCATCCAGCCTGTTCCTGTCGCCCAACCTGCTTTTTTATGTGTGTGCATCGTTGGCCGGTTTTCTTTCCCACCCGCCTCCCCAACCATGTTACCTCTTTTTTTAACCCCTGGGGGGTTTTTTTCCACCCTTATCCCGGGTTCCCACTTTTTTGGGCTCACTTTAATTGGTAAAGAGATTGTAGCGGGTGCCACCATCGTTAAAGCCATTTATGTGGTTCACCTAGAAAGCGCAATTCTTACGACATCAGTGTGGGTAGGAACGGGGCTTCCCCCTTTTCGTCCCTGTCCCCTCCCCGGGTCTCCATCCAGATTTTCAGTGTTTAAATTTTTCCTTTTTAGAGACTTTTGGGTTTGGGCATTTAAAGACATTTGCGTATGTGAGACTTTTCAGTAAATTTTTGTGTACTCAAAGTCTTGGGTTTTCAGTGTAGACTCAGGTTTCTTGGCTCATTATTTTTGAAATTATTTTTCAGTGTTATCGCTCACCTTTGTGTTTATTTTTTATTTTAATCTGTGTTTTTTTATGTACTCTTTTCCCTGTGAAAAGTATTTTTTTTTAGTGTAAAAGTTTTTTTTTTATTTGGGGGTTGCAGTTTTTTGTTCTTTACCCCAGTCATTCACTTGGGTGTAAATTTTAATTCTTTTTTTTATCTTGTATTCTTTCAGCTTTGTATTCTCCAGTATTTTTTCATTATTGTATTTCCCGGCAGGGGGAAATTTTTTACCCCAAGGTATACAAAATTTATCCATTTATTTCTAAGTGAAAAACCTTTTTTTTTTTTTTTTCGTACACCGCAGTCCCTCATTACCTTGATCTTTTTCGATTTTTGTCCCATTATTTTGCCAGCAATTTTTGTCGTATCAGTCACAGAAGTTTTTTTTTTGAAAGGAAATTTTGGATAAAAAAGTATACAACCCTTTTTGGTTTTGCCCCCCTGCCACTTGAAAGGTGTTGTTTTGGCCCTGCCCTTTTTAATTTGTTTTTGTGCCCTCCCACTTTTTGGGTGTTGTGTGCCCCCCCACTTGTAAAGTGTTGGTGCCCTGCCATTGGAAGTTTTGTGTGCCCTCCCATTTGTAAGGTTGTGTCCCCTGCCACTTGTAAGTGTTGTGTGCCCCCGCCATTGTAAGGTTGTGTCCCCTCCCAAACTTGAAAGTTTTTGTGTGCCCTCCCCACTTGTAAGTGTTGTGTGCCCTGCCTTTTTGTATGGGTTTTTCCCCTGCCACTTGTAAAGTGTTTTTGGCCCGCCACTTGAAAGTGTTGTGTGCCCTCCCAAAATTGTAAGGGTTTTTGTCCCCCTGCCACTTGTAATTTGTTGTGTGCCCCCCCTTTTGGGTAAGTTTGTGTGCCCCGCCACTTTTTTTTGTTTTTGTGTGCCCCCCCAAACTTTTTAATTTGTTGTGGGACACCCCACTTGTAGTGTTGTTTTTTTTTCCCTGCCCCCTTGTAAGTTTTTGGGGTTTTCCCCTGCCACTTGTAAGTGTTGTGTGCCCCGCCACTTGTAGTGTTGTTTTCCCCCGCCACTTGTAAAGTGTTGGGGCCCCTTTGCCACTTGTAAGTGTTGTGTCCCCCGCCACTTGTAAGTGTTTGTCCCTGCCACTTGTAAGTTTTGTGTGCCCTCCCCACTTGTAAGTTTTGGTGTCCCCTTTGCCATTTTGTAAGTGTTGTGTGCCCTGCCACTTGTAAGTGTTGTGTGCCCTGCCACTTTTTAAGGTTTTGGGTGTGCCCTCCCACTTCCCAAGTGTTGTGTGCCCTGCCCCCCCTTTGTTTTTGTTTTGCCCTGCCACTTGAAAAAAGTGTTGTGTGCCCTCCCCACTTTAAGGGTTGTGTCCCCCGCCACTTTTTAAGGGGTTGCGTGCCATCCCATTGAAAGTGTTTTTTGCCCCCCCAACTTATAAGTGTTGTGTGCCCCGCCATTGAAAGTTTTGTGAAACCCCCCCATTTTTAAGGGGGGTTGGGTTTTCCCCCGCCCTTGAAGTGTTGTTTTACCCCGCCAAATTTTATATGTTTTTGGGGTGCCCCGCCACTTGAAAGTGTTGTGTCCCGCCATTTATAAGTGTTGTGTCCCCCCGCCACTTGTAAGTGTTGTGTGCCCCGTCATTTTGTAAGTGTTGGGGACCCCGCCCCCTTGTAAGTGTTGTGTGCCCCCCCCCCTTGAAAGGGTTTTGGTGTGCCCGGCCGTTTTGAAAGTGTTGTGTGCCCCCCAAATTTGAAAGGTTTTGTGCCCCGCCATTGTAAAGTGTTGTGTCCCCCGCCATTTGTAAATGTTGTGTCCCCCCGCCACTTGTAAGTTTTGTGTTTGCCCCCCCCAAACTTGTGTTTTTTTGTTGCCCCGCCTTGTAAGGTTGTGTCCCCCCGCCACTTTTTAAGTGTTTGTCCCCCGCCACTTGTAAGTGTTGTGTGCCCCCCCACTTGTAAAGGGGTTTGGGGCCCCCGGCCATTTGTAAGGGGTTTGTGTCCCCCCCACTTTTAAGTGTTGTGTGCCCCGCCACTTGTAAGTTTTTGTGTCCCTTCCCCATTGTAGTGTTGTGTGCCCCCCCCTTTGTAGTGAGTGTGCCCCCCCATTTTGGAAAAGTGTTTGGGGGGGGCCCCGCCACTTGAAAAGGTTTTGGGTGTCCCCCGCCACTTGAAAGTTTTTGGGGGCCCGCCCTTGTAAGTGTTGTGGGCCCCCCCACTTGTAAGTTTTTGGTGCCCCCCCACTTGAAAAGTGTTGTGTGCCCCGCCACTTGTAAGTGTTGTGTGCCCCCCCCTTTTGTAAGTGTTTTTGGGGCCCCGCCACTTGAAGTGTTTTTGTGGCCCGCCATTTGTAAGTGTTTTTGTTGCCCCCCCCAATTTGGAAAAGGGGTTGTGTGCCCCGAAAATTTTTAAGTGTTTTTGGGCCCCGCCACTTTTTAAGTTTTGTTTTCCCCCGGCCAATTGAAAGTTTTTGTGTGCCCCCCCTTTTTGTAAGTTTTTGGTGTCCCCCGCCATTTTGTAAGTTTTTTGTACCCCGCCCTTGTAAGTTTGTTTTGCCCCCCCCCACTTGAAGTGTTGTTTTGCCCGGGCCCCCCTTGAAAAGGGTTGTTTTGCCCCCCCAAACTTGAAAGTATTGTGGCCCTCCCATTGTAAGTGTTGTGTGCCCCGCCCTTGTAAGTTTTTGTGTACCCCCCCAAAATTGGGAAAGGTTGTGTCCCCCTGCCACTTGAAAGTGTTGTGTGCCCCGAAACTTGTAATTTGGGTGTACCCGCCCCCTTGAAAGTTTTGTGTCCCCTCCCAATTTGAAGTGTTGTGGGGCCCTGCCACTTGTAAGGTTTGGGGGCCCCGCCACTTTTTAAGTGTTGTGTACCCCGCCCCTTGTAAGTTTTTGGGTGCCCCCCCCAAATTTTTCTTTGTTGGGTCCCCCGCCCACTTTTTAAGGGGTTGTGTCCCCCCGCCACTTGTAAGTGTTTTTTGTCCCCTTCCCACTTGAAAGTGTTGTGTGCCCCCCCATTTGTAAGTGTTGTTTTCCCCCGCCACTTTTTAAAGTGTTGTGTGCCCTCCCCATTTGGGTAAGTGTTGTGTCCCCGGGCCACTTTTTAAGTGTTGTGTGCCCCCCCCTTTGTAAGGGGTTGTGTACCCCCCCACTTGTAAGTTTTGTGTGTCCCGCATTGTAAGTGTTTTTGTCCCCTTGCCATTGTAAGGTTGTGTCCCCCGGCCACTTGAAAGGGGTTTTTTAAACCCCCACTTGTAAGTGTTGTTTTCCCCCGGGCCATTTGGTAAGTGTTGTTGTTCCCCCCCCATTGTAAGTGTTGTGGGGCCCTGCCTTGAAAGTGGGGGTTGCCCCGCCCTTGTTAAGTGTTTGTTTTCCCCGCCACTTGAAAGTTTGTGTCCCCCGCCACTTGAAAGTTTTGGTGTGCCCTCCCACTTGTAGGGGTTGTTTTGCCCCCCCAAATTTTTAAGTGTTGTGTGCCCTCCCAAATTGTAAGTGTTGTGTGCCCCGTCCCTTGAAAGTTTTTGTTTTCCCGCCCACTTGTAAGTGTTGTGTGCCCCGCCACTTGTAAGTGTTGTGGGGCCCCGCCACTTGTAAGTGTTGTGTCCCCCTCCCCTTTGTAAGTTTTGGTGTGCCCTGCCACTTGTAAAGTGTTTGTGTGCCCCCCCACTTTTTTAAGTTTTTGTGTCCCCTTTCCCATTTTGTAAAGTGTTTTTGTGCCCCCCCATTTGGAAGTGTTTTTTGTGCCCCCCCACTTGAAAGTGTTGGGGCCCCTCCCAAATTGTAAGTGTTGTTTTCCCCCGTGACTTTTTAAGTGTTGTGGGCCCCGCCCCTTTTTAAGTGTTTTTGTCCCCTGCCATTTGGGAAGGGTTTTGGTGGGGGCCCCGTGTTTTTGAAAGGGTTTGTGTGCCCTGCCACTTGTAATTGTTGTGTGCCCTCCCAAATTTTGAAAGGTTGTTTTGCCCTGCCATTTTGTTAGGGGTTTTGGGGGCCCTGCCCTTGTAAGTGTTGTTTTGCCCCGTGATTGTAAATGTTGTTCCCCTTGCCCTTGTAGTGTTGTGTGCCCCCCCCATTTGGAAAAGTGTTGTGTCCCCTGCCATTGAAATTTGTTGTTGTGGCCTGCCACTTGTAAGTGTTTTTTGGGGGCCCCCACTTGTAAGTTTTGTGTCCCCTGCCACTTGTAAGTGGTTGGGTCCCCCGTGCCCTTGTAAGTTTTGTGTGCCCTCCCCTTTTGAAAGTGTTGTGTGCCCGCCATTTTTAAGTTTTGTGTCCCCTGCCACTTGAAAGTGTTGTGTGCCCCCCCCCTTTGAAAGTGTTGTGTCCCCCGCCCCCTTTTTAAGTGTTGGGGGCCCCTTGCCATTGTAAGTTTTTGTGTCCCCCGCCATTGAAAGTTTTGTGTGCCCGGGCCCACTTGTAAGGGGTTGTGGGGCCCCCCCCACTTGTAAGTGTTGTGTGCCCTCCCACTTGTGGGGGGTTGTGGGGCCCCCCCATTTGTAAGTGTTGGGGCCCCTGCCATTTGTAAGTTTTGTGTCCCCCGCCATTTGGGTAAGTGTTGTGTGCCCTGCCCCTTTTTAAAGTGTTTTTGTGCCCCCCCCAATTGTAAGGGGTTGTTTGCCCGGGCCACTTGTAAGTGTTGTGTGCCCCGCCACTTGTAAGTGTTGTGTGCCCCGGGGATTTGGGTAAGTTTTCATTTCCCGTTTTTTTTTTGGGGTTTTTTAAATTTTTATTCATATTTTTCATATTTCTTGAAAAAAATTCCCCCTGGGTGAAAATTTAATTTTTTTTTTTAACTTTTAAGTGTTTTTTTTTACTCTTTTCTGGGGAAAATTGTTTGTCAAATTTTTAAAATTAAGATTTAAAAGGGTTCATTCAGTTTTCCCCTTTATTTTTTTTTTATTATTTAAACCTTCTTTTTCCCCAGTGTAACTTTTTTACTGCAGTGATTTTTTTCTGCGATTTTTTTTTTTTTCCCACTTTTTGTGAAGTGAATTATTTTGTTCACTTGTTGTGCAGGGGAATTTTTTTTTTCCCACTTGTTCTGCGTAAATTTTATTTTGTTGCACTTGTCTCCCTTTAAATTTAATTTTGTTGAACTTGTTGTGCAGTAAAATTTTTTGGGTTGCATTTGGTTCTGCAGTGAATTTTTTTTGTTCCCTCTTGTTGGGAGTGAATTTTTTTGTTGCACTTGTTGTGCAGTAAATTTTATTTTTTTTTGCACTTGTTTTTTCAGTGAATTATTTTTTTGGGCACTTGTTTTTTGGAGTGAATTATTTTGTTGCACTTGTTGGCGTAAATTTATTTTGTTGAATTTGTTGTGAAAAGTGAAATTTTTTTTTTGCATTTGGGTTCTGCGGGTGAATTTTTTTTTGCACTTGTTCTGCAGTGAATTATTTTGTTGCATTTGTTTGAAAGGTTGAATTTTTTTGTTGCACTTGTTCTGCAGTTGAATTATTTTTTTTGAAAATTTTGGTTGTGCAGTGAATTATTTTTTTTGGCACTTTTTTGGGCAGTGAATTTTTTTGTTGCACTTGTTTGCAGTGAATTATTTTGTTGACTTTTTTTTCCCGGGGCAGGAATTTTTGTTTGCATTTTTTTTGGGGCGGGTAAATTTATTTTGTTGCACTTTTTTGGCAGTAAATTATTTTGTTGCATTTGGGTTGTGAAAGTGAATTATTTTGTTGCATTGTTGTGCGGGTGAATTTTTTTTGTTGCACTTGTTGGGGCGGGAAATTTATTTTGTTCCCAACTTGTTGTGCAGTGAATTTTTTTGGTTTGCACTTGTTCTCCCAGTGAATTTTTTTTGTTTGCACTTTTTTTGTGCAGGGGAATTTTATTTTTTTTGCCTTGTTCTGCAGTGAATTATTTTTTTGATTAAATTTTTAATTTTTTATTTTTTTCACTTTTGTGCAGTAAATTTATTTTGTTGCAGGGGGTTTGCATGAATTATTTGTTGCACTTGTTCTGCGTGAATTATTTTTTTGGTTTGGGAAAAGGCCGGCATTTTTTTGCAGTAATTTTTTTTGTTGCCCCTTTTTGGTGCAGTGAATTATTTTGTTTCCCATTTGGGTTCTGCAGTGAATTATTTTGTTGACTTGTTTTTCAGTAAAAATTTATTTTGTTGCATTGTTTGCAGTGAATTTTTTTTTTTGCACTTTTGTGCAGTGAATTATTTTGTTGCACTTGTTTGCATTTAATTATTTTGTTGCATTTGGGTTCTGCAGTGAATTATTTTTTTTCCCTTTTGGGTTTCCCTGCAGTAAATTATTTTGTTGAACTTGTTTGCGGTGAATTATTTTTTTTGGGGCATTTGGGTTGTGCAGGGAATTTTTTGGTTGCATTTGGGTTTTTTGCAGTAAAATTATTTTGTTGAAATTGTTCTGCAGTGAATTATTTTTTTTTGCACTTTTTTTCGCGTGAATTTTTTGTTGTGAACCCTTGTTCTACAGTGAAATTTTGTTCCCTTGGGTTTGCAGGGGAATTTTTTTTTTTTTTGCACTTGTTCTCCCGTAAAATTATTTTTTGCACTTGTTCTGCAGTGAATTATTTTGTTGCACTTGTTCTGCGGTAAATTTTTTTTTGTTGAAACTTGTTCTGAGGAATTATTTTGTTGCCTTGTTCTGCAGTGAATTATTTTTTTTGCACTTTTTTTCTGGGGGGAAATTTATTTTGTTGAATTGTTGTGAAAGTAAATTTTTTTTGTTGCACTTGTTTGCAGTGTTTTATTTTCTTTTTATTTATTTTTTTTTTACATTTTTAATTCTCAGTTCATTTTTGGGTTTGTCTTGTTTTTAATTTTATTTTTTTTTCCCTTTGATGTTGTCTTTGAAATTTTATTTTAATTTTTTTTTAATTGCATTCTTAGAAAAAAATTTAAATTCCCTTTTATCTTTTTTGTACAATTTATTTCATTTTTTTTACACTTTTTACATTAAATTTCAGTTTTATTAGTTAATTTCTTTTTTAGAAGAGTACGCCCAGTCATTTTGCATTTAATTCAGCCTCCCGTAAATTTTTACTTATAAATTTTAATCTTGGCCAAATAGTCCCATATATTGAGTTGTTCTTCCCCTTTGACTTTTTTTATTACTTCCCGAAGAATTTGTTATATCTCTTTTTTTTCAATTTTTGGGATATTGTATCATTTTTATTTAAACATTATTTTTGCCCTTATTTGTTCTCCCGCAACTTCCTTGCCCTTTTGGGCCACATACCGTTCAAATGATACTTTAGTTAATGTCGACACCCGAACCCCTCAGGTAAAGCTGCTGCTGTTCTTATCAGTCCCCACAGTTTCCCTTAAACGACTGACAGACCGGGCCCCGACACGAGACACTTTACTTTTATCGGGGATTCCCCTTTATGCGTTACCCTTTTTTAAAGGCATGTACTAGGTTTTTGAAGCCCTGGTTTTCTGCCATTCGTTCTGTGTTTTAAAGCTCCCCCTTGACGGGCCTCCTTCACAGGAAAAATTTTTGGGCAGAATTGAGAAAAGATCTTCATCCCGGGCCCCTTGGGGCCCCCCCCACGTTGTTGATCTTCTTGGAAATGCGAGACCCTTCAGGAATCTTTCTAAGTGGTAAAAATATGAGGAATGATTTCGTTTTTTCCTCCCTATTTTGTTTTAAAAAAAAGCTGATCCATAGTGTTCCTCGGGGGCTAGTGAATGCTACACCATGACTAAATGAATCATTGAGTGCATTTTTTGTTAGATTTGAAAACTTTTTTATCATTTTTCAATTTTCGGTTTCCCGTCCCCAGCTTTTGTCCCTGACAAGGATAAAACCCTTCAAAAGTTTCGGGTTTTCTAAAAAAGCACCCTTTTGGAGCAATCAAAGAACTAATGCCGGCCCGCTTGTGGGGTGGCCCTTTTGAGGGCCCAATCCTCCAACTGTGTCGATGGAAAACCCCTTTCAGCCCCCAAAAAACATGTTTCGTTCCCTTTTTCCCTCGGGGGGACTTTCCCATTTATCAAAAAATAATTTTTTATACCCATGCCCCAGTCTGCAACCCCCTTGTTTGTGCCCCCAGTGACAAATTTGTGGTAAATTTTAAACCCTCGCAGCGATCCCAAAGGGGCCAGTTTTACAGAGTCTTTTTTAAAAACCCCGTGTATTCATTTGTACATTCAGTAAAACCAAAAGTCAGGGACTTCCCCAAAACTGTGGTTTCCCCGGCCCCTATTGCCCAAATTTTTGTCCCGATGTTAAACCCCAAAAGGCATGTACTGATGTTAAATTCCAGTCTGTTCTTCCTACTGTACTTATCATAGAAAACCCTGGGCGTGGGCACATTTGAGGCAAAGCTCTCTTTCAAACCCCTTTAGTACTCTAGGGCTTTCCGTGGCCGTTTCCACCCGCAGAAACCAAAGGGGAGGAAAAAGGTCGTGGTTCTAAAACTAAAAACGGGGGAAAAAAAGGGTCATTTTTCCAAATTTTGGGGGAATTTTGAGCGCCCCAGTCAAAACCCTTTCCCCTGGTGACAGTAGGTTAAAGAGTAAACCCTCCCCCTTCACAATTCCCTTTTAAGCCTTAAACAGTTTTCGAGAATGACAAAACCCGTGATGATGTTGCTTCACACGGTTTTTGAGTAGGGTGATTTTGGGGGTGAAAGGGGGGAAATTTTTTTTGATGCAATTTCCCCTTTTTTTTTTGCACATAACTTCCAAAGCAATCATAGGCCCCTATAGGGGAAGCTCCCGTTCTTAAAGGCCCCCTTCATTTGTTCATGGGCTTGGTGTGAAAGTTTAAAATTTTGGTTTTAGTTTGTTTAAGGGGTAAGCAGTTACGCATGTCCTTTCTTGTAGAAACCCATCATGTATCCTCCCCTTTGGGAGAGTTGCTGGTTCTCACCCGCGGGGTCCGAGGTGGACTTTCCTAAACCCTTTTTTAAATTTAAGATTTTGACTTTACCGTTCCTTCCCTTTTTTCGACCGGGTTACTTTCCCCGGTGATTTTTACTGGGATTTGCTTCCATGAAAGCGAAATTACGCATTATGCTCGGGCCCCCATCGATGGGTCCCAAATTGATGACTTGATATACCATTTTGGGGGGTTTCCAGCTTGGTCCGGGATTTTCCATACTGCCGCAGGTACGACGGTTTGGAATTTAAAATCCTTTTTGGAGGGGAAATTTTCCCCCTTTGGTACCCCCAAATGGGGCGGCACTGGTTTTTCCCGGCCCCTCCTGGGCTGGTTCCATCTACAAATTCGGCGTCAAGATAGTGTCCGTTACCTTTAAATGGCAGGGGACGCCCCTGTTCCTTGGAGTGCTGAGCCTTTCCCCGCAATGTCTGCTAGTCCCCGTAGTAGTTTCTCCCAGGGGAAAGCCTTTTCGGAAAATTGGGGGACTTGAAATAGTAATGCCCTCTCTTGTTGATGACATGCCGTCTGGGAGGGAAAGGGCGTTTTTTTGCTGCGGTAGTGCTTCCCCACTAGAGTGTTTTGTTGTTGTTCCCCAGTGTTCCAGAGGTGATAACGTTTCCCCAAATTGGGCAGGATTCCTGCCCAAAAAAAAGGGTTTATTTTTGGGGCCATCCTTAATGTTGTAAAAGATAGTAAGATCCCCTTTTTTTCCTTGCAAAAACTTCTGGTCACAAAGGGTTTGTTTAGAGCAAATACCAAAAATTGTTTACCTTTTTCACTATCCTTTTCCCCGTTTAGGTAGGGGGAAAGAGTTGTTACCTGACCTGGGTGGGGGTGCTATTTTACCAGGGAGGGCCCTTCCCCCTTCACTAGATCAATTTCCCTTCCAAACCCGTTGAGGAGGAAAGACTTAGCTCCCCCTGGCTTCCCCGGCGAGGGGGAATTGTTTTTGGACTCTGTTGAACAAACGTCGTTTTAAACCATTGCCTTTCCAGGTGAGAAGGAAAAGGGGTTTTTAAAGAACTTTTCTGTTTCCCCTCCCCTAAGGCCCCCTTGAACCTGGTACCAAAACCCATCAAATACCTGGGTTTCAGAATGGGCCCTTTTCACAAGTTTCTGGCACCCGAAAAAATGATCAATTTAAAAAGCTTGTGATTGAGTTACTGCCCCCTAGCAATTCACTTGGAATGCGGGCCCCCGATCCTTTGTAAAATAAAAGGATGGTTTCTTGGCAAACCCCCGGGATTGATTTAGGAAGTTTTAAAAGCGAAAACTTTCCAGGGGGCGCTTCCCACCTTCCCGTACTTTGGGGATCTATTAGTAAACCCTCGGAGATAAAAAGTCTTTTCGACCCCGGACTTGTTACAAGGGGTTTTGGCAAGTTTTCTCTTCACCCAGGGACAGCCAAAAGCTTAAAAGCATTCTCCACTCCTACAGGTCCTTATCATTCCTCCGGGATGGCTTTTGGGGCTTTTGATCCCCCTTTTTCAGTTCTTTAAGGCTCTGGACTAATTTCTTTAAAAGGTTTCATAGGTAATGCACTTAAGATTTACTTAAAATGACGTAATTTTGGGCATGGGCTAAAGACGTGGGTACACATTGAAAAGCCCTTTATGTTGTACTTGGTAAGCTTGGGAAAAGCCCAAATTTTAAAAAATCAAAAATGTCTTTAAAAGTCAAATTTTTTAGTAAAAGAAATCAAGTTTCTTTGGGCACGTAGGGGGCTCCTAGAGGGGTTTCGGAATGGCCAAAGTAAAAATAAAATGCAAATACTAAAAATTTTCCAACTCCCAAAACTGCTGATACCTTAAAATCCTTTGTACACTTTTGCAGGTTTTTTTAGGGTTTTTTTCCCTTGCCAATTTTTTCTTCCAAAAGGGAGCTTCCCCTAACTGAGTTGCTTAAGAAGGATTCCCCCTTTCCCTTTTGGCCTTCCGTAAGAAAAAAATTTTCCAAAACTTTAAAGGGAAAAAATTTAAAATCTGCCCAATTTTGAAATTTCCAGATTTTTTTAAGCCCTTCTTTTCTGACAATGGGTGTTGTTCTATTGGGACATAGGTGCCATTTCTAGCTCAGAAGACTGTTTGGGAAATACATGCAGTTGCATTTTGTAGCCGAAACCAAACTTAGTTTTTTATGGGCTTTAAAGTTCTTCCCAGGGCGTTATTTAACGTTTCCCGTTAAAAGTCTTGCAGAACCCTGCTCCCCGAAAACCTTTATTCCAGAAAAACCAAATTACTGGAAGGGTTTGGGATTTGGCCTTTACTATCCAAGAGTTCATTCCCACCCTTTTAAAATTACCTTTTGGGAAATCAAATGTGTTAGGTTTAAGGGCCCCATATGCAACATTAGGGATCTTTTTTTTCGAAAGGGTTTCGGCCCACCGGGAGGCTTCTTCAGTCGAGTACGAAAAGTTGATAGAAGCAAAAAGATACTTGAAGGGGATGTAATCAAATCCAAACCCTTAAAGTTTTGAGGTGGTCTGTCCCCCAGTTGGAGAAGAGCTTGGGTTTCCCTGGTATTTAAAACAATTTTGTTTCATACCATGGAAAAAATGTTTTTCTCCAAAATGAAAGGGGGGGGACCCCTCAAAAATTTAAGGGTGATGGGGCTTTATTACATCGTCTTCGGGATCTTTTGCTTCTATCAACTTTTTTGACCCCTGAAGAAGCCCCAATGTGTAGGGCGAAACTTTTTGAAAAAAAAGATACCTAAAAAATTGCATATGTGTCTTACCCAAACAACCTGTCGGTATTTTTTTACCATTTTATTTTTCAAGTCAATGTAGTCGCAGATGCTTTACCGGAAAGTTAGGGGAATAGTAACTGCAGGGCCCTCCATTTACTGCCGGGATGAAAAGAAAGGGTTTAAGGAACGATCCCATGTGGTTGGGGTGATTCGATTCTTTCTCCGGAAAATCTTATTCTGACTGTGGGAAACCACCAGCACCCATCAGTGGGTTTTTTCATGAACCAAGAAATTTCTGGATCGAACCCCCGCCGGGAAATTGGGTACCCTAGCGAAGGTTTTCCCCGTTTTAAAATTCCCCAAGTTTACTAGTGGGAAAGTGCCTTACAGCTAGTTCACGAATTTTTACCCGGTGTTGCGCACCCTGGTATGGATCGTTTCCGTAAAAAAAAGCCAAAATTGAAATACTTTTGGGCCTCGTTTTGGCAACTATATTTCTGGTATGTTAAAAAAATTTTAGGTCTGCATGCAACACAAAAGGTTTAAGCTAATGGTCCTAACCAATCCCAAATGTATCATTTTACTAGGAAAACCCTGGGGGGGAAAAAAATTTTCGGGTGAAATTTTTTAACTAATTTCCAAATGTTCCCTCCAGGGAAAAAAAATATGTGTGTTATGGGGAGACCAATTTTACCGATATTGTGAGTTAGTTCCAAATTTCAGTAAGACTGCCCCAAGGGCGAGCTAAAGCGTTTAAAGAACGCTTATCTGTTGGGATACCACCCCTTTGTCCCTTGGGGAAAAGATTAAAGGAGGGAAATTTTGTAATTTAGTTTTTTGGGAAAAATTGGGGGGGTACCTTGTTTCAAGATCTTTAAATCCACCTTGGTTTCCCCATCCTCCTCCGCAGGGGGTTGGGGGAACGAAACCCAAAAAGAAAGTACTTTTAGTCCCTTTAGACCAAATATTTAACCCCAAAAGTGAAACTTGGGAAAGAAGTTATGCCGGTTTTGCAGTGTGCCAAAAATTTGCTTTCAATGTTTCCCTAGGTGAAACTCCCTTTTTGCATTGTTTGGTGTTGATAAACCCTTTTTTCCCTTTTGAGTTGTATATTCTTAAAACCGAAAAACCCAAAATTTCAACCCGGGTGATTTTATAGAACTGGGAAACCCGCTTAGCTCAAAGTGTTTTTTGAAAATCCCTGAAAAAACTTTTAAATCAACAGCCCCGAATTTACAAGAGTTTGCAAAAACCTCGAGCAAAAAACCCTTCCCAAAAACAAAGTTTGGTTCGGGGAGTTATGGGGGGGGAAAAAATAAACAAAAATCTGCAAAGTCTAAGCTTTATCAAAAAGTTTGTTGGCCCTTTTTGGTAGTTGAACAAAATCACTGGCAATAAGTATAAGGTTTGAGAAAATTTGTTTCTGGTCAGTATAAAGGGAAACGCATTTGGGTCAATTTTTAAGTTAGTTTTGTGATGATAATGAGTTCCCAAACCCCGACTAAAGTTTTTTGGGGCAGATCTGACTATTCTTCCCGACCCCGTACTCCTACCCTTTTACTCAGTTTAGACGATCAACCCGAAAGTCGGGAAATTCCCTTTTTTTTTACACGGAAGGTTTTTGATAAATCCTTTAAATATCATTTGTAAAATACCAAAATTCCCGTTTTGCCTCCCAAAACAGCATGGGGTTAGCCCGGCAAAAGTATTTGATCCTCCCCGGGGGATGGGCACCCTTCTGCATTTTGTCAATCTCACCCCGCCCGAGTTGGGGTTTTAAAAAAAAATAACCCGTATAGGTGAATAATTACAGTAATTTAATTATCAGTATTAAAAAATTTTTTTTTTTATTTTCGTTTTTCTCCGAATTTGGATTTTTAAAAGTCGGGTTTTAGGGGCACCCAAAATTTTTCTTTTTGTTTTAAAACCTTCTTTTTGTTATATTTCTTCCTCAGAATCCGTTGACCACAGAAAAAGATCGGGCGATTTTAAAATTTTTTTTTCACTTTTTTTTGTGTAATTTCCCCAAATTTTTGGGTTTTATTCGGTGAGTTTTTGCTAAAATTTTTAAACCCTTTTTAAAGGGATTACAGTTATATTACAGTTAGTTTTATTTTAGTCAATTATGTTAGCTTTCCATTCCAATTTTTACTTATGTTTGTTATAATGTTCATTGGGTTTTGTACCCTTTTTAATTTTATAGAATTTTGCCCAAGCTTGGGGTTTTTACGCCCGGGGTCTTTGTTTGTATTAGCTGCATGTCGGGACACTTCATTTGCATCCCCCGAGCTTCAGTATATTAGTTTCTTTGTAACCAGTTTTCCAGTTGTATGGGCTCCTTTCCAAAATGTCTGTGTGAATCCCCTGTTATTCACTGATGTTACAGTGGCCCTTGCTTTTTTTTGAACGCCCCCTCAATCCTAGGCCCCGATCGGGAAATCAGTTTAAAACAGGGGAGAAAAGAGGGCACCCGGGGGGTTTTGATGCTTTCCCCTATATTCCGTTATAATTATACGTACTTACAGCCTACGTGAGTATTCTTACCCAATCCACGTTATCAAACCCTCACAGGACAGTAGCAGTGGATGTATTATGTCTGAGGGAGGCTGGTGGCAGTGGATGTATTACGTCTGAGGAAGGCTGGTAGCAGTAGATATATTGTGTCTGAGGGAGGCTGGTAGCAGTAGATATATTGTGTCTGAGGGAGGCTGGTGGCAGTGGATATATTGTGTCTGAAGGAGGCTGGTGGCAGTGGATATATTGTGTCTGAGGGAGGCTGGTGGCAGTGGATATATTGTGTTTAAGGAGGCTGTGCAGTGGATAATTGTGTCTGAGGGAGGCTGGTGGCAGTGGATATATTGTGTTTAAGGGAGGCTGGTGGCAGTGGATAAATTGTGTCTGAGGGAGGCTGGTTACAGTGGATATATTGTGTCTAAGGGAGGCTGGTGGCAGTGGATGTATTGTGTCTGAGGAAGGCTGGTGGCAGTGTATATCTTGTGTCTGAGGAAGGCTGGTGGCAGTGGATATATTGTGTCTGAGGGTGGCTGGTGGCAGTGAATATATGTGTCTGAGGAAGGCTGGTGGCAGTGGATATATTGTGTCTGAGGGAGGCTGGTGGCAGTGGATATATCGTGTCTGAGGGAGGCTGGTGGCAATGGATATATCTTGTCTGAGGGAGGCTGGTGGCAGTGGATATATCGTGTCTGAGGGAGGCTGGTGGCAGTGGATATATTGTGTCTGAGGGTGGCTGGTGGCAGTGAATATATGTGTCTGAGGAAGGCTGGTGGCAGTGGATATATTGTGTCTGAGGGAGGCTGGTGGCAGTGGATATATCGTGTCTGAGGGAGGCTGGTGGCAGTGGATATATTGTGTCTGAGGGTGGCTGGTGGCAGTGAATTATATGTGTCTGAGGAAGGCTGGTGCAGTGGATATATTGTGTCTGAGGGAGGCTGGTGGCAGTGGAATATCGTGTCTGAGGAGGCTGGTGGCAAGGATATCTTGTCTGAGGGAGGCTGGTGGCAGTGGATATATCGTGTCTGAGGAGGCTGGTGCATGGATATATTGTGTCTGAGGAGGCTGGTGCAGTGGATATATCGTGTCTGAGGGAGCTGGTGGCGGGATATATTGTGTCTGAGGGAGGCTGGTGGCAGTGGATATATTGTGTCTGAGGGAGGCTGGTGGCAGTGGATATATTGTGTCTGAGGGTGGCTGGTGGCAGTGAATATATGTGTCTGAGGAAGGCTGGTGGCAGTGGATATATTGTGTCTGAGGGAGGCTGGTGGCAGTGGATATATCTTGTCTGAGGGAGGCTGGTGGCAGTGGATATATTGTGTCTGAGGGAGGCTGGTGGCAGTGGATATATCGTGTCGGAGGACAATGTGCGTGGGAATGTTATCCAGAGTATTCGTAACTTGGAGATCAGCAGGAAATACAGAGTAACTAAAAGAATTATTTTGAGGGCTGAGGAGAGATTGTTGAGGTGGTCTGGACATTCAGAAGGATGAAGCAAAATAAGATGACTTAGAGGGTGTATAAATCAGTAGCGGAGGGAAGGTAGGGTAGGGGGTCGCCCTAGGTAAGGTTGGAAGGATGAAGGAAAGGTTTTTGTGCAAGTGGCTTCGACATCTTACAGGTGCGCATGAAGGTATTAAATAGGCGTGGAGACAAATGTTCTTGGTACTTGACGAGCTGTTGGAGTGAATGCAAGTTAACATTTATGAAGGGATTCAGGGAAACTGGTTAGTCGGACTTGAGTCCTAGAGATGGGTACAGTAACTGTACTCTGAAGGAGGGGTGAGAATATGTGCATCTTGGAGGGTTTTCTGAATTATTGAATTGGGGCACTTCTAGCAAGACAGTGTTAGAGTGAATGATGGTGAGTGTTTCCTTTACGGGTCACATTACCTGGGTGGTAGACGGCCAGTGAGTTAAAAAAAATCTGATTCCAAGTTTCTTCGAATTCAATATTTTCCAGGAAATAATTGCTAAATCTCGAGCTAAAATTATAATATGATGCAACACAATCAAATGATCTATAAAAACTATTTTATTTGTAACACAAAATATATTATTTAATGAGGGACTAAAGAAAATTTCTTTAGCTCTTTAATTAATTTACTTTTGAGTATATTTATAATGGTGTTAAGCTTATATACTTTATGAGTCAAGTTGATAATGTAATTTTATTCTGTTACTTGTGGTAGTTTAAAATAACAAATAGAAATTCCCTTCAAAATTCTCGCTTTAAATTCTGATAGATTATGAGAAAGGAAACAGCTTGAGATGTATCTACGTTCTTACCTTAATAGCAAGAACTTTAACGCGGCCACCTTTGAAGGAAGTCATGGGAACAAAGAGTGGAGATGTATGAAGCAGCTGACCATGGTGCAGACAACCTACTGTACGTAGCTCGTATCTGCCTCCGTCAGCTAGTCTTGCCACTCGCAGCAGCCCCTTACACCGTCTTGATCCAGTCTCTGTCACCGTCAACACAGTACCACATATTAAACAACCATATGTCATGACTGTAGTTGACATTAAATAACCATATGTCATGAGTGTAGTTGACATTAAACAACCATATGTCATGACTGTAGTTGACATTAAATAACCATATGTCATGACTGTAGTTGACATTAAATAACCATATGTCATGACTGTAGTTGACATTAAACAACCATATGTCATGACTGTAGATGACATAAAAACCATGACATGACTGTAGTTGACATTAAATAACATATTCAGAGTGTAGTTGACATTAAACAACCATATGTCATGACTGTAGTTGACATTAAACAACCATGTGTCATGAGAATAGCCGAGAGACAGAGATCACTTGTGACATTTGAAAAACACTGATCGATTGTTAGACTAAACTATTATCGTGCTCACGGTATGTAGTGGCTGGTGTAGGACAGCTACACGTACTGCTAGTGGTATGCTGGGACATAAGTCTGGTGCTGAGATAGAACCTTCCACCGGAGCCAGTAGCAGTGTGTCCCTCTGAAGATATGCAGTTGATCAGTTTCCTAAACATTCAAGTAATACTATATATTGTTGAAGATAATATATACAGTAAACTTTGTAATAACTAGTTATTATTATGTTGGAGTTGAGGATATATAAACAACAACACTAAGTATAACTATTTTAAAAGTGACACAGATTAAAGATGAACATTATTTTATTGTAATTTTGACATAGGATTTAATATGATAAACTAAAGAGAAATGACTTTCCAATATTAAATACATTATAAATATTGACTTAACTCTCAGTCAAATATTATGAATAATATGGAAAGTGTAATTTAAATGTGATCTTTGTTTGACTTGAATTATTTTATTTAAAGATGTTTATATTTTAGTCAAACTTTGAGCTAAAAATTGAGATATACCATTTATCCTGTAGAAAAAAATACATTAATACTTACCAATCCAAACATTCCCTTCGAGAGAAGCTGAAAAGTAAATGAAACTAAATACACGATATATATATATATATATATATAATATATATATATATATATATATATATATATATGTCGTGCCGAATATGTAAAACTGGTCAATTAGCAAGAACTCATTTAAAATTAAGTCCGTTCTAAAATTTTCTCATATACGTTTAAAGATATATTTTTTTCATTAATGCTAATGTAAAAATTTTTAATTTTGCACCAAAAGAATCTTAGAAAACTTACCTAACCTTATTATAACAAGAACAATTTATTTTAGCCTAACCCAACTAAATATATTTTAGATTTGTTTACAATAATTTAATACTAAACAAACACAGTGAAATATATTTTTTTCGTTAGGTTCAGAATGATTTTGGCGAAATTATTGCATACACAAATTTTCACTTGTCCTATATGGCAAGATGAGCGTTGCTATTTAAGCCAAGATCGCAAATTCTGTGTATTCGGCACGACATATATATATATATATTATATATATCAATATATATATATATATCAATTTAGGATGGGGTCCACCTCTGGTGTAAATTGTGGGACCCACAGCCTCGGAGAAGTGGATAAAAAGGCTTCAAGGAAGAATATTTGGACTTTTTCCTGAAGCCGTTTGAATATTCCACTTCCCCTACCACCCCATCTTTTCATTATTTATTTTTTTACCAATAGGAATATTTTATTACATAATATGGTACAGAAGATTTAAGAGATACATTATTGATATAAAGGTGGCATATAAGGTACATGTTGTTACGTGTGTATCACCGATTATAAGGCGAAAATCTCATCCAGCTCCTCAGAGCTGGGGCGTGTGCCCAAAATACAGCAGGCATTACCCCTTTAAGCAGCCACTGAGCCGCTGGAACAGAAAACTAGCTGCCCTGGGATCCCTAGTTACCCTGATGAGTCTTTTTCCCAGCTCCTTAAGGAATTTAGATGCATTTTTCCCCATCAGCCAAGGGTCTCTGAGCCTATGGGAACAAACATATAATGATGGGCAAGTTCTCCATATTTTCTAGACTTTTGGGACTCCCTGAAGCTGGCAGCTGCCCCTCCTTCCTCCCTGGTGTATTGGAGATAGGTATCAGCCAAGGTAGATGCACATGTATAGTCCCACACCACCTGCTTCCCATCTGTCCAGGCTTGAAGGGTGATACCATCTGGACACTTCTGGCTGCCATCAGATCTGCATAGTTGGGGTGGCTCCCTTACTGCTGGGCATCCAGCTGTTGTGAGGCTCCTCTTGATAATGTTATTAACCTCCTCATGTCTTGCAATCTTTCCCTCGGATTTACGGCACACAAGACCATGGTACCCGAATCGGTCTGCTGCTTCACTGCCACAAATACACCTGTGTTCAGCGAGAATAGGGACGGCAAGTCGAAGGGCAACACCGATGCGGATGGTCTGCTGGGTCGAGGCGTGTGCCAAGGCTGGAGTTGGGAAAAGCCAACGGAAAGTCCCCAGCATGAGGGGCTCTCACTGCCAGGACGCGGGCTCTATCCTTCCCTGACACACTCTGAAGCATTGTTGAGGCTATATTTTCCACTATTGGACCATCCCAGTGCGATTGTTTGTAGTTGTTGGGGGGAGCAGGTATGGTTTCAGAGCCCGTTAGATTATCCCAGATCATTGCTCCGTCAATGAATTTTTGGTCCTGGACTCCAATCTTGTCCCTAAGATGTTCAGGGAGAATCGCTGCTACAAGCTCTCTGGATGCAATACACGAGGACAGAAAAGCAGGTAACGCAATCTGTGATGACTTGCGGACACCAATTCCTCCTAGTCTGACTGGAAGTGTAGCTTGGTTCCACTGCCCGTCGTCTAAAGTAAGGTTAAGTACTTTCGTAAAAATCTGCCTCAGAATACTGTTATATTCGTGCAGTATAGGGTTATCATATGAAGGTACACATCTTAGGAAATATGTCAACCTGGGCAGACTCAAGCACTTTGTGAGAAGGTACGAGGCATCGTGGGTGTCCAGATTGCCTATTCGTTGTTCCATTCTCTTTAACTCTTCCAATTTCTTCCTGAGAATTGTGTCAATGGCATTGCTTCCCAGAGGTGCTCCTAGCAAGACACTATTTGTGGGGGCAATGACTGCTGCTCCTGGTAGTTTTGATCTCACTGCATTTATCACTTGTTGACTGAGATGATTTCACATTTGGATGGATTCAGGATGAGACCCATTTCCTGTCCCCGTGTCATTACCTGTGTAGGATCGTGTAGGAGGGACTCCTTTGTACCTGCTAGTTTGCCATCATCTAGGAACCAGATGTTTAGCTCGCTGGTCAGTCTGACTGTGATTTCCCTAACTGCTATACAGAAGAGAAATGGTGCAAGAGGATCTCCTTGTTGGACACCCTCCGATGATGTGATTTCATGCTCTCCAAAGAGAAGCATTGATTCCTTGCTATACCCAGCTGAAACAAAAGGGAAGAGACCAGGGAAATGTTCTTGTACTACTGCTAATACCACGTCTCTTTTCAGGAGATTGAATGCATTCTTGAAATCTAATTTTACCACTGCATTGTCCTCAGGCAGGTTGTTGATATACGCCCTTGTTGCATGAACCACTGCTTCACTTCCTTGAGAGACCCCAAAGCCAAGCTGGTTTGGTTGAAGCATCATGGCTGCTGTGTACGAATTTATATATATATATATATATATATATATATATATATATATATATATAATATATTATATATTATATATATATATATATATATATATATATATTATAATTATTTATTCATTTACTTAATTTTTATTAACACATCGGCCGTGTCCCACAAGGCAGGGTGAATCGAAAAAGAAAAACTTTCATCATCATTCACTCCATCACTGTCTTGCTAGAGGTGTACTTACACCACACTTATAAAACTGCAACATTAACACCCCTCCTTCAGAGTGTAGTCACTGTACTTACCATCTCCAGGACTTAAGTCCGGCCTGCCGGTTTCCCTGAATCCCTTCATAAATGTTACTTTGCTTACACTCCAATACGACATCAAGCTCTAAAAACATTTGACTTCATTTGCTTCTATCTAACATGCTCTTGCAAACTTGCTGGAAGTCCAAGCCCCTCGTACACAAAATCTCATTTACTCCCTCCCTTCAACTTTTTCTAGGCTGACCCCTACCCCACCTTCCCTCCACTACAGATCTATATACTCTCGAAGTAATTCTATTTCGTTCCATCCTCTCTACATGTCCAAACCACCTCAACAACCCCTCCTCAGCTCAGTGGATAATAGTTTTGGTAATCCCACACCTTCTCCTAATCTCCAAACTATGAATTCTCTGCATTACATTCACACCACACATTGCCCTCAGACATGATATCTCCACTGCATACAGCTATCTCCTTGTAGCAACATTCACAATGCATTCCTCACACACACACACATACCCACACGTTTACACCCACACATTCCCACATATACAGACTGACACATACATTCCTCTTCCTGCCCACTCTCCGGCCAATCTCTCACTCCTTCCCCTGATCCCCCCTCTCTCTCTCTCACCATTCTTCTCCCCCACCTCTCCCTCTTTCCCCCCTCTCCCTCTCCCATTCTCACTCTTTGCTACTCCTTTTTCCTCACTCCCCATATTCCCCCCTCAGTCTCCTCCCCACCCTCTCCCTATAACCACTGTGTACAGCTTCCTGCTCTACCTCCAACACTCAGACATGCACACCACAAAAAAAAAACACCCCGAATTACTTATTTTTTTTCGGTCTGAGGCAACCAAAACAAAAAAAATGAGCGGCCAGGAGCGGGAAAGGGAAAAACCCAAAGGGAAAAAGGGGGATGAATCTAAAAGGAAAGGGTTGGGGCAGTAGAGTTTTTTTAAAAAAGGGAACATGAAGGGGGAAAGAAACTAGAAAAAATTACATGAGAATGGAAGAGGGGGATAGATTTTGGAAAGAAGAAGGGGGAAATGCAAGTCAACCCAGCAGGGCCCTAGGGTTACAGGTTTACAAGGGGAAATAAAAAATCTAAAAACAGTTTAAAAAAACAAAAGAAAAAATTTGGGAATGACACAGAAAACAGTTTCCCCTCAGTCCAAACAAGGGGACTGTACGTAACGAAGGAGGGGGAAAACTGCATGCAGAAGCCCGATCAGGGGGGGACTGTAGAAATGAAAGAGCAAAAGCATATGTGGAGGCCCTAACAGCCCACAGCAGAGCCCGGGGAAAGGGCAAAAAAGGGAAAATGTTTGGCCACTGACCCCAAAAGTACAATAAATAGAAAAACTAAAAAAAAGGGAAAGTGGCAAGGGGAAAGAAATTAAATGAATCAGGGACACATAGGGATTTTTGCAGTGGAAAAAAGGGGAAAGGGGAAAGAGGCCATTCTTTGTTTATAGACTCCGGGAAAGGGTTAAAGGGGGAAAACTTACGAAAAAGAAACAAGAAGAAAAAATGAAATCGAAAGCACATAAAAGAATACAAGTGAGGGAAAATGACAAAGTGGAAAAATTTTTTTCGGAGAAAAAGGGGGTTTGCAAGAAAAAACCCGGGCCATGAGGGGGATTTAAAGGGCAGAACCCACTTGGAACGGGAAACCCTGCGGGAGAAAGAAAAAGACAAAGGGGCAGTCTGAAACCGGAAAGGTGTATTTCAACCCTCGACAAAAACAAAAGACAAAAGGCAAAAAAACAGGAGAAAATGGTACAAAGACGAAAGGGGGAAAGGGGAGAAGAGGGAAGATGGACAAAGAACCAAACTCGGGAGGAAGACCCAAATACAGCCTACCTCAAAAACTCCCTACAAAAGCCCCCCAAACCCAGGAAAACCCCCAATGAAACCCAAAAAACATTCAAACCCCAAAACAAACATCCCATACCCAAATGCACCCTTTCCACCTCTTTTACAAACTCCCCCCCCCAAAAGCAAAACCCATATTCCTTATCGGGTCCCCCATTCCCCCCCAAACCAATGTCCCCCCAAAACCCCCAGTTTTAAAAAAAGAATTTAAAGGGTTTGTGGTAACAAATGCAAGATGGAAAAAACCCAAAAAATGTGGGGAAATTGGCATGAAAAATCAAGAAAACATCCCAACATAAAAAGCACTCACAAAAAAAAAACTCACCGGGATGATAACAGAGGGCAATCTTTCCCCCAGATATAAAATCCTAAAGGAAAGACAGAGGGGGAGAAAGGGAGGAGATGCACTCCCTCTTTAAAACCCATGGGGTTTTAGAAAAGGGAAAGGGAATGGTGGCAGAGCAAAAGGGGAAACTATTAGTAGGAACAATCCAGTCTGGGGGAAACATAAGGTAAATAATTGCAGTAATGTAAAACCACCACAGAACTCAAGGGGCCCAAAGAGAAGAATACGATAGGCAACAGAGCAAAGTAAACACACTAGCGGGGGGCCCAGAAGACTACTTTGAGGGGGGCAAATTACTTTAGAGGGGTTTTAAATCAAAAGGAATTACGGGGGACAACCTGGTCCCCAAAGGGGGGTCCCAAAACAGGAGAGCCAAGATGAGGGATGTTTTACTGGAAAACCTCATGCATCAACTTGAGACACTACCAAAAGGGGAGAGGTGAGGATGACCCAGAAAGACGGGCCCTTTGGTTTTACCTTAATTTGTTCGGCCCTAAAGGGAAATATCATGTATAATGGCCACGGGGGGTTTAGGGGATCGTGGTTCTGGGGTTTTGGACTAAAAAAGGGAAAGCTACTAGGGGAGAGAGTAGCAGGATAGGATGGGAAAAAAACCAAAACTAAAAAAGGGGGCCCACTACTCGGGCATGAGGAATTTCCGCAAGACGTTCGGGGGGAGAGAGAGCAAAAGGGAAACCTTAAAAGAAATGAGGGATTATGTAAAGAAAAAATGAAAAGGAGGCAAGGAGAGGTTTTTTCCCCAAGGGGAAACAAAAAACAAGGGGAAGACCGAAACTAGCCCTTTGGGTTTTCACCCCAAAGGTGTAGGGAGGCAAAAACTAGGTGTACTAGAGAAGGGAAAAAAGGGAACAGAAGACAAAGGACTCAGGAAAATAAAGAGTTTTACTGGTAAACCAAATCAAAATATGCACAGAAAAGGGAAGGGGAGGCTCGACGACAATATGAAAAAAACATAGAAATCGACAGTCAAGTCTAAAACCAAAAGCTGTTTTTTATACCCACATCAGGAGGAAAAAAAAAGTCAAGGACCAGGTAAAAAGACGGGGAAAAGGATGATGGGGATTTTCACAAAAAAGGCCCAGGGCGGTTTTTAAAGGAGCTCAAAACGAGTTTTTTTTTAAAAAAGTTTTTTAGAAGGGAAAACCCAGTGGGGACTCCGGAAATCAGGACGAAAAGGTACGCCCCCAAGTGCGGGATGAGGACAAATAAAAAAGGGGAGGAGGTGAAGAAAGCTAGGGTAAACTGGACACCTTGAAGGCAGTGGGACCAGAAACATCTCTTTTTGGGGTCCTTAGAGGGGGGAGCGGTTGCGTGTTTTCCACTAACAAAGATCTTCAACACACCAAATTAAAACTGGGAAAACTCCCTGAGGTAAGGAAAAAGGAAAATGAAGCCCCAAAATTTTTAAAAAAGAGACGGGAAAATGAGCAGACCTGTGTCACAAAAGTGTATAGTATTTTAAAGTCATGGAGAAGATCCAGGAGGAGTGGTGGGGCACCTGGAGAGAAAAAAGTGTATAATCGAAAAACCAGCATTTGTTTGGGAAAGGAAAACCCTGTGTCAAAATTTCTACGGGAAGTTTTATGAAAAGGGGTGACAGAAGTAAGAGAAGAAGAGAGGGGGTGGATTTTTCTTGGTTGCAAAAAGGGCCCTTTCGAAACTTTTCCTCAAAAGAAAATTACTGGAAAAGCTAGAGGTCAAGCACACATCCCAGGAAAGACACGGGCAATGGATAAAGAGAATCCCTGAAGGGAGGAACAACGAGTCATGGTACGTGACGAGGTTAAAGGAGTGGGCCCCTGTGACAAGGGGGTTTCCACAGGGTCACCCCTTGGGACCTGTGTGTTTTTGGTATATGTGAATGACAAAGGGAAGAATAGATCGGGGATTTCCCTTGTTTCAATAAAGTGAAGTTAATAAAGAGAATCAATTGGTCGGGGACCAGGCGGGACTAAAAAAAAAACCCCTGGAAGGCTACAAGCCTGGTCCAGCAACTGGCCCCTTTAATTTAAAAACCCTCCCCAAATGAAAAGTCAGAAGTTTGGGGGAAAAGGGAAAAAGAAAAAAGCAGATACGTATATTTCTGGGTTGGTAAAAAGATTTTTTTAAATCTCTTAAAGGAAAAAGATTTTGGGGGTTGTATAACACCGGGTACATCTGAGGCCACGTCAGTTAGATAACGCTGCACGTACGGGGGGCCCTAAAAACCCCTTAGGATAGCGTTCCGATCCCTCAGTAAGGAATCGTTAAAAGACTCTGTACACAATATACGTCAGGCCCATACGGGTATGCAGCACCATTTTGGGAATCCACACCTGTAAAAAACACGTATGAAATTAAAAGAAAGTGAAAAGGGTTTGCAAGAAGACTAGCCCCCAAAAGCTAAGGGTTTTGTCCAAACGAAAAAAGGGTTTAAAGGGAAAAATTGGGCCTGAGACCCCCTGGGGGGACAGGAGGGTCAGGGGAACATGAAAAAAACGACATAAAAAATATTGCACAGAATGGGACAAGGTGGACAAAGACGGATTTCCAGAGATGGGACACAGAAAAAAGAGGCCCAAATTTGGAAGTGAAGTTCGGAAAATTCAAAGGGATGTTGGGAAGTATTTCTTCAGTCATAGAGTAGTCGGGGCCGGGGAAAATAGCCTAGAAAATGACGTAGGGGAGGCGGGAACCATACATAGTTTTAAGACGATGTTTTGATAAAAATCATGAAGGGGGGAAAAGAGGGCCCTAGTAGCAAATTTGAAGAGGCGGGGACAGGAGCAAATGACAAAAAGGCGAGTACAAATGGGGTGAGTAAAATCAATTCTTTTTTTTTCAAAACCCTTTTGAAATCACTTTTTCTTATCTTTCTGCACTGCTTTCCATGAAAAATTCAAAATCCCAATTTAAAAAAACTTTCTTTTCCCCCCTTTTCAGTAATTTAACGGGAAAAAAGTGTAAATAGCTCTTTTTGCTCCTGGCATTTAGTCGCCTCCTGCGACACACAGGGTTTAAACGGGGGAAAGAAATTTGTTCCCTTCCCTATGGACAAAAGGGCAGAAAAAAACAAAACAAGAACTGGGAAAAAAAATAGAAAAAAACCCCAGGGGAGTGTGTTCTATATGTCTTTCATACATGTATAGTGGGGCCTAAGTGAAAGTATATATTTTTTTTTTTATTAAAAAGTCTACATTTCCAACAATTTTAGGCGGGCCCCAAAAAAAGAAAAATTTTTTCATCATTTGGAAAAAACCTGACTTGCCCGAGAAGTGCTTACACTACAGTTTTTTTTAAAACTGAAAACTTTAACCCCCTCCCAGAGTTCCCATACCCCTGTACTTCCCATCTCCGGGGCTGAAGCTCCCCCAAAATTTTTTCCCCCCTGAATCCCTCCTCCAAAAAAGAACTTTCAAGCCCTAAAAAATTTGTTTTCCATTTGTTTCTATCTAAGATGCTTACCCACTTGTGGAAGCCAACCCCCTTTCACAAAAAACCCCCTTTAAACCCCTTCCCCCCAACGTTTCCTAGGCAGACTCCTACTCGGCCTTTCCCTGAACTACGGGAATTTATACACTTTTAAAAATCATTCTATTTCGTTCCACCCTCCTAAATTTCCCAACCACCCCCATCAACCCCTCCCCCCTCTAAATAAAAATTTTTTTGGTAATCCTGACCCCCTTTCCAATTTTCCCAAAACAAATTTTTTATCTGATTATAGCACACACATTATTCTCGGGCATGACATCCCCTCAGCCTCCGGGTTTCCCCTTTGTTGCAACATTACCCCCCATACTTCACACCATTTTAAAGCTTTTGCAAAAACCTATATTTTTCATAACACCCCCCTCTTTGCCCCCCATAACAAAGTTTTTGTCACCACGGGACCCTCAGGTACCACTCACCTTTTTCCCCCCCCTCGTAAAACCGTAGTTTTAAATTTTCTTTCTTCTGATGCATCTGCTGACATGTCCATTTCTAAATATTTGAATATTCCCCCCCTTTCCATAGCCCGCCCCCTTCAATCTGAAAATCTAATCTTTCGTTACCCTTTTTTTTTTTAATCCTCACACTTTACTCTTTCTTATATTAAACCCCCCCCCCCCCCACCAAACTCTCCACCTCTGCAGTTTTTCTTCAGAATCTTCCAAAAAGCACAGTGTCATTCCCAAAAAAGAAGCTTTGGACAACTCCCCATTTTGCAATAGATTCTATATTTCCCCCCAAAAAACCCCCCCCCCCCCCCCCACCTCTTGCCAACACTCAATCATACAATTCTCTAAAAACCCCCATATATAAATACTTTGAACACCCATGAGACATCACACATTTTTGCAAAGGGGCCTACTTTTACGGGGAAATAATCTCCATCTCCCCAAATTTACACTAAGTGGGCTCACATCCACGTAACGACTGGGTCACGTTTTCAAAAACCCACCTCCTATTCGATACATTTGAAAAACATTGCCACTTTAAATTTCCCGTTTTCCCGTCATCCCCTTTTTCCAAACCCTTTAAAAATGCCACAAAAGCCTCTTCACCCCTTATCTAAATACTTTTTTCCCCTATATTTTTTTTCATTGAAAACACTTGATCTAAAACACCCCCTTTCCCCTTTTCCAAAAAAACCGTCTTTTTTAAATCTGCTATCCTATTTTTAATTCTTTAAATTAAAAAACCTCCCCTCCCTTTTTACCGGGCCATACCCCAACAGATTTAACCCCTATAATTTTTGCACTCTCTTTTCTCCCCTTGCCTTTTATACAAAGGAATATGCATGCTCCTTTTCCCAAAATCCCTAGGTACCCCCTTCCCTCTTTCCAACATAAATTTTATATATATATATAATATATTATATATATATATATATATATATTTTAATATATTTAATATAAATATATATACTTTTACATATATATATATAAATTATATATAAATATATATAAAAATATATATATATAAAAATTTTTTTTTTTTTTTTTTTTTTTTTATTATTACCTGGATTTTACCTGGGGGAAAATTTCCGGGGGAAAACGGCCCCCGGGGCCCCCGGTTTCCGAGACCGGGCCCCCCCCCTGGTGGATCAGACCCTGATAAACCCGGGGTTTTGCTCCCTGGCTGAAACCGAAAACCCAAACATGGGGAGCCACAGCCGGGCTGACCCGGGAAACGACTTTAGGTGCTTGTCCAGTGCCAGCTTGAAGACTCCCGGGGGCCCTGTTGGTAATCCCCCTTATGTGTGCTGGGGGGCATTTGAACAGTCTCGGGCCCCGGGAAAATTTATTGTTTTGGCCCCTCTTAACGTGTATTGACCCCCCTGCTTTTCTTTGGGGGGGATGGTGCATCGCCCCTGCAAGGGGTATGGGTGTTTTCGTGGGGCAAGTTCGGTATAGCCCCTCAAGGTTTTTCCCGGGTGTTTTTAATCTTTTATCTCCCCTCCTGCTTTTCCGGGGAATACGGTTTGGGAAACCCTCAAGCGCCCCCAAATTTTTTGAGGTTTTTATCTCCGTTATGCGGGGCCGTAAAGGGTTTTTCTTTTACTTTTCTAGGTCGGCTTTTCACCTGCCTTGAAAGGTGCTGTTAGGGGTGCAGAAAATTTTCCCCCCAGATAGAACAAGTGCCCTGAAGAGTGCCCATCAGGGGGGGCTTGGCCTCCCTATTTTTGAAGGTTCTCATTACCCATCCTGTCATTTTTCTAGCAGTGCGTTTGATACAATTTATGGTCCTTGGGGGTAATCCTCCGACATGATCACTCCCCGGGCCCCTTTTACGTTGGGGTTTCGCTCTATTTTTTTTGGCCAGAATTTGTTTTGTACCTGATGAAGATTTAATTTTCCTCTTTTTTACCATATCTGAGTTTAAATTTAAATTTTCCTCGTTGAAAATTCATATTGTTTTCTGCAGCCCACTGAAAAAATTTTGGGGTTTATGTCGCCTGGGCTTTTCAGTGTCTGCAAAGGAAGACACTGTCATGCGATTCGGGTGTCCCTCGCAAAAAGGGAAACACGGTGCTGTGGGTGACATCCTTGTCTATGTCGGGTATAAGGATGAGGAAAAAGAAAGGGGGGCGAGAACTGTGCCTTTTGGGAAAAGAGCTTTTCACCGTAGCCCGCCCGGACTTTTCTCCCGTGACGACTACTCTCTTTGTTTGTTAGGGAGGAAAATTTTAGATCAATCGACCGACTTTTCCTGTTATTCCTTTAGCACGCATTTTGTTTCGCTATTTTAAGGCCCTGGTCAACTTGTCGAAGGCTTTTTTCAAAGTCCCGTATATATTACAACTGCTTTCCCTTTTTTTTCTTTTAGGGCATTTAGGGGCCTTGTCGTAGTGATCCAATAGTTGAGGGCAGACAATATTGGATCCTAAGACAAAGGGCCCCAAAAGCACTAGAAGCAAAAAAATGCAGATGTAATATAAACAGACTTTTCAAAAGCTTCGACAAGTGTGACCATGGCGTAATAAACGCACAAAATGCGTGCTAAAGGAAAAAACAGGAAAAGTCGGGGCGATGGAAACTTTAATTTTTCCCCACCAAGGGAGGGTGGCCCCAAAAAAAAAACTTTCACCCTCATTCACTCCATCACTGGCTTGCCAGAAGGGTGCTTTACAAAATTTCAGTTTTTAAAATGCAACATTAACAAAACCCCCCCTTTAAGTGGGAAAAAAAACCCAAAAAAATGGGGACTTTCCCCTCTCCCGGACCCCAAGTCCCCGGGGGGCCCGGGTTTTCCCCGAAACCCTTTATTAAAAGTTTTCTTTGTCACCTCCCCAAAACACGAAAAGTTTTTAAAAACCCATTTGTCTCCATTCATCCCATCAAAAACGCCACGCTGCCTGCTGGAAGTCCAAGCCCCCCGCAACAAAACCTCCTTTTCCCCCTCCCTTTCCCAAACCCCCCTAGGCCGAAACCCCCAAACCCCGCCTTTCCCTTTCCCCTACAAATGAAAACACCTTGAAGGAATTTGTTTTTGCTCCAAATTTTCTTAATGTCCGAACCCCTCAACAAACCCCTTCCCCAAACCCCTGGACAACAGTTTTTTGGGAATCCCGCACCTCCTCCCAACTTCCAAACTAAAGAATTCCCTTTCCCTTATATTCACACCACACATTGCCCTCCCGACTGACATCTCCCCTGCCTTCCCCGCCCCCCTCCCGCTGCAACATTCCTTTTTCCCCTGCTTCACACCCATATAAAAGCGTTGGTTTAAAAATTTTAATCTCTTTCATTCCCCTCTTTTTCCTCCAAGGACAAAGTTCTCGTCCCACAGACTCCTAATGCAACCCCTCACTCTTTTTTTCCCCATCAATTCTATGATTCACCTCATCTTTATAGACCCAACCGCTGACCGTCCACTCCCAAAATTTTCTGAATACGTTTTACCTCCTCCAACTCCCCTCCCCCTTTTCTCTTTCCCGTTTTAACCTTTTAAATTTTTTTCTTTTGAAAACCCCCAAAAAAATTTATCCACCAACTCTGCAGCTTCTCTTCAGAATCCCCCAAAAAGCCATGGGCCCTCAGCAAAGAGCGCTGTGACAACTTCCCCCCCGTGGGGGGAAATTTTTTATCTTTTAAAATCCACGCCTCTTGCCCAAAACCCCCCGCATTTATTCTCTTACAAAAACCCCTAAAAATATTTAAACAAACCCCCGGTGACAAACACACTTTCCTTTCTAAGGCCTATTTTTTCTGGAAAAAATTTCCCTCTTTTTTACATACTCTAAAATTGAGCCTCACTATTTCCCCGTTTTAAAAAATCTTCCCCTCTTTCAATAACCTACCCCTACACCCTCCTTGCAAAAATCTGCCACATTGCCCCCCCATCCCCCTGGGCATAAAGCCTTTTCCAAATCCATAAAAGCCACAAAACCCCTTTAGCCTTAATTAAATAAATGTTTACTTTTATGTTTCCTGAAAAAACCTGGGCCACACACCCCCCCACCTTTCCTAAAACCTCCCTTTTTATCTGTTTCCTATTCTCCTTTACTCTTAATTCTTTCAATTATAACTCTTTCCATACACTTTACCGGTACACTCAAAAGACTTATCCCCCTATAATTTTTTTCACTCTCTTTTATCCCTTTGCCTTTTAAAAAAGGAAAATATGCATGCTCTCGCCAAACCCAAAGGGACCTTTACCCCCTTCCAACATTTATTTAAAAATTGCACCAACCCTCCAAAAAATATAATCCCCCCCTGCCTTTTTTAAAATTTTTTTTATCTTTTTCCCTTTAATCCCGGGGCCTTAACCCCCCTTTTATTTTAAACCCACTCCCCAGAAATTCCCCCCCCACTCACAACTGGCTCTTCCTCACTCCTACAAGTGTTATTTTCCCCCTTGCCCTATAAAACGAAATCACAGGTTCCCCCTTTTTTCATAAATTTAAAAAATTCCTAAAATATTCCCCCCCCTCTTCCCCATAAACCCCTAACTCTCCCCTTTAATAACTCTCCTCCCTATTTTTAAACTTTACAAATCCATTTGTTCTTAGGTTCCTTAACTTGTTAAAACTCACTTTCCCAAAAAATTTTTCTTTTTTCAACAAAAATTTGGGTTGGGTAACATTCACCCCTCTCTCATTTGCTCTCTTTTTACATTGCTTCACCACCTTTAACCCTCCCCCCCCTTTTTTTTTCTCCATTATACTCTTCCCTTTCCCTTTCACACTTCTAAATTTGTAAAAATTCTCCCTATGCTAAAATTTTTCTCCCTTACTACTCTCTTTTCATCACATTCCACCCAAACCTCCTCTTCCCCCCCGCACTCACTTTTCCCGTAACCACAAACTTCTGTGAAAACTCTAACACTACATTTTTTAAAACCCACCCCCAAACCCCTTTGACCCCCATTGCCTATGCTCCCATTAGCCCATCTTCCCCCAAAAAGCTTTTATATCTTTTCCCAAATGACCCCTCCCTTTTTTTTTATAAACCTTCACCTCTCTCTTTTCCCCGGGTGCTTCTTTTTCCTTGTTTCCCCTCTACCTTTTTCTCTCGTGTAGCACAACTAGAAAAATGGGTCGATTTATTTGTGGCCCCTCTATAAACATGTACATCCTGGAAATCTAAATCAAAAAGTCTTTTTTCTACCAATTCTAATCCCCAAAAAACTACTGTCATTTTTGCCCTTAAAAAATACTTGTATACTTATTTATCCTCTTTTTCTTAAAATATGTATTACCTAAAAAAACCCCTTTTTTATACAAAGTTCAAACAAAGGGCTCCCATTATCATTTACACCGGGACCCCCCAAACTTAAACCCACCACACCCCTCTAAAAGTTTCTCCTTTCTTTAGCATTCAATCCCCCACCACAATTACTCTCTCCTTTTGGTTTAAAGGCTCCCAAAAAAATTTACTTAAAACCCCCCAAAATCTCTCCTCTCCTCTGCTTCCTCTTTTCTCCAAAGGGGCATACCGCTTATTATGAAACCCCCCTCTCCCTCCTCCTTTACTTTAATCCACTAATTTTCGAATTTAAAAACATTCATATTTCTTTTCTCCTTTCCATAATGATCTTAAAAATTATGCTAAAACCCCCTTTCCTTTTTTTCCCAACTCTCTCAATACTCCAGATTTAATCCCATTTATTTCCCCCCACTGAAACTCCCCCTTTCCCCCCCCTTTTGCTTTTTTTTCGCTTAGGGGCCGGGGCCCTCCAACTTCTTTTTTATTCCCTTTAAAATCAGCAATATCTGTTTCTTGGGCATCCCCCACTACATCCACGCACATTTAAAAAAAAACCCAGTTTTTTAAAGTTTTTCTTTTCTCTTTTTTAGTAAAAAGTATACAGGAGAAAGGGGGTTTTCCAAACCCCCTTGCTCCCGGCTTTAGTCGCCCCATACGACACGCCTTTGGGTTACGGAGGAAAGATTTTTTTCCAAATTCCCCATGGGGCAATAGAAGAAAAAAAAGAACAAGAGCTATTTAGAATAAGGAGAAAAAACCAAAATTTTTTATATATATATATGCATGTGCCCTGTCTTGAAGTGTTTACCCAAAATGTAAATAGGGTAGCAAGTAAACCCCCTTTTTCTAGCGTGTTTAAAGTATTATATATATATATATATATATATAATTTTAAATATAATAAATTATTTAAAAAAAATTTTTTAAAAAATTATATATAAAATATAAAGTCGTGCCCCAATAGGGAGAAAAATTGCGATCTTTTGGGTTAAAAAAAGCAACGTTTATCTTTCCCTAAGGACAATGAAAATTTGGGGTATGGGAAATATTTTTTCGCCAAAAACATTTTTTTTGCCTAAGAAAAAAAAAAATTTTTTTTATTTTACTGTGTTTGTTTTGTATTAAAATTTTTGTAAACAAATCTAAAAAAAATTTAGTTTGGGTTTGGCTAAAATTTAAAATTTTTTTGTTAAAAATAAGGTTAGGGGAATTTTCTAAAAATTCTTTTTGTGCAAAAATTTTTAAATTTTTTAAAATTAACATTAATGAAAAAAAAAAATATCTTTTAAACTTTTAAGAATTTTTTTTTAGAAAGTAAATTTTAATTTTTAAAGATTTCTTTTCTAATTGAACCCGTTTTTTCCCTATTCGGCCGACATATATATTTATAAATTTTTAAAATATAATATATATATATATAATATAAATTTTATAAATATATATAAAATTATATATATTATAAAATTTTTATATAAAATATATTTATATATAAAATTTTATATATAATTTTATTTTATATGTTTGTGCCGAATAGGCAAATTTGCGATCTTGGCTTTAAAAAGCAACGCCATCTTGCCTATTAAAAACAAGTGAAAAAAGTGTTGCAATAATTTTTTTCCAAAATCATTCTGAACCTAACAAAAAAAATATATTTCACTGGTTTGTTTAGTATTAAATTACTGTAAAAAAAATCTAAAATTTTTTATAGTTTGGGTTTGGCTAAAATAAAATGTTTTTTGTTATAATAAGGGTTTGGTAATTTTTAAGATTCTTTTGGTTTCAAATTAATTTTTTTTACATCAAATAATGAAAAAAAAAATATCTTTTAAAAAATTAAGAGAAAAATTTTTTGAAAAGGGCTTAATTTTTTTAAAAGAGTTCTTGCTAATTGGGCCGTTTTACATATTCCGGGGACGGGGCATATATATATATATATATATAAAAATATATATATTATATATATATATAATATTATAAATATAAATATATATATATATATACAAAAATATATTTAAAAATAATATATAATTTTATATATATATAAAATTTTTATATATAATATAAAATTTTATATATTTTATATATTTCATATATATATATTTTTATATATAAATATAAAAAATTTATATATATTTTATATTATATATATATATATTATATTTTAAATATTTTATATAATATATAATTATCACACTGGGCCCATTCCCACCAAAAGGGAGGGGGTGGCCCGAAAAGAAAAAAATTTTTCAAACCCCATTCAGTCCAAAACACTGTCTTGCCCCGAAGGGTGCTTTAAAAAACTACAGTTTTTAAACTTCAACATTAAACACCCCCCCTTTTAAGTAGGCACTGTACTTCCCCTTCCGGACTCAAATCCGGCCCGCCGGTTTTCCCCGAACCCCTTCATAAAGGGTTTCTTTTCTCACACTCCAACAGCACCCAAGTATTTAAAAAAACCCTTTGTCTCCATTCACTCCTAAACAAACCGCTCACGCATTTCCGTGGGAAATTCCCAAGGGCCCCCCGCACAAAAACCTTCCTTTTAAAAACCCCCCCCCTCCCAACCCTTTCCCAGGGCCCAACCCCCACCCCCCCCCTTCCCCACTACAGAATGATTTCACTCTTGAAGTTATTCTGTTTCGGGTCCCCCCTTTTTCTCCCATGGGCCGAACCAACCCCAAACCCAAACCCTTCCTCAGCCCCCTGGACAACAGGGTTTTTGGGAATTTCCCCCACCCCCTCCTAACTTCCAAATACGAATTTTCCCGCATTTTTATTCAAAAACCAACATTGCTCTCAGACATGACATCCCACTGCCTCCAGCCTTCTCCTCCCCTGCAAAAATTATCACCCTTGGGGTTCAAACCCCATTTTAAGGGCGTTGGGAAAACAAAACCTCATACATTCCCCCCTTTTCCCCCAAGGGGCAAAGTTTTTGTCTCCACAGACCCTAATGCACCACTCACCCTTTTTTCCCCCCATCATTTTTTGATTCACCTCATCTTTCATAAAACCCATCCCCTGACACATCCACTCCCCAAAAAATCTGAATACATTCCCCCCCCTCCCCTACTCTCCCCACCCAATCTTATAAACCAATCTTTATCACCTAATTTTTTGTTTTTCCCCATAAACCCCTTTCTCTTTCCTGTATTCAATTTCAAATTTTTTTTTTTTTTGCCCACCCTACCAAATTCATTTCCCCCCAAACTCTGCAAAATTCTCTTTAGAACTCCCAAAAGCAAAAGTTCATTCAACAAAGAGCAACTTGACAACTCCCACTTTAAATTTTTGATTCTTTTTCTTTTTAAATCTCGCCCCTTGCCAAGACCCCCCGCATTTTTTCTCTTGCAACCCCCCTCTTAAAAAATTTTTAAACAACCCACGGTGACATCCAAAATCTTGTTTAAAGGCCCCACTTTTACTGGGAAATAATTTCCCCCTTTCCTATGTTTCTCTAAATTGAGTCTCACCCATCCCCCGTAAAAACTCTTCCTGCTTTCAGTAACCTACCTCCCACACCCCTAAAACCCGCAAAAATATGGGCCCATTGCCCCCCTATCACCCTGTCATACGCCTTTTCCAAATCCATAAATGCCACAAAGACCTCTTTAGCCTTATCTAAATACTGTTCACTTATATGTTTCACTGTAAACACCTGGTCCACACACCCTACCTTTCCTAAAGCCTCCTTGTTCATCTGCTATCCTATTCTCCGTCTTACTCTTAATTCTTTCAATAATAACTCTACCATACACTTTGCCAGGTATACTCAACAGACTTATCCCCCTATAATTTTTGCACTCTCTTTTATCCCCTTTGCCTTTATACAAAGGAACTATGCATGCTCTCTGCCAATCCCTAGGTACCTTACCCTCTTCCATACATTTATTAAATAATTGCACCAACCACTCCAAAACTATATCCCCACCTGATTTTAACATTTCTATCTTTATCCCATCAATCCCGGCTGCCTTACCCCCTTTCATTTTACCTAATGCCTCACGAACTTCCCCCACACTCACAACTGGCTCTTCCTCACTCCTACAAGATGTTGTTCCTCCTTGTCCTATACACGAAATCACAGCTTCCCTATCTTCATCAACATTTAACAATTCCTCAATATATATATATATATATAATATATTATATATATATATATATATATATATATATATATATATATATATATATATATATATATATATATATATATATATATATATATATATATATACAGAGAGAGAGAGAGAGAGAGAGAGAGAGAGAGGAGAGAGAGAGAGAGAGAGAGGAGAGAGAGGAGAGAGAGAGAGAGAGAGAGAGAGAGAGAGAGAGAGAGAAGAGAGAGAGAGAGAGAGAGAGAGAGAGAGAGAGGAGAGAGAGAGAGAGAGAGAGAGAGAGAGAGAGAGAGAGAGAGAGAGAGAGAGAGAGAGAGGGAGAGAGGAGAGAGAGAGAGAGAGAGAGAGAGAGAGAGAGAGAGAGAGAGAGAGAGAGAGAGAGAGAGAGAGAAAGAGAGAGCAAATAAATCACGAAACAAGTGATTTTGAATCATTTACCAAACTGCGGTATGCCAGGATTCGACCCCACAAACATTGTCCTTCCTCCAGAGACAACACAACATACGTGTCACCTTACCACTGAGCCATTGATCCTACAAAGACAACGCATGCAGGAGAGCTACATGTTTTCTCGTGATCCTAGGACACTCATGGCAGTGGTATCACAAGGATTAATTTCAGCCTCCTCCTGTTTGAATTCCCTCCTCAATAAGCAGTCTATTTAGCAATGAAAGCCGCAGGGAGTGGAAATCTTTAGCTCAAGTTCTTTCACACTTCTCAGTGTGTCATCAGGAGCTATGCATTGTTGCAAGAAAGCAACAGAAGAAGGGGAAGTTTTCTCAGAGTAGCTCAGTGCAGGTGTCACCGACTGCAGCCTCAGAATGTGGTCAACGCTCAGTGCCAACCCCACACCACCACCATTTATTTATTTATTTATTTATTTATTTATTTATTTATTTATTTATTTATTTGAACATGATACAGAGAAGTAAAAAAGGAATACAGTAAAGTGCATCATGCCAAAGCCCCTTGTATGCAGAGCATTACAAGCAGCTTAAAATTAACTTAAGATTAACTAAGCAATGATATATTCAGTGGTACAAAAATTATTGTAAAACAGATAACAATTAAGCACAAATGAGTATTACAAAGACAGGTCATATGGTCATTTACTGTGTTGCTGTGTAATCAGTAGAATGGAGTATTATGTTAGGTAATGTAATTAAAAAACAACAAAGTTTGATTGGGTCTGAGGTTAAGCATTTCTGAGGTACAATTATGAGAAACATTTATGAGATACAATTTATAAGATAAAATTATTCAGTATTTATTTGGTTGTGGGTGAGTAAGTGATTTTTGAGAAGAGACTTGAATTTATAAACAGTGTTTCTTTTATATTCACAGGTAATGAATTCCAGATTTTAGGGCCTTTTATGTGCATTGAGTTTTTGCATAGTGTGAGATGGACATGAGGAACATCAAAGAGTGATCTGTGTCTTGTGTTATGGTCATTTGTCCTGTTGAGGTTGGTAAGGAGACGTTTGAGGGAAGGGTTTATGTCAGAGTTAAGTGTTCTATGTATGTAATAGGTGCTGTAATAAGTATGGATGTTTTGTGTGGTGAGTAGGTTTAGAGTTTTGAATATTGGTGGAGTGTGCTGTCTGTAGTGGGAATTTGTTATCATTCTGACTGCAGCCTTTTGTTGGGTAATTAGTGGTCTGAGATGGTTTATTGTTGTTGAGCCCCATGCACAAATTCCATAGGTGAGATAGGGGTAAATAAGAGAGTGATATAGGGCCAGGAGGGCTGACTGTGGAACATAGTACCGTATCTTCGATAGTATGCCTACAGTCTTGGAAATTTTCTTAGAAATTTGTTGTATACGTGTTTGAAATTTGAGTCTATTATCAAGGTGGATTCCTAAGAATTTTCCCTCTGTGAGTTTTGTGATAGGTGATCCATTTATCATTATGTTAAGAGGGACATCTGTAGCTCTGTTACCAAACTGAATGAAGTAGGTTTTGTCAATGTTTAGAGTAAGTTTGTTAGTCCTCATCCAGGTAGATATTTTCTGTAATTCGGTATTTACAGTATTGGCTAGCGTGACTGGGCTCGGGCGAGAGAAGACGTATGTAGTGTCATCTGCAAATAGTGTGGGTTTGAGTAGTTGCGATGCATTTGGTAGGTCATTTATGTATATGAGAAAGAGAAGAGAGCCAAGGACACTTCCCTGTGGGACACCAACTGTAATTGGTTGTGCGGAAGAGTTTGCCTCATTTATGTACACATATTGGCTTCTGTTGCTGAGGTAAGACTTGAGGTAGTTGAGGGAGTGCCCTCTTATACCATAGTGTGACAATTTTACGTGGAGCAAGTCATGGTCAACTGTATCAAAAGCTTTACGTAAATCAATGAAGATCCCCAGTGGGACTTCTTTTTTCTTGATTGCAGTGTATATATGTTCTAGCATGTGTATAATAACATCATTAGTATTTTTATTAGGCCTGAACCCAAACTGATAGGGGTTCAGTATGTTTTGGGAGATGAGGTAGGAATAGATTCGCTTGTGAATTAATTTTTCGAAGATTTTAGAGAAAGGGTGTAAGTTAGATATTGGCATATAGTTATTCAACTCTGTTTGGTCTCCTCCTTTATGGATCGGGGTGACCCTTGATATTTTGAGAACTGTAGGGAAGGTAGAGGATTCAATGAATTTGTTAAGAGTGTTGCAATGATTGGATAGCACTTGTGGCGTTTTTTTGTATATAAAGGGTGGTAAGGTATATAAATCTCCTGTCTTGCTTTTTAGTGTGTTGATAATAAGGGAGACTTCGTATGGGTTAGTCGGAGCTAGGAACAGTGTGTTCGGGTAGTTGCCAGTGAGGTAGTCATTGGGTGGGGTATCTGAGCTTGGGATTTTATTGGCAAGGTTTTTTCCTATAGTGGAGAAGAAATTATTGAGTCTGTTTGCTGTTTCAATTGATGGGAGTTGGGGTTCATCTGATTTTGTTAATTTAATTTTGCTATTTCGTGATATCTTTTTTGTTCCTAGAATTTCTGATAGGGTTTTCCAGGTCTTTTTTATATCACCTCGTAAGTTGGATAATCTGTTCTCATAATACAGTTTTTTAGCCCTTCTTACCAGGCTGGTTAGGATTGACGAGTAACGTTTTGTTTGGTCTCTGGTTATGTGACCCATTCTGTACTGTTTTTCGTATAGGTGCTTTGTATTTATGGATTTGAGGATGCTGGGTGTTAGCCAGGGACTGTTCAGTCTCTTAGCTGTCATCTGTTTAGTTTTTTTAGGGAAGTGCTTATTATAGAGGTGTTGGGTCTTTTTTTAGAAAATTATTAATACATTCATCAATATCTGTATAGATTTCTAGCTCAGTGTGCCAGTCAGTGTTTGTCACTGCTGTTGTGAAGTTATTAATGGCTGCCTCATTGTGAAGTCTGAAGGTGACTTTAGTAGTGTCTTGGGGTAATTTACCAAGAGTTGTTATGAGGAAAGTAGGGTAGTGGTCTGTGGTATTATCTGTAATTATGCCTGATTTTAAAGGGGATATGGTGTTGGTCCAGATGTGGTCAAGTAGGGAAACACTAGTCTCTGTAACTCTTGTAGGTTTTGTTACTGTTGGTAGCAACATGCAGTTACTCATAGTGTTTGTGAATTCAGTAACGTGTGGGTCCTGGTCTTGCAGGAGATTTATATTGAAGTCACCTGAGAGTAGTAAGTGATCTTTGTTCATGCGTGCATCAGTTATCATACTTCCTAGGTTTTGACTAAATTGGCTAATGTTTGATTGTGGAACTCTGTAGATGTTTATCAATGTGAGAGGTTTTTGTAGGTATTTGGATTTGAATTTAGCTATTATATATTCCCCATGTTCATCCCTTGTGCAAGTATTAGTGATACATTCTAGTTGGTCTGAGTAGTATATAGCTGTGCCACCCCCTTGCTGATCTGTCCTACAGTTGTGTATGGCTGTGTAACCAGGAATGGCATAGACATCTGTAGTATCAGGCTTTAGCCAGGTTTCAGTGAGAGTAATGATGGACATATTGGCATGCAGGGAATTTAGTAATGCTATGAGGTCATCATAATGTTTGCTTAAAGATCTGATATTGTAGTTAAAGATAGTTATGTTGTTGTTGGCTCTGAGAAGTGCCTTTGATTGTTCAGCTGTGTAGTAATTACAGTTATTGTTTGATTTATTTAAGCCATTCAATAAGAGGTTAGTATCAGGATCAATGCTTGTTATCATAAGATTTATAGTGAATCTATAGTTAGAATTAAGTATAAGACAAAGTAAATATTCTAAAGCTAAAATATAGCACCTGAATTATTTAACAAATGTAAAAAATAATGAGCTAAGGTAGTTCTTTAAAGCTAAAATAAAGGAGACAATATAAAAGGGACTAAAATAATTTGTGGTGAACAAATAAAGTGATGATCAAATAAGTGAGCTAGGAAATATAATGGCAAAATAGTTAACTTATTACACTTTGGCACCTGAGAATAGCAAAAATACAAATTACAAATAGCACCAGACTCACTCTTGTTCTTGCACTAAGGTCTAATATAATGAATTTAGTGTTGTCTATGTATTGAGCTAGAATGAGCTAAAGTACAACTAGGTATAAACTAATAATATAAAAATAACAATTAAAATGGTTCAAGACTCTCACTTACAATTACACTGAGGTCTGATATAAGTTGTTAACAAGAATTACAGTATAACTAGATTCAGATTTATAAGATAAAATTTCGCAAAATAAAGTACCAAAAGAATAAGTAAAAAATTAAAAAAGGCTAAGACTTGGTTATAAGTGATAGAAAGTTGGTAGACAGGTAACCGGGTAACGGTACACGGGGTTACCAGGTACCAGGTACACAGGTAAATGGTAATATTAGGTTGGAGTTGATTTAAAACATGAAATTTGGCAAAAAAAGGTTAAGAAAAGTATAAAAAGTGATTAATATACAAAAGTAAAAATTGGTGGTAGTAAATATGGTGTTTAAAAAAAATTTTAGTAAGTAATAATGTTACAAAAAAAAATTTAAATAAAAATAAAATGAAAAAAAAAAATGTTTTTTTTGTATTAAATTTTAAGAACAGTTTTTTTGGATTAAATTTTGGAGGTTTTTTATACTAAAAATTTATATGGAGTACGGGTTTTAAAGAACTTAAGATAGTAAATGTGGTTTTTAAAGAGGTTAGGGAAATTTGACAAGAAATGGTAATTAAAATTAATGTCAAAAATTTTAAAGAGTAAATTTATGATAGTAAAAAATGGTATTTAAAAATAAATTTAGTAAGAATAGCTTTAAATAGTATTAAAGAAATATGATTTGTAATATGGACAGAAAAGTATTAATTGCAAATTTTAAAACAAAAAATAGAAATTAAGAAAATTACATAAGGTGACTTTCTTACTATAAAATACTTTAATGAGGATTTGGTTTTTTTGATTTTTAAAAGATTGTCAAGGGAAATTTGACAATAATGGAGCAAAACATACACTACTACGTGGTTTTGGTTGGACATTTGTTATTTCTGTAGATAGTACCCCTGAGAAATCGTGATAGATCATTCTCTTTCGTGATTGTGTACAGTTGACCTAATTTTTTTTCCCTAACAAGAATTTTCCCATCTCAATTCAATTCAATTAAAATTTCAAAGTTTTTCTCTAAAAGGTTTAAAATGCTGAGTTTACAGAAATTGGGTTATTTTTTTGGTTTACATGAGAAAAATTGTGATTACGAGTGTCCACTAAAAACGCTTGCATGGTAGGCATTGGGCATACTTAGTTTATTCTTAATTGTAAAATATTACAAATTATGAGGTAAGTTGGTATTATGGCTAAGTGACTAAATTGTTTGTGAGTTTGCAATGTGAATGCTTTTGTTTTGGAATACATATTTTCAGTATTGGAGATCACAGGAATTCATTTTTTTAAGCTGAATTAATATTTCCCTTTATGGGCAAATGAGTGGTGAAAAGTGTGAAAAACCCGGGGGTTTCATGTAGTTAGTTGACGGGGTTTATCAGGGGGATAAGATGTTTTTTATGGTAGTTTTGAAAGGGGATGAATGTGTCTGCAGTTCTAGAGTTCCAGGTAGGGGATTCCCGATTTTAGGGCCTTTTACATACATTGAATTTTTTTTTAAAGGTTTAGTCGGACACGGGGAATGTGTAGAATGTTTGTACTGGTGTTATGCTGTTGGGGCTGTCACAAAATATCAAAAAGCGTTTTTGGTCGGTTTTATTTGAGTTTTTAAAGGCCTGTAGATATAGATTGCCAGTGTAAATGTGGAGTACGAATGGAGCAAGTTTGATCTATGAAGAGTGGGGGGGGTTTTTTGCCCGGGATGGGATTTGTGATTTTCTTAGGCTTTTTGTTGGGGTTTTATTGGGTTTAGGTGTGTTGTTGCAGTTGTCCCCCGCACAAAAAGCATAGGTGAGGTATGGGATAAATAAGTGGTGGTATAGTGTGGAGGGTTTTTTGGGGCAGTTGTATGTTCTTGGGAGGATCCAACCCTTTTGGATACTTTTTTGGCTAATGCTGGATAGGGTGTGAAATTCAGGTTTTTGTAAGGTAAAGCCTAGGGAAATTTTTTCCCCTTATTTCTGGTAATTTGAGTGTTTCAATTTAAGTTAATTTGTGCATCTCCTTTCTCTGCTACCAAAAAATAATATAGTAGGTTTTGTCAGTGTTAAGGTAAGTTTTTTTTGGCTGTCTCCAAGTCGATTTTTTAATCAGTCCTCATTCACAAAGGTGTTTTAGGGTGGAAGTTAGGTGAGAGATGACATGTGTGTCCAGCAAAAAGAAGGGTTTCGGTGTTGGGATACGTTTGGAAGGTCATTGATGTATATGAGGAAGAGCAGGGGACCAAGGACACTTCCCTGCGGAACTCCAGTATAAAAGTGGCCGTGTTGCTGATGCTGTGTCTTTATGGTGACGTACTGATACCTATTAGTATGTAAGATTTGAAATAAGCAAGTGCATGGCCTCTTATACCGTAGTGATCAAGTTTGTGGAGTAGGATTCGTGGTCTACTGTGTCAAAAGCTTTTCTTAGGTCAATAAAAATTCCTAGTGGATATTCCTTATTTTCCAATGCTGTGTAAAGCAGATCTAGCATTTTTATGATTGCATCTTAGTGCTTTTATTTTTCCTAAATCCAAACTGGCAGGGGTTGAGTATGTTTTGAGCCGTTATAAATGAATACAGTCTCCTGTGCACGAGTTTCTCAAAGATTTTGGATAGCAATGGTAAGTTAGAACATTGGCCTATAGTTGTTTAAGTCTGTAGGGTCACCACCTTTATGTATTGGTTTTAACCCTTGCCATCTTGAGTAGTTTCGGGAAGGTGCTAGTCTCTATTGACTTGTTAAAAAGTAATGAAATAGCATGCAAAAGGACATGGGCCGCTCGCTTGTACAGTAATGGTGGGCATGAGGGCAGATTCCCGAGTTATTTTTTAAATGACTTTATGATCTCAATGATTCCCTGGGCTCAGTTGGTGCAAGACAGAAGGAATTAGGGAAATTTCCATTAGGTAGTCCCCGGCATGGGATTGGTATGTGGGATTTTACTGGCGAGATTAGATCCTATGTTTGAGAAGAAGTCGTTTATCTTGTTAGCTGTGTCAGTGGGATGTAGTGGTGTTTCATTAGGGTTTTGTTAGGACAATATTCTTGGTTTTTCTCAGTTTGTGGGTCCCTAGAATCTGAGAGAGTGTTTTCCAGGTCTTTTTTATATCTCCTCTAGTGTCTGTGAATCTACTGGAGTAGTATAGTTGTTTGGCTTTTTTTATTACTTTGGTGAGAGCTGATGAATAGTGTTTAAGAGTATCTTTGTGTATTAAGCCCTGTCTATATTGCTTTTCATATTGGTGTTTCTTGTCAATGGATTTCAGAATGGTGCTGGTTAGCCATGGGCAACCAAGCCGTTTGTTTGTGATCTGTTTTGTTTTTATGGTTTTATGGTGTATTGTGTCGTTATTCTCCCGCTTAAGTTTTCTGAATCTATACAGGAGGTTCTGACGTTTTTTGGTAAGACACTCGTTTATGTATACCTCTTTCTTTACTTTAATAGATGCAATAATTAAGTCTTTTTTCCTGTCATGTGAGTGGAATCTAAGCATTACACGTTTTCTATCATGGGATCCTAGTAACCTGGCTTCCTTTATTTCTGACTCTGGTACTGTAACTTTTGTTTGGTCCTTTATGATCTGGAGAGTAATTTCTTTACTGTTCGTTTGGTTTATATCACTGGGAAAAAGTGGACTGTTAACTATTACTGCGTCCGATAGTTTTTCTTGCTCAGTTTTATCTTCTTGGAGAGCAAAGTAGTCGCTTAACTGGTTATCTAAGTTGTTCTTCCATTCTGTTACTGCTTCTTCAACCTTTGTATTAAGAGATATTATTTGTTCTGTATGGATATCTACGACTGTCTGGATGGTCTTGCCATAGTTAGTCATTCCTGGTGTTGATAACTTTTGTTCAAGACTGAGGATTTTGTTTTCGAGTTGTGTCATCCTGGTGTCTTGTTTTGTTAGTGTCTCGAAGATTCATATTTTCAATAACTAAGGTGGAGATGCATGACTTTAGGGTATCTGGATCGTTGGTCATACCTGAGAGACTACTTGGTAGGTTGAATCCGGGGAAGAGAGAAGTGGATGGCGTGGAGGCAGCCATGTTTATTGTTATTGTTGTGGTGTCGTCCTGGGTGGTAGTGAGGGGTGGTAGCTGAGCCGGCGTCGTCCTGACTACAGTCGTTGAATAGTTGATTTCTCGGTGTTTTCTTGTTGGCCTTGGTGCTGTTTCCTCTGAGATTGCGCGTCATAATACTTCAGGAATAGTTGTAGTTAAGAGAAAGGTGTAGTTATATAAAGCTTAATTAAGGTTTCGTTATTCAGCTGGCAGCGGGGTGTTGTTTTGGGTTTGAAGGCAGTCTTCCTTTGATCTCTATGATTTTCGATTTGTAGGTTTCACTGTTGGTAATCTTTGGTCATTCTGGGTGCTACGTTGGGTAGTGCAGTTTTGCTTGCAACTAGGTCATCATAGGAGCATTGGTGGCACTGTGGTTTGGGGGGGCCTGTGAGGGTGGGAGACCTGATAGTGTTCTGTGGGATTCTATAGCTGGGTGTTGGGTGGAAGCTGTGAGTGTGAATTGTAGTTTGTGTTGGGATGTTGTTCTGAGGATAGTTCTATGTGTGCTTGCCCTTGCTGCTCTGTTCTGCTCTGATTGACCTCTGCTGGTTCCATCCTTGTCTCATATCCTAGCTCCTTTCGCTTTTCTGTCCTCTCAGCTGCTGTCGTTCTGTTCATGTTCTGTCTCTGTACTCTTCCGAGTATTTCAACAGTGGTTTCTCTTGGAGGATCCTATTCCACACTGTTTCTGTCCTGAGAATCAGCTTGATCAGTCTTTTCTCCCCTTCAAGTACCCCCCTATTCTCTGAAAATTTACAATCTCGTCCATGTCTTCTTCACCTATTTCCATGATGATGTTCTCAATCTCCTTTTTTTCTGCCTGCCATCTTTCAATGTGTGTCCTTTCCTCTCTCTCCTGAAGCCCATGGATAAACACTGATTTTGCCCTTTCCTCTTCCCATTGCCTCTCCCTCTGTGACTGGTTCCTGTCTATACGTGGTCATTTTCTCACTTGTTTTTTCCAGTGGCTCTTGGTAGCATGGTTGTGCCTCTGCATTTGACCTATCACCCTCTCCATCTGCGCCCAGCTGCTCTCCCCTTACACTCCTTGGCCCTTCTTGGCAGGTTGATATGGCCTTTGCATAATTCATATCTCCTTCCTTCCTGTTTGGCCTCTCTGCTTCATATGCTGTGTCTTCTCTGGTCAATGCCCCTGAGACTTGCTTCAGCCTGTTTACCACATCTTCTAGGACCCTTATCCTGGCTACTGCAGTTTCGACTTGTGCCTCCCAATTCTTCTTCTCCTTCTCCAACCTCTTTTCCAATTTTACAGAAAGCTATGTCTCCATTTTTTCAGAAAGCTCTACTAATTTTCTCTCTCACTCTTGTTCCACCCTTTTCCACTGCTCCTCCATCCACTCCTCCCTACCAGAACCATTCTCATATGATCCCTGCTTCCTTTCACTACCCAACATTTTTTTCTTTTTTCTTTTCTTTATTTTCCTTCTTTTTTCCCTCTTCTTCCCTTTTTTTTTCCTTTTTTGAAAGAGAAAAGAGTGAGTGAGAAAGAGAGAGAGAGAGAGAGAGAGAGAGAGAGAGAGAGAGAGAGAGAGAGAGAGAGAGAGAGAGAGAGAGAGAGAGAGAGGAGAGAGAGAGAGAGAGAGAAGGAGAGAGGAAGAGAGAGAGAGAGAGAGAAAGGAACTTGACAGACAGGGCCACCTGTTTAGAGACCTGTTCTCAGAACAAACCAGCAGGATCTCTGAATTGGTAAACACTCTCACACGTCACCCACTTAGCTACTCCTATCCCAGCCCAGCAGGTGGGATTGGGCCTTATACAAGACCACAGACCTACATCCCTGCAGCTGCCTCAGTACCCTACCTCTCTCAAGGGCAGGCACCTTACATTCCCTACATACCCACCACCTCAAGCTGACCACTTCATCATGAGGAGCCAGTCTATCAGCATCCTGTTGGCCAACATTAGAGGTTTCATTACTAATGTTGGAGAGCTCACACATAGCTTTGTGAACACTCGACGTCCCGACATGATAGCTGTTGTTGAAACATTTTTGGATGACAGGACTCCAGAAACTTTTGCAAGAATTGCTGGCTACACCTCATGGATGAGAAGAGACAGGCAAGGGCAAGGAGGTGGTGTTGCTGTGTGCTTCTCTAAAAGTGTTCATGCCAGCACATAGATGTTGCCACCCCTACACTCTTGAAATGATGTTCTTCAAGCTCTGTATAAACACTAGTACCTCTGTACTAGCATGTGTAATGTACAGACCTCAGTGGCAACACGCAGACCCTATCAACTTCCTAATGGAAAATATTGACTCCCTTCTGCTACAACACAACTGTCAACATATTATTAATTGCTGGTGACCTCAACCAGCACCTTATACAGAGGGACTTTGATGACCTTCTTGCAGTGTTTGACATGAGAACTTTGTTGATTTCCCTACTCATATCTCTGGCTCCTCCCTTGACCCAGTAGTGAGTGATCTGGCAGAAGGCTAGTCACTTGTCAACCCCTCGGCTAGGTTGGATCGTCTGACCACAAGGCTGTTTTTACCACACTTAAGATCCCAACAGAACGAGGTGAGGAGTCCACACGCACAACCTGGCTATGGGAAAGAGGTAATTGGCCAGCCCTTTGCTCTGAGCTCGCCACCACCGACTGGAATGCTCTTCTCCAGGGGGATGTTGGACAACCAAGTGAAAGCACTTCACTGGACACATCCTTAATCTGCAACAAGAACACATTCCTCACCGGCAATATGTGACAAAGCCTACAGATCAGCCTTGGTTTGGCTTTCGTTGTAGAGAGGCTGCTACTGCTAAGTACAAAGCATGGCGAAGGTATAAGAGACATCCTACCACCTATAACAGGAACTTGCACATGGCAAGCCTGTAGGCATATGGGTGATGTTCAAAGAGGGCCATTGCTAAATGGGAGGTGGACACTAAAAGAAAGTTAGCATCAGGTAGGGTAGGCTCCAAAACCTGGCGGTCCCTGGTCAAGGACAGACAAGGTTATCTGCCTGATGAACTTATTCCACCTCTAAATCGACAGGATGGGACCATCTCTACTAGTAGTCAAGAGAAGGCGGACCTCTTTGCTGAACACTTTGCTACCAAAATGCAAGTTCCTGATCCAGCAAGGGACCCTCCTTGGCTAGCTGCAAGAACTGTGTCAAAACTGTCAGTGGTGACAATAAGGGAGGAGGAGGTGCATTTCCATCTTAAATCACTTGACCAAGAAAAGGCTGTGAGCCCAGACAAGTTGAGCCCAAGATTGTTGAGAAGATGTGCAGACCAGCTGGCAGCACCTCTAACTCGCATCTTTCAGCACTGCCTAGTACAGTGTAAATGGCCCTCTCTGTGGAAAGAGGCAAATGTAGTCCCTGTTCACAAAAAGAAGAGCAGAGCAGAAATCAGCAACTACAGACCAGTGTCACTCCTGTCAATCACTGGTAAGATCCTCGAGACAATAATCTCAAGACAAATGACAGAGTTTTTTGACTACCACTCTCTACTTTGTGATCGTCAATATGGCTTCAGGAAAGGTTACTCTGCTGCTGATCTGTTGTTAAACCTCTCCACTAAATGGCACCAGTCACTGGATGAATCCAAAGTCAGCTGTGTGGTAGCACTGGACATTGCTGGTGCTTTCGACCGGGTGTGGCACCAGGGCCTCTTAGCAAAACTTCAAGCACTAGGAATTGCAGGTTCTACGCTATGTCTCCTCATGGAGACATGGTAGATCTCTAAGTGTAGTTCTCAATGGAACGGAATCAGCAAGACATCCTATTGGGGCAAGTGTTCCACAAGGAAGCATGCTGGGACCATTGTTATGGAATGTCTACTTCAACGACCTTCTTCATCCCATCCCAGAATCACATGCATATACAGACGACTGTACACTGACATTCACTTATCCAAGAGAAGAAATGCCAGCTGCTCTAAGCTACATCAATCACTAGCTGAGAGCTAGATCAGCTTGGGGAAATAAATGGCAAGTAACATTTGCACCTGAGAAAACACAAAGGATGATCGCCTCTAGGCACCATGATGGTAATGCTGGTGCAGTAGTAAGGATGAATGGGAGGGTGTTGGCACCTGGGGAAGAAGTTGATATCCTTGGGGTGAAATTTGACTCCAAACTAACCATGAAGAACCATGTTGTAAATCTTGCAAACAAGGCAGCCAGGAAGCTTACAGCACTTCGCCGTATCTCGCATCTGCTTGACAGTAGGGGTTGCAAGATTCTGTACGATGCACAAGTATGCTCACGCCTTGAGTATGCTCCACTTTCTTGGTTTGCCTGCCCCCCCCCCTCTCATCCGCGACTGCTTGACAGAGTAGAGAACAGAGCAAGACGTCTCATGTCTCACCTGGACCCATCCTGGACAGATTTGTCATTTCAGCAGAGCCTTCAACACAGGAGGGATGTGGGTGGCCTTACTGTTATGTACAAGGCCAATATTGTCAAAGTACCACACTTGGATCCACTTCGAGGACAGCGTGAAACAAGCTTTTATGCCACAAGATGGGCAGATAGCAGCAACTTCACTGTGGCTGTACCCTTCTCCAGAGCATCACTCCATCTGAGATCATATATACCTAGCATGACTCGAGGATGGAACACATTCGTACAGCATAATGATGTCAACGAGATAAAGTCAGTTGATCAAATGAAAATGCTGGCCCACAGATGGCTCCAATTTCATCCTGTTCCCTACTTGTATGTCTCATAACAATAAAAATGCTTTCAAATGAGATGATGTAGGTAACAGCTCTTAGCTTACCAATAAAGTTAGGAATCCTTAACCTGCAAATAGCTTGTCAATGAAGCTAGGGATCCTTAACCTTGTCAAACCCTGTGTAAAAGAGAGAGAGAGAAGATAGATAGAGAGAGAGAGAGAGAGAGAGAGAGAGAGAGAGAGAGAGAGAGAGAGAGAGAGAGAGAGAGAGAGAGAGAGAGAGAGAGAGACAGAGAGAGGAGAGAGAGAGGGGAGAGAGAGAGGGGGCAAAGAGGGGAGGGAGAGAGAGAGGGGCGGGAGAAAGGGAAAAGGGGAAGAGAGGGGAGAGATGAAGAGAGAGAGGGGAGAGAGACGATAGGGGGAGAGAGAGGGGAGAGAGAGATATGGGAAATGGAGAGGGGAGAGATAATGAGAGGGAAGAGATGTTAGAGGGGGAGAGGTGTTAGAGGGAAGAGATGTTAGAGGGGAGAGATGCTAGAGGTGAGAGTTGGGAGAGGAAAGAGAGAGAGATAGGCAAAGAGAGAGATAGAGAGAGATAGGGAGCGCTTGAGGTTTCTAAACCTGTATTCCCTGGAACGCAGGAGGGAGAGATACATGATTATATACACCTGGAAAATCCTAGAGGGACTAGTACCGAACTTGCACACGAAAATCACTCACTACGAAAGCAAAAGACTTGGCAGACGATGCACCATCCCCCCAATGAAAAGCAGGGGTGTCACTAGCACGTTAAGAGACCATACAATAAGTGTCAGGGGCCCGAGACTGTTCAACTGCCTCCCAGCACACATAAGGGGGATTACCAACAGACCCCTGGCAGTCTTCAAGCTGGCACTGGACAAGCACCTAAAGTCAGTTCCTGATCAGCCGGGCTGTGGCTCGTACGTTGGTTTGCGTGCAGCCAGCAGCAACAGCCTGGTTGATCAGGCGCTGATCCACCAGGAGGCCTGGTCACAGACCGGGCCGCGGGGGCGTTGACCCCCGAAACTCTCTCCAGGTAAACTCCAGGTAGAGAGAGAGATAGGTAGTGAGAGAGATATGTAGAGAGAGAGAGATAGGTAAAGAGAGAGATAGATAGAGAGAGATAGGTAGAGATAGAGATAGGTAGAGAGAGGTAGTGAGAGAGAGACATAGGTAGAGAGAGAGAGAGAGAGAGATAGGTAGAGAGATAGGTAGAGGTAGAGAGAGAGATAGGTATTGAGAGAGAGAGATAGGTAGAGAAATAGGTAGAGAGAGAGATAGGTATTGTGAGAGAGAGAGAGAGATGGGGGGATAGTGGATAGCGGAGTGGTAGAGGGAGAAGGGTTATCAGGTCAGTTCACAGGAAGGTGTGAAATCCTTTGTGTGTGTTTGTGCATGTGTGTGTGTGCCCCCACTTCTAAGTATTCATACTGCTAATAAATACCAGTAGTAATACCAGTAATTCTAAAACTTACCAATAGTAATTCTAACACTTAGCAATTCTACTTATAAAACACCAAAGTAACTAGGTTGTAAAATTTAGCTTGTCTCAGCTTCTACAAGTGTCTGACATTATCCCTCACTTGGCTGCTTTACTCCTCACACTCTCGTCAACACTATCTTCACCTTACCTATGCTATTTCTACTCTAATTCTGGTAATATCTTGCAGGAGTGAGTGACCAGTATCTAACAGTGATGCAAGAACAGAATCCAGAGCCCACAACATGCAACCACAATAGGTGAGCAATACATGCACTGGCAGCGGTGCGGTGACAGGTTGCCACAAGTTGCCAGATGCTGATGACATAGCCGTCGTACATAGGCCTTCTATCACTATTTTGAAAATCCTTAATCCGTGATGTTTATAACCATATATGCTCATACATCCTGCGTTCCTCAAGTGATTTCACTTTTGACCTATGTTAGAATACACTTCACATTCGGTGTTACACTTTATATGTATAATGGCATACAACTGTTGTGACGTCACTGCTTCAGCAGGCCTACTGCCACCTTCCCTTGTTGTATATTTTATTTTTCCTTTCTCCTTTTGCTTATTTACTTTTTAACTCTCACTGTATGGTGTCCCACATTTCACTTGTTAACCAATCTCTCGTAATTCTTGAACACCTGCTTCCACACTCACTTTGATCTTTGCTTATTTGAATCTGTGTAGCAACAGGTGCCTACTAGGCCCCTAACGGTTTGGCACTTTGAAATTTCAGGCTTCCTCTAGACTTCTTTTAACTAATAACTATAGTTATCACTCATAGTATTGTTCACTGATGTTGTCACTACCACTGATTACTGCTAGAAGTTACTGCACGCCTTAATAACACTAAGGTTCTCGGAGCCTTGTGCACCCACGTCTGCGTGACTGTGTGTGTGTTTGTGTGTGTGTGTGTGTGTGTGTGTGTGTGTGTGTGTGTGTGTGTGTGTGTGTGTGTGTGTGTGTGTGTGTGTGTATGTGTGAATGTGTGTGTACTCACCTATTTGTACTCACCTATTTGTGGTTGCAGGGGTCGAGTCACAGCTCCTGGCCCCGCCTCTTCGCTGATTGCTACTAGGTCCTCTCTCTCCCTGCCCCATGAGCTCTATCATACCTCGCCTTAAAACTATGTGTGGTTCCTGCCTCCACCACATCACTTTCTAGGCTATTCCATGGCCTGACTACTCTATGACTGAAGAAATACTTCCTAACATCCCTTTGATTCATCTGAGTCTTCAACTTCCAATTGTGACCTCTTGTGTCTGTGTCCCATCTCTGGAACATCCCGTCTTTGTCCACCTCGTCTATTCCGTGCAGTATTTTATATGTCGTTATATGTCTCCCCTGACCCTCCTGGCCTCCAGTGTCGTCAGGCCGATTTCCCTCAACCTTTCTTCATAGGCCATGTGTGTGTGTGTGTGTGTGTGTGTGTGTGTGTGTGTGTGTGTGTGTGTGTGTGTGTGTGTGTGTGTGTGTGTGTGTGTGTGTGTGTGTGGTGTGTGTGTGTGCGTGAGTGTGTGTATGTGTGAATGTGTGTGTGTGTGTGTGTGTGTGTGTGTGTGTGTGTGTGTGTGTGTGTGTGTGTGTGTGTGAGTGTACTCACCTATTTGTACTCACCTATTTGTGGTTGCAGGGGTCGATTCATAGCTCCTGGCCCCGCCTCTTAGCTGATTGCTACTAGGTCATCTCTCTCCCTGCCCCATGAGCTTCATCATACCTCGCCTTAAAACTATGTATGGTTCACGCCTCCACTACGTCACTTTCTAGGCTATTCCATGGCCTGACTACTCTATGACTAAAGAAATACTTACTAACATCCCTTTGATTCATCTGAGTCTTCAACTTCCAATTGTGACCCCTTGTGTCTGTGTCCTATCCTATTTTATATGTCGTTATCATGTCTCCCCTGACCCTCCTGTCCTCCAGTGTCGTCAGGCCGATTTCCCTCAACCTTTCTTCGTAGGACAATCCCTGTAGCTCTGGGACTAGTCTTGTTGCAAACCTTTGCACTTTCTCTAATTTCTTGACGTGCTTGACTACGTGTGGATTCCAAACTGGTGCTGCATACTCCAGTATGGGCCTGACATAAATGGTATACAGAGTCTTGAACGAATCCTTACTGAGGTATCGGAACGCTATCCGCAGGTTTGCCAGGCGCCCGTATGCTGCAGCAGTTATCTGATTGATGTGCACCTCAGGAGATATGCTCGGTGTTATACTCACCCCCAGATCTTTTTCCTTGAGTGAGGTTCGCAGACTTTGGCCATCTAAACTATATTGTGTCTGCGGTCTTCTTTGCCCTTCCCCAATCTTCATGACTTTGCATTTGGTAGGGTTAAACTCAAGGAGCCAGTTGCTGGACCAGGCTTGTAGCCTGTCCAGGTCTCTTTGTAGTCGTGCCTGATCCTCATCCGATTTGATTCTTCTCATTAACTTCACATCATCTACAAACAAGGACACTTCTGAGTCTATCCCTTCCATTATGTCGTTCACATATACCAAGAACAGCACAGGTCCTAGGACTGACCCCTGTGGAACCCCGCTTGTCACAGGCGCCCACTCTGACACCTCATCACGTACCATGACTCGTTGTTGCCTCCCTGTCAGGCATTCTCTGATCCATTCCAGTGCCTTTCCTGTTATGTGTGCCTGATCCTCTAGCTTTTGCAGTAACCTCTTGTGAGGAACTGTGTCGAAGGCCTTTTTGCAGTCCAAGAAAATGCAGTCGATCCACCCCTCTCTCTCTAGTCTTACTTCTGTCATCTTGTCATAAAACTCTAGTAGGTTTGTGACACAGGATTTTCCTTCCCTGAAACCGTGCTGGTTGTCAATTATACAGTTGTTTCTTTCCAGGTGCTCCACCACTCTCCTCCTTATGATCTTCTCTATGACCTTGCATACTATACACGTTAGTGATACAGGTCTGTAGTTTAGTGCCTCATGTCTGTCTCCCTTTTTAAAAATTGGGACTACATTTGCCATCTTCCATGCCTCGGGGAGTTGCCCAGTTTCAAATGATGTGTTGAAGATCTTTGTTAATGGTACACACAATATCTCTGCTCCCTCTTTAAGGACCCACAGAGAGATGTTGTCTGGTCCCACCGCCTTTGAGGTGTCAAGTTCGCATAGCAGCTTCTTCACCTCCTCCTTGGTTACATGTACCTCATCCAGCACTTGCTGGTGTACCCCCCTGTTCTGATTTCCTGGAGTCCTACTGGTTTCCATTCTAAATACTTCTTTAAATCTCGTGTTGAGCTCCTGATATACCTCTTGGTCGTTTCTTGTGAATTCCCCATCACCCTTCCTCAGTCTGATTACCTGGTCCTTGACTGTTGTTTTCCTCCTGATGTGGCTGTACAACAGCTTCGAGTCAGTCTTGACTTTCGATGCTATGTCATTTTCATATTGTCGTTGAGCCTCCCTTCTTACCTGTGCATATTCGTTTCTGGCTCTTCGGCTAATCTCTTTATTTTCCTGAGTTCTCTGTCTTCTGTACCTTTTCCATTCTCTAGTACACCTAGTTTTTGCCTCCCTACACCTTTGGGTGAACCAAGGACTCTTTCTGTTTTTCCCATTATTTCTGTTTCCTTTGGGAACGAACCTCTCCTCTGCATCCTTGCATTTTGTTGCCACTTAGTCCATCATTTCTTGTACTGGTTTTCCTGTCAGTTCCCTCTCCCACTGAATGTCTTGAAGGAAGTTCCTCATGCCTGAGTAGTTCCCACGTTTGTAGTTTGGTTTTTCCCACCCTATTCCTGCTACTCTCTCCACGTGGAGCTCACCTATGTAGTCGAAGCACAGAACCACATGATCACTAGCTCCCAGGGGCATTTCATACATGATATCCACGATGTCCGAACTACTCAAGGTGAATACAAGGTCCAATCTTGCTGGTTCATCCTCTCCTCTCTCTCTGGTAGTGTCTCTAACATGTTGATGCATGAGGTTTTCCAGTACCACATCCATCATCTTGGCTCTCCATGTTTCAGGACCCCCATGGGGCTCCAGGTTTTCCCAATCAATCTCCTTGTGATTGAAATCACCCATAACCAGTAACTTTGCTACCCCCATGTGTGCTCTCCTGGCCACTTCGGCTAGTGTATCGACCATTGCTCTGTTGCTCTCATCATTTTCTTTTCTTGGCCTCCTGCAGTTCTGTGGTGGGTTGTACATTACTGCAATTATCACCTTATGACCCTCAGACTGGATTGTTCCTACTAAGTAGTCCCTTTCGCCCGTGCCATCCATTCCTTCCATTTTCTCAAAACCCCACTGGTTTTTAATGAGCAGTGCAACTCCTCTGTCTTTCCTGAGGATTTGATATCCGGATGGAAAGATTGAATCTGTTATTATTCTGGTGAGTTTTGTTTCTGTGAGTGCTATTATGTCTGGGGATGTCTCTTTGATTCTTTTGTGCCATTCCTCATACTTATTTATTATTCCATCTGCATTTGTATACCACACCTTCAACTTCTTTTCTAAGACTGTGGTCTGGGAGGTGTATTGGGGTTGGGGAAGTGGGAGACCTGATAAGGAACTATGGGTGGTTGCTGTGGGGGTGGAGTTTGTAATGCAGTGGGTGGGGGCATTGGATGTGGCATGGGTGTTTTGGTTTAGTTTGTTTGGTTGCACTGGGGTTGACTTGGTTGGGAGGCTTCTATAGGAAGTTGTGAGGGATGCTGTATTTGATCTTCTTCCTGTGTCTGGGATCTCATGTCTGTCTTCTCCATCTCCTCTCTTTCCTCCTTTCGCCTTTGTACCATCTCTCTCAGTTTCTGCATTTCTTCTTGTGTTCTGTCGCGGTCGAGATACACCTTCCTGTATGCCGGCATGTCCCTTAATCGTGCTTTCTCCTGCAGGATCCTGTTCAGAGTCGATTCTGCTTTGAAGGTCACTTTCACTGGCCGGGTTCTTTTTTTTACAAACCCCCCTATACTCCGAAAATTTTCCAGCTGGGCCATGTCGTCTTCCCTATTGCTTTCATGATGCTTTCAATTGCTTTTTTCCCCTTGTTTTCTTGATTCATATGTTTCCCCTTCAACTTCCTGGAGCCCATACTCAAAGACTGACCTCACCCTTTCATTCTCGCACTGCATATTCCTGTGTATCCCTTCATTCAATTTGATTTCCTCCATTGCAGCTTTCCTTTCTTCAGTTTCACTAGCTAATGTACTTGGGCTCAGTGGCCTGTCATTTTCCCTTCTCGGCTTTCCCTGGGCTCTGCTGTGGTCTGTTAGTGCCTCCACATATAGCTTAGCTCTTTCATTTACTACAGTCTCCTCTGATAGAGCTTCTACATGCAGTTTTGCTCCTTCTTTCCCTACAGTCCCCTTATTTGTGACTGAGGTAGCAGTCTCTGTTGTCAATCCCAAAATGTTCTTTAGTTCTTTAGGCTGCTTCAGATTTTTCAGTTCCTCTTCTAAACTCTGTATCCTGGCCTCTGCTGCTTTTACTTGCACCTCCCACTTCCTGCTTTCCATATCTATCCTTTCTTCCATTCTCATGCTAAGTTCTTCTAGTTTCTTTTCCCATTCATGTTCCCTTTTTCTGAGCTCTGCTGCCAAATCTTCCTTTGCAGCTTCCTCCTCCTGTCCCTTGGGTTTTCTTGTTGCTCTATGGCAACCCATGTTTTTTATCCTGATTGCCTCAGAGTGGGAAACCAATGTAATTCTGTGTGTTAGGTTAGTAGTGTGTATGTCAGAGTGTGGGGGTGGGGGGAGGTAGAGGAGGAACTGTGGCTATGTGGGAGAGGAGTGGGGAGGGGGAGTGGGAAGAAGGGAGAAGCAAGTGGGTGAGTGGGAGAGGGAGAGGGGGAAGGAGGGAGAGGTGAGGAGGGGGAGGGTGAAAGAGGGAGGGGAGGGATCAGGGGAAGGAGTGAGATGTCGGTGGGGAGGGGGGAGTGTATGTGTGAGTCTGGCTATGTGTGTGTGTGTGTTTGTGTGTGTGTGTGTGTGTGTGTGTGTGTGTGTGTGTGTGTGTGTGTGTGTGTGTGTGTGTGTTGTGTGTGTGTGTGTGTTGTTTTGTGTGTTGTGTGTGTGTGTTGTGTGTGTGTGTGTGTGTGTGTGTGTGTGTTGTGTATGTGTGTGTTGTGTGTGTGTGTGTTGTTGTGTGTGGTGTGTTGTGTGTGTGTGTGTGTGTGTGTGTGTGTGTGTGTGTGTGTGTGTGTGTGTGTGTGTGTGTGTGTGTGTGTGTGTGGTGTGTGTGTGTGTGTGTGTGTGTGTGTGTGTGTGTGTGTGGTGTGTGTGTGTGTGTGTGTGTGTGTGTGTGTATGTGTGTGTGTGTGCTCATTATTTGTACTCACCTATTTTAGTGTGTGTGTGTGTGTATGTGTGTGTGTGTGTGTGTATGTGTGTGTGTATGTGTGTATGTGAGTGTGTGTGTGTGTGTGTGTGTGTGTGTTAGGTAGGTGACTTGTGCGGTGTAATGTGAGTCTCAGTGGTCCTTGACTGACCGCAATTTCTTGTGACCTGACCCCCACTTTCCTGGGACTTGACCCCACCTACTTACAATGTTGCCCTTAAAAGCTTGTCCCGCCTCCTAGCTTATAGTAAGTTACTCGCCTTGTTCATTGAATTACCAATTGCTATTCCTTATTCAATACTTGAGTGCCTATTGTTTATCGTGCTATGAGAAACCATTCACAATCAGCTTGACGGTTGTGAAGGCTTACCCAGCCCTGTAACAACTTCAGTCAGTATTACTAAGGCTGGCTCCTCCTCAGGAAAATTAATGAATAGAAAAAGAACAAAAACTGACAAACATAAACACTTTATTATTTAGAAAATATAAAATATAAAACACTTAAATATGAAATATTTATCTTACATTAAAGAAAATGAAAAATGAAAAATATAAATGATATCTGAATTCAACGCTAATGTATATAAAACTTGGGTGTCTGGTGTTGGTGACACTGTGTGTTGTTGAAATCGTAGCCGTTGCTGATGATGTGGGAGGTCGCAGGTGTTGGTGACAACCCACCGGCTCGTTCTTCACAGAGTCTATAGCCGTAAATAATCTATCCAGATGACAGGAAAGCAGGTTCTTTGCCGCTGCAATGATGAGGGGTTATGTCCTGATTCTTCATACATGTGCACAGGTAAGTAGATAAAACATGAGACGTCTCAGGACGTTAGTCCGTTTCCTTCAATTCTACTCATTGGTTGGCAGGTGACCCATTCTGTCATTCCAAGCTGGAAAGAGACAGGTTACCCACTGCTTAAGAAATCACTCTCCATGATAAGTACAATACCTAAAAGAGGTGGTGATTATTAAGACATTTAACATAGAGCAAGACTGAAAGGACTAAGTTCATTATTGGTCAAAAGTGAAGCTTTCAACCAATAAGTCCACTAGAATATGAGCAGGCATGTACTTACAGTAGTGCTGGGAGCTGTGAGTCGAGTGATTACTGTTTGGCCGGAGACCCCACATGTCACCTTTCGGGGGGGGGGGGAAGAGGGAGGGGAAGGGATAGCAGGAGCTAGACTTACCCTACCTTAACAAGTAGCCGGCAATGAAACTATTGTTACTATACACTCCCTCGCTACTCCTATCTATTGAACTTTTCCCTCACAGTGGTTAATTTGAACTTGTAACCCCACACCCTCACAACCACTCATAGGTGAGTACAGTACTTGCAATGCAGCTGTAGCAGCCTGTAGATTGTCCAACTCGATGTGACGTCCTGGCGTAGATCCACCTCAATTTCTTCTCGTTAATAATGTACTCTATTCTCTGTATTTCTCTCACTGGACACACGATTGTTTCACTTTATTTGCTTTCTTGGGTGACACGTGACAACGTCGCCATCCACACCAGTCTGCTCGCTGTGTCTGCGCCACGAAGGTTGTTTTTCTAGATCACTTACAAAATTGTGGCTCTCCCGACACTTATGTGGCTCAGGCAGATTGTAAATCGCTTCTAGATTGTTCACTACCCTAACACACTTTGCAACAAATTGCAGAACACTTGAGTAGCCCCCAAAAAACACTTATATTCGCGGAGCACGGAAGGCGTGACTCGCGCGGTGTGTGTGTGTTGTGTGTGTGTGAATGTAAGCTCTCAGAACATTGTGAGAAAGACACTCCTCTTTACTCAGGTCTGATAGTTTCTGATAAAGAACAAAAGAAAAACATATAAGGACTAGATTACACCTCACAGTCAGTTTACAACACCTGACCTTTTATATTGATGTAGGTAGTCAAGAACCTATCAAACACATATTATAGTCTACTCAAGATTTAACATTTTTACTTGTCTAATCTATCTTAAAATCTTCCAAAATTTTATTAATTATAAATGAATCCAATGTGTATAATCCAAAAACAATATTCATATTAATTTCAAAACAATTTCTTTATTAAATTTGATTCTATTATATTCTATATATCTTTCTCGACCTTTGGAAAATTAATCGGATGGTTACAGTTTCTCTCGTGAATAAAAGTAGCATTAGAATTTTGTCCAATTTTAATGCTATATTTATGTTGTTATAATTTTAGTTCAGGATTTTTCCCAGTCTGTCAGTAATAAATTCCATCACATTTTTTACAAGGGATCTTATAGACACATCCATCAGCATTTCGGGGGGAATTTTTTTAACAAAAGTTTATTTACTCTATCAAAATTTTTATATACAACTTTAATATTAAAATTCTTAAGTAGAGAATGTATATCAAGATGGTTTTCATGGTAAGGGAGAACCAATATATTTTTAGTTGAATAATATTGGTTGTCTTTTTTCAAATTGTAAAAAGTATTTCTAGCATTTTTAAAATATTTATCAATTAAATATTTAGTGTATTTTAGATCACAGAAATATCAAAGATTTCTTCATCTATGAACTCTGGGCTGCAATTTATATATAAACCATTTCCTTGTTATATTAAATACTCTCGCTTATTCCATAAATTTTACTGTTGAGTTTGAAGAAAATAACTAATTTCTTTTTTTTCTAGATGTTTTAATTATTACTATTCCTCACATCATTGAAGAGTTAAACTCTCTGTACCCTCATCAAATTTTTGAGGGTTTTGCACCAGTATGGAACCACACCTGGTCAAACACGTCAAGAAATTAGACTGGTCTAGGAGCTGAGGGGTGTGTCCTACGAGGAGAACTTTAGGGAACTCAACCTGACGACACTGGTGGACAGGAGGGTTAGGGAGGACATGATAACAACACATAAAGTATTGAGGGGAACTGACAAGGTGGATTGGGACAGAATGATTCAGAAATGAGACACAGCAAAAAGGGGTCACAGCCTGAAGTTGAAATTTCAGATGAGTCACAGGGATGTTAGGAGGTACTTCAGTCACCGAGTTGTCAGGAAGTGGAACAGTCTGGAGAGTGATGCAGTGGAGGCAGGATCCAGATATGGCTTTAAGAAAAGATACGATAAGGCTCATGGAGCAGGGAGAAAGTGAACCTAGTAGCGACTAGCAAAGAGGAGGGGCCGGGAGCTATGAATCGACCCTTGCAACCATAAATAGGTATATGCAACACACAAAAACACACACACACACACACACACAATGAAAGATAATCACAAAACTCATACACATATGTAAACACACGCAAATACACACCACACCAACCAAATCCCTAAGTGATTTATAATTAAGTTCTGATACAGCCACTATCATAACAATAATAATAAAAACAACAAATAATAATAATAATAATAATAATAATAATAATAATAATATAATATATATAATAATAATAATAAAATAATATATAAATAATATTGATAATAATAATAATAATAATAATAATAATAATAATAATAATAATAATAATAATAATAATAATAATAATAATAATAATGAATAATAATAATAATAATAATAATAATAATATAATATTGATAATAATAATATATAATAATAATAATAATAATAATAATAATGAATAATAATAATAATAATAATAATAATAATATTTATAATAATAATAATAATAATAATAATAATAATAATAATAATAATAATAATAATAATAATAATAATATATGATAATAATATAATAATAATAATAATATAATAATAATAATAATAATAATAATAATAAATAATAATAATAATAATAAATATTGATAATAATAATAATAATAATAATAATAATAATAATAATAATAATAATATTGATAATAATAATAATAATAATAATAATAATAATAATAATAATAATAATAATAATATTGATAATAATAATAATAATAATAATAATAATAATAATAATAATAATAATAATAATAATAATAATAATAATAATAATAATAATAAATTTTTCTGCAAGTACATGGTACAACTATTACAGAGGGATAATTATAATGGGCTAAAACTAAAATAATTCATGAAATTCCCACATCTCACGAGGCTTAGTATGAGCAGTTGTGCACATATTTATCAGAATACCAATGCCGCTCACAAATGCCTTTGCGGAATGACCATAATAATTCTGGTAGAGCATATAATCCTTGATGCTAACCTGTACTGCAGAGGTTCGTACCCAGCGAGCCGGACCTAATAACAGCAGAGCCATAGAGTGTCGAGGAAGTGGCTCCCGCCCGTACAAGAAACTCCAGTTTAACTTTGACCACACAACTGTTGCTTCATGAATGTTGGAAGAGTCTGTATTAATAAGAGGAGTTTGAAGGAGGTTGGAGCCAGATCCCTGGCTGACGTAGAGTGGATCCAGGTGTATTTCAGTGGTCACGCCCTGTGACCACAAGCCTCTCACAACATCATTACTTTCTGCTCGTTTGGGAAAATGCAGAAATTAATTTGAATGTATATTTGGAAAAAAAATGTGATATGACGTGAACTTTATACAGTTGTCTGCTCAACAATGTTACCAGTGTGTAATTTATCAGTAAACTATAATGTAACAGTTACGGAAATTATATATCTTACCAATATCAGCTGGAGCAAGTAGCACCACGCTCTTGAAGGCAAGTGATAATGTTGCTTCAGTGATCAGATTACACAAAACAGAAGTTGTCGCGTTTTTCATTTTGGGCAAAACAAGTAATACCTTCCTCGTGTCTCCCTTTGCCAGTGTTTGCTCAGATGTGTCCACAGCCATAATCTTGTACACCACAACTTAAGAGAAAAGACTTAGCTCAATGTGTATATTATGTACAGGAAGTTGATCTAATTAGCGATAATTTGTGAATGTTATTGTGACTACTGCCTCACACAGTACCAGGTAACAACACCTATGACACAACACAGGGAAGGTCAGTCAGAGGGACTGACTTTTCCACAATACCCGGGAACAATTCCTCCCACATATCTGGTGATAAGTTTGAGTGGCTGGTTAACGGCTGAAGGATCATCCTTCCCTCACTTCTTGCATTAAAAGATCCACATGGGAGTATCGCTTCTCACGAAATAAATAATCTAAATTTTCAGAAAATTAATGATTTTTTTAAATTATGTCTTCTGTATTGAACGACATAACAATATAAATAACTATATAATTGGTTTGATTAAACGCTAATGATTGTCAGAGATTCTTGATCCTGGGAATATAATCTGCCCTCCCTCTCCTGGGAGACAATGTGACTCTCTTTCTTTCTTAGAGAACTGTCTGAACGTATTTAGAGATAATAATAATAATAATAATAATAATAATATTAATGATAATAATAATAATATATAATAATAATAATAATAATAGTAATAATAATAATAATAATAATAATAATAATAATAATAATAATAATAATAATAATAATAATAATAATAATAATAATAACAATAAATAAAAATATGTAATTTTTTATTAACACATCGGCCGTTTCCCACCAAGGCAGGGTGGCCCGAAAAAGAAAAACCGTCATCATCATTCACTCCATCAGTGTCTTGCCAGAGGCACGCTGATAACTGTAGCAGTTATAAAACTGCAACATTAACACCCGTCCTTCAGAGTGCAGACACTGTACTTCCCATCTCCAGGACTCAAGTCCGGCCTACCAGTGTCCCTGAACCCCTTTATAAATGTTACTTTGCTCACACTCCAACACCACGTCAATAATATAATAATAATAATAATAATAATAATAATAATAATAATAATAATAATAATAATAATAAGAAGAAGAAGAAGAAGAAGAAGAAGAAGAAGAAGAAAAGGAAGAAGGATATAATTGTCACTGTACTGAATGAGAAGAACTTGGATGTCTTGGCTCTGAGTTAAACAAGGCTGAAAGGAGTAGAGGATTTTCAGTGGGAGAAATAGATCGGATTACGTGAGGAGTATGTGAGCGAGTTAGAGATAAGGAAGGTGTAGCAATAATGATGAAGGATACGTTAAGGAAGGTGTAGCAATAATGATGAAGGATACGTTAAGGAAGGTGTAGCAATAATAAAGAAGGATACGTTAAGGAAGGTGTAGCAATAATGATGAAGGATACGTTTTGCAATGGCTGTCTATCGAGGAGAGACAGGCACCTAGCAACATCTGTTGTTGGGGCAATGGATGAATTCCCTACTATGTTTGTTAACTGCTCATTACTCTGTAATTTGTCTATGATTGTAATCATGTCATAACGTGTTTATCATTCATTACCTTTGAAACTTGTCATGATTGTGACCAGCTCTACCTGGAGCTCATTACATGTGTAAATTCTCATGATTAATGTGTTTATGATTCATTACCTTTGCAATTATTCATGAGTGTGACCAGCTCAACCTGGAGCTCGTTACCTTTGTAACTTGGTCATGATTATGACCAGATCTAGTTCATTACCTTCGTAACTTGCTCAGCTATCAAAACTTTGAGGCCCAGTCCCTGGACCAATTATGTACCTCTGTAATCTTTTGACTACCGCCCACAGGATGGGTATGGGGTGCATAATAAACATATTAAACTAACTACGTTAAGGAAGGTGTAGCAATAATGATGAAGGATACGTTAAGGAAGGAGAAGAGGGAATATAAATGCATTACTTCAAGGATTATGTGGATTAAAATAAGTGTCAGATGTGAAAACTGGGTTATAATAAGTGTATATGTACTTGGAGAAGAGAGTAGTGTAGAGGAGAGAGCGAGAGATTTTGGGATATATTAAGCGAGTGTTTAGGAACTTTTGAACCAAGTGAGAGAGTAATTGTGGTGGGGGACATGAATGCTAAATTTAGTGGGATAAATTGTTATATAGGGAGTGGTAGGTAAGTTTGAGGTGCCAGGTGTAAATGATAATGGAAGCCTTTGATTGAACTTTGTATAGAAAGAGGGTTTGGTAATAGGTAATAAATATTTTAAGAAAAGAAGGATAAATAAGTATAAGAGATATGATATAGGGCATAATGACAGTAGTTTATTGTACTATGTATTGGTTGATAAATGACTGATGGGTAGACTTCAGGATCTGTAAATGTATAGAGGGGCTACAGATATATCATATCATATTTTATTTGTAGCTACAGTGTGAGTAACAGGTAGATGGGATACAAGGAGGATTGCATTAACAAGTAAGAGAAAGGTGAAGCTTTATAAATTAAAGGAGGAGACAGTTATGACAAGTTATAAACAAAGTATTGGAAGAAAAATGGGCTAGTGACAGTATAGGCAATGAGGTTAAGATGTATGGGATAAATTTAATAATATACTGTTAGAGTGTTCAGTAGAAGTTTGTGGTTACAGGAAAGTGGGTGTGGGAGGGAAGAAGAGCGATTGCGGGAATGAAGAAAAGATAGTAGTAAGAGAGAAAAAAATAACATATGAGAGATTTTCCAAAGTAGAAGTGATACAAGAAGGGAGGAATATATGGAGAGAAAAAGGGAAGTTTTGAGAGTGGTGAAGGAATATTAAAGGAGAACGAATAAGTGGGTGAGGTGCTGTCAGCAAGTTTTGCTGAGAATAAGAGAAAGGTTTGGACTGAGAATCATAAGTTGAGAAAGCCTAGGGAACTAGGAACTAATGGACTTGACAGTTTAAAAATACGAGAGGAGAGCTATTTGGGGAGAGTTGGAGATATTGGGAAGATGGAGGGAATATTTTGAGAGACTATTATATGTTGACTGAGAAGTTGTGATTTCGTGCATTGAAGGAGCGAGGAAGAGCGACTTGTGAGTCTGGGGAGGTGTGTGTGGCAGTGGGGAGAATGAAAGGGGGTAAAGCAACTGGAATTAATGAGATAAAGAGATAAATGTTAAAGCAGGTGGGGATATACCTTTGGAATAGTTGGTGCTTTTATTTAATATATCTATGGAAGAGAGTTAGGAACCTAGGGACTGACAGAGATCGTACTTGGAGTTTACCTGGAGAGGGTTTCGGGGATCAACGCCCCCGCGGCTCGGTCTGAGACCAGGCCTCATGGTGGATCAGGGTCTGATCAACCAGGCTGTTACTGCTGGCCACACACAAACTGTCGTACGAACCACAGCCCGTTTGGTCAGGTACTGACTTTAGATGCCTGTCCAGTGCCTTCTTGAAGACAGCCAGGGGTCTGAATAAACAACCCATTATGTTAATCCCCATTATGTATGCTGAGAGGCAGTTGAACAGTTTCAGGCCCCTGACACTTATTGTGTTGTCTCTTAATGTACTCGTGGCGCCCCTGCTTTTCATCGGGAGAATGTTGCATCTCCTGCCGAGTCTTTTGCTTACATATGGAGTGTTTTTCGTGTGCAGGTTTGGTACCAATCCCTCCAGGACCTTCCAAGTGTATATTATCATGTATCTCTCTCGCCTGCGTTCGAGGGAATACAGATCAAGGACTTTCAAAAGTTCCCAGTAATTTAGGTGCTTTATCATACTTATGTGTGCTGTGAAAGTTCTTTGTACACTCTCCAGGTCTGCAATGTCGCCAGCCTTGAAGGGGACCTTTATGTAAAGACAAGGAAGATAAAGGAGAATGTAAGAGTGTTCAGTATACCTGGTAAAGTAAATGCTCGAGTTATTATTGAAAGAATTAAGAGTAAGACAGAGAGTAGGATAGCAGATGAACAAGGAGGCTTTAGGAAGGGTAGGGGGTGTGTAGACCAAGTGTTTACAGTCAAGCATATAGGAGTAGTATGTAGGTAAGGGTAAAGAGGCTGTTGTTGCATTTATGGATACAGAAAAGGCCTGTTATAGGGTGGGTAGGGGAACAATGTGGCAGATGCTGCAAATGTGTGGAATAAGTGGAAGTTTACTTAAAGCAGTTAAGAAAAGTGATGATCAGGTTAGAGTATGTATGAGAGACAGGGATGTGTGATGTCACAATGGTTGTTCAATAGGTTTATAGATGGGTTATAAGAGAGGCGAATACTCAGGTGTTGGCAAGAGGTATATGATTAAGACATAAGAAATCTAACACAAAATGGGAGTTGTCACTGTTGCTTTTTGCTGATGACACTGTGCTTTTGACAAATTCTGAAAAGAAGTTGCAGAAGCTGGTGGACGATTTTGGAAGGGCATATAAAAGAAGGAAATTAAGGCAAACATAAAAAAGAGCAAAGTGAGGAAGATTACCAAAAAAAATTAGGTAATGAAAGTTTTCATGTCAGATTGAAGGGAGGGTGTATGAAGGAAGTGAATACTTTCAGACATTCGGGAGTGGACTTGTCAGCAGATGGGTCTATGAAAAAGATGTGAATCATTGAATTTATGAGGCGATAATTATTAGTCCTGTGCTGAGGAATCTGTGGAAACAAACAACATTATCCATGAAAACATGCTTACAGTCATGAGCAAATTACAAAGTAATGAACCACTGATACGTCCACACCTGGTCACAATTGTAATGAGTTATAAATACAAATATTAAGTGGATCATACACCCACACTAGCGCGAGAGCGCACACATACACACACGAGGGCGCACGCACAGACATATGCACACGAGCGTACAAATATATGCATACACACAAGCAAGCACACCCACACACACACGAGCGTACAAATATATGCATACACACAAGCACGCACACCCACACACACATGCACACACACACACCCACACACACACCCACACCCACACACCACACCCACACACCCACACCCACACACACACCCTCACACACACCCACACACACACCCACACACACACACACACCCAGGATCAAATGGAAGGACAAGCACACCCCCCAGAAACACCTGCAGAAGGACTCCAGCCACGACACCCCCAAGGCAACTGAACAATCCAAACCAACCATCACACACCAATCCCTCTGTTTCCACCCCCCGCACCACAGTTACAGTATTAGAACAGAAGTTGAAGGTCTGGTACACAAATGCAGATGGATTAACGAATAAACATGAGGAATGGCAAGAAAGAATCAATGAGAAGTCCCCAGACATCATAGCAGTTACAGAAACAAAACTAACAGAGACAATAACAGATGCATTCTTCCCACCAGGATACCAGATCATGAGGAAAGATAGAAGGGGCAGGGGGGGGGGGAGGTGGGGTTGCTCTGCTCGTAGAAAACAGATGGAAATTCGAGAAAATGGAAGGCATAGATGAGACGGGAGAAAGAGACTACATAGCAGGTACACTTCAGTCTAGGGAACACAAAGTGGTCATTGCAGTGATGTATAATCCACCACAGAACTGCAGGAGGCCAAGAGAGGAATATGAAGAGAGCAACAGAGAAACGGTGGACACACTTGCTGAGGTGGTAAGAAGAGCTCACTCCAGCAGAACAAAGTTGCTGGTTATGGGGGATTTCAACCACAGGGAGATTGACTGGGAAAACCTAGAGCCACATGGGGGTCCCGAAACATGGAAAGCCAGGACGTTGGACGTGGTGCTGGAAAACCTCATGCACCAACATGTTAAGGACACTACCAGAGTGAGAGGGGAGGATGAACCAGCAAGATTGGACCTTGTGTTCACCCTGGGCAGCTCAGACATTGAGGACATCAAGTATGAGAGTCCCCTAGGAGCTAGTGACCACGTGGTTCTGTGATTTGAATACATAGTAGAGCTGCAAGTGGAGAGAATAACAGGAGTTGAATGGGAAAAGCCTGACTATAAAAGAGGGGACTACATAGGGTTGAAGAACTTCCTGCGGGAGGTCCAGTGGGACAGAGAACTGGCAGGAAAGCCAGTAAATGAAATGATGGAAAATGTAACAACAAAATGCAAGGATGCAGTGGAAAGGTTTATTCCCAAGGGCAACAGTAACAACAGGATGACCAGCACGAGCCCCTGGTTTACCCGACGGTGTAAGGAGGCAAAAACAAAGTGCAATAGAGAATGGAAAAAGTACAGAAGGCAGAGAACACACGAAAATAGGGAGATCAGTCGCAGAGCCAGGAATGAGTATGCACAGGTAAGGAGGGAGGCCCAGCGACAGTATGAAAATGACATAGCAACGAGAATCAAGACTGACCCGAAACTGTTGTATAGCCACATCAGGAAGAAGACAACAGTCAAAGACCAGGTGATCAGATTAAGGACAGAAGGTGGAGAACTCACAAGAAATGATCAGGAGGTATGTGAGGAGCTGAACAGGAGATTTAAGGAAGTTTTTACAGTAGAGACAGGAAGGGCTGTGGGAAGACAGCACAGAAGGGAACATCAAAAGGGAATATACCAACAAGTGTTGGATGACATACGAACAACTGAGGAGGAGGTGAAGAAGCTCTTAAGTGACCTTGACACCTCAAAGGCGATGGGACCGGACAACATCTCCTCATGGGTCCTTAGAGAAGGAGCAGAGATGCTGTGCATGCCTCTAACCACAATCTTCAACACATCCCTTGAAACTGGGCAACTACCTGAGAAATGGAAGACAGCTAATGTAGTCCCCATATTTAAGAAAGGAAACAGAAACGAGGCACTAAACTACAGACCTGTCTCTCTGACATGTATTGTGTGCAAAGTCATGGAGAAGATTATCAGGAGGAGAGTGGTCGAACACCTGGAAAGGAACAAGATTATAAATGAAAACCAGCATGGGTTCATGGAAGGCAAATCTTGTATCACAAACCTCCTGGAGTTTTATGACAAGGTAACAGAAGTAAGACACGAGAGAGAGGGGTGGGTAGTTTGCTTTTTCCTAGACTGCAAGAAGGCCTTTGACACAGTTCCCCACAAGAGATTAGTGCAGAAGCTGGAGGATCAGGCGCACGTAAAAGGAGGGCACTGCAATGGATAAGGGAATACCTGACAAGGAGGCAGCAACGAGACATGGTACGTGAAGAGTATCACAGTGGGCGCCTGTTACGAGCGGGGTCCCACAGGGGTCAGTTCTAGGACCAGTGCTATTTTTGGGTATATGTGAACGGCATGATGGAAGGAATAGACTTGAAGTGTCCCTGTTCGCAGATGACGTGAAGTGATGAGGGAAAATTTAAATCGGACGAGGATGAGGCAGGACTGCAAAGAGACCTGGACAGGCTGGACATGTGGTCCCGTAACTGGCTTCTCGAAATTCAATCCAGCCAAATTTCAAAGTCATGAAGATTGGGGAAAGGGGTTAAAGAAGACGCAGACAGAGTATAGGGTAGGTGGACAAAGACTGCAGACCTCACTCAGGAGAAAGACCTTGGGTGACCATAACACCGAGCACATCACCGGAGGCACACATCAACCAAATAACCGCTGCAGCATATGGCGCCTGGCAAACCTGAGGATAGCGTTTCCCATACCTTAATAAGGAATCGTTCAGACACTGTACACTGGTATGTTTAGGCCCATAAAGAGTATGCACCACCAGTCTGGAACCCACACCTGGTCAAGCACGTCAGGAAGTTAGAGAAAGTACAAAGGTTTGCAACAAGGCTAGTCCCAGAGCTTAAGGGAATGTCGTACAAGGAAAGGTTAAGGGAAATCGGACTGACGACTCTGGAGGACAGAAGGGTCAGGGGAGACATGATAACGACATACAAGATACTGCGGGGAATAGACAAGGTGGACAGAGGTAGGATGTTCCAGAGAGGGGACATAGGGACAAGGGGTCACAACTGGAAGCTGAAGGCTCAGACGAGTCACAGGGACGTTAGGAAGTATTTCTTCAGTCATAGAGTTGTCAGCAAGTGGAATAGCCTAGCAAGTGAAGTAGTGGAGGCAGGAACCATACATAGTTTTAAGAAGAGGTATGACAAAGCTCAGGAAGCAGAGAGAGAGAGGACCCAGTAGCGATCAGTGAAGAGGCGGGGCCAGGAGCTGAGTCTCGACCCCTGCAACCACAATTAGGTGAGTACAATTAGGTGAGTACACACACACACACACCCACACCCACACACCCCCACACACACACACGTACACACACACACACACACACACACACACACACACACACACACACACACACACACACACACACACACACACACACACACACACACACACACACACACACATGCACAAGGCAAGAAGAGCTCACTCGAGCAGAGCAAAGTTACTGGTAATGGGCGATTTCAACCACAGGGAGATCGACTGGGAAAACCTGGAGCCACATGGGGGTCCCGAAACATGGAGAGCCAAGATGATGGATGTGGTACTTGAAAACCTCATGCATCAACATGTCAGGGACACAACCAGAGAGAGAGGGGAGGATGAGCCAGCAAGACTGGATCTTGTGTTCACCCTGAGCAGTTCAGACATTGAGGACATCACTTACGAGAGGCCCCTTGGAGCTAGCGATCATGTGGTTCTGAGTTTTGACATATAGTAGAGTTACAAGTGGAGAAGGTAACAGGAACTGAAGGGGACAGGCCAAACTATAAAAGGGGTGACTACACAGGTATGAGAAACTTCCTGCAGGAGGTTCAGTGGGACAGAGAAATGGTAGGAAAATCAGTAAACGAGATGATGGAATATGTGGCAACAAAGTGCAAGGAGGCAGAGGAAAGTTTTGTTCCCAAGGGAAACAGAAATAATAGGAAGACCAAAACGAGTCCTTGGTTTACCCGAAGGTGTAGGGAGGCAAAAACTAAGTGCAACAGAGAATGCAAAAGGTACAGGAGGCATAGGACCCAGGAAAACAAGGAGATTAGTAGAAGAGCCAGAAACGAGTATGCGCAGATAAGGAGGGAGGCCCAGCGACAGTATGAAAACGACATAGCATCGAAAGTCAAATCTGACCCGAAACTGCTGTATAGCCACATTAGGAGGAAGACAACAGTCAAGGACCAGGTGATAAGGCTGAGGAAAGAAGGTGGAGAACTCACAAGAAACGATCAAGAGGTATGTGAGGAGCTCAACACGAGATTTAAGGAAGTATTTACAGTAGAGACAGGAAGGACTCTGGGGGGACAGACCAGATGGGGACACCAACAAGGAATACACCAACAAGTGTTGGACAACATACATACAGATGAGGAGGAGGTGAAGAAACTGCTAAGGGACATCGATACCTCAAAGGCAATGGGACCGACAACATCTCTCGTGGGTCCTTAGAGAGGGAGCAGATATGTTGTGCGTACCACTTACCACAATCTTCAACACATCCCTGGAAACTGGGCAACTACCTGAGGTATGGAAGACGGCAAATGTAGTTCCCATTTTCAAAAAAGGAGACAGAAAAGAGGCACTAAACTATAGACCTGTGTCATTGACATGTATAGTATGCAAAATTATGGAGAAGATTATCAGGAGGAGAGTGGTGGAGCACCTGGAACGGAACAGGAGTATAAATGCCAACCAGCACGGATTCACGGAAGGCAAATCCTGTGTCACAAACCTTCTGGAGTTTTATGATAAAATAACAGAAGTAAGACAAGAGAGAGAGGGGTGGGTTGATTGCATTTTTCTTGGACTGCAAGAAGGCCTTTGACACAGTTCCTCACAAGAGATTAGTGCAGAAGCTAGAGCATCAGGCGCATATAACAGGAAGGGGACTGCAATGGATCAGAGAATACCTGACAGGGAGGCAACAACGAGTCATGGTACGTAATGATGCATCACAGTGGGCACCTGTGGGCGAGCGGGGTCCCACAGGGGTCGGTCCTAGGACCAGTGCTATTTTGGTATATGTGAACGACATGACGGAAGGGTTAGACTCAGAAGTGTCCCTGTTTGCAGATGATGTGAAGTTATTGAGGAGAATTAAATCTGATGAGGACCAGGCAGGACTTCAAAGAGACCTGGACAGACTGGACACCTGGTCCAGCAAATGGCTTCTCGAATTTAATCCTGCCAAATGCAAAGTCATGAAGATAGGGGAAGGGCACAGAAGACCACAGACAGAGTATAGGCTAGGTGGCCAAAGACTGCAACCCTCACTCAAGGAGAAAGATCTTGGGGTGAGTATAACACCGAGCATGTCTCCGGAAGCACACATCAATCAGATAACTGCTGCAGCATATGGGCGCCTGGCAAACCTGAGAACAGCATTCCGACACCTTAGTAAGGAATCATTCAAGACACTGTACAGCGTGTATGTCAGGCCCATACTGGAGTATGCAGCACCTGTTTGGAACCCGCACTTGATAAAGCACGTCAAGAAACTAGAGAAAGTACTAAGGTTTGCAACAAGGTTAGTTCCAGAGCTAAGGGGAATGTCCTATGAAGAAAGATTAAGGGAAATCGGCCTGACGACACTGGAGGACAGGAGGGTCAGGGAGACATGATAACGACATATAAAATACTGCGTGGAATAGACAAGGTGGACAAGGACAGGATTTTTCCAGGGAGGGGACACAGAAACAAGAGGCCACAATTGGAAGTTGAAGACACAAATGAGTCAGAGAGATAGTAGGAAGTATTTCTTCAGTCATAGAGTTGTAAGGCAGTGGAATAGCCTAGAAAATGACGTAGTGGAGGCAGGAACCATACACAGTTTTAAGACGAGGTTTGATAAAGCTCATGGAGCGGGGAGAGAGAGGGCCTAGTAGCAATCGGTGAAGAGGCGGGGCCAGGAGCTAGGACTCGACCCCTGCAACCACAAATAGGTGAGTACAAATAGGTGAGTACATGTGGTAATGCTTTATTTACAGCTAGCAAAGTCAGGGTATTTCTCCAGAATGGTCTGCAATATACCACTGTGGATAAAATACTTTGCCATTTCTTGAACATTTCTGAGTGAGTTGTCTCTAAATTCATTAATTTGATCACACTCCAGTACATAATGACGCAAGGTGTGACAATAGTCCATCTGGCAAAGTTTACATTTCGTTTGGTCTACATCTGGTGGTGGTGATTTAACCTGCCAAAGATACTTGTAACCCAGCCGGAGCCGGGCAGTAGTGACATCCAAGAGTCTGCTTATCTTGTTGGATGCACCATAGACATGTGGCTCCTCCTGCATGATGGAATGATGATAGATGGACTGACTTGTGTCAATCTCCCTAAGTCTTAAGTCAATAAAGTTCATTTGAAGTTCTTTTCGTATTATTGTTCTCAAACTGCTAACTGACAACCCAAGATTGTAATCTACTCCATCTTTGAAAGCATACAGCTTAGCCAATTTATCAGTTCTATCATGCATCTGAAGACCAATGTGAGATGGAATCCACAGCATGTGCACTCTGACTCCACTGTCCACAATCTTACCATACCTGTGTCTGGCTTCTGACACGTGTGTGAAGGGCTTAGTCTTTCAGCAAGCTTGCGTGAGTGTGTTAGGAGAGAGTGTAGACAAATGTTCTTTTATGACGATGTGCTGTTGGAGTGTGAGCAATGTAACTATCTTTGTGAAAAAAAGGAAATTGGATGCAGAGGAGAAAAATTTAAATGTATCTATTATAAGAGAAAAGGACATTTTTAGAGAATATTGCTGTACATTGAAAAGAAATATGAAAACTAATAGTGTGTCTGGCACCCCCACACCCCCATATCTTCCTCTTCGGGGCAACAAGGGCACGAAAAGCATAGCAACACACCAAGTTCTTCTGTTCAGGAGAATATAACTCAGTTTAGATGTCGTGGGTCAGAAAATATATCTGACGATAAAATTCGTTCTGTAATGCTTCCTTACTTGACCTAATCACAGCTAACTGGTGTAATTACTTTTCGAGAAACCTGCAGTTATCTCACCTTGTCGAGAGATGGTGTACTTCCCATATACCAAGATAGGTGTCTTTTTAGAGGCCTATAGTGGGACTGTGATATAAGAATCTCTTCATAAAGTATACAGTGCTAGTCACGGCGTTATGCCGACCCACCCCCCACACACACACCAAAACACAAACACATACCATTAAAGATTGTAATATATATATATTTGCACACTTACTGAGGTTTTAATACTTGTTGCTGCGTCCTTTATGCTTAATCACGTCCCTCAGCCGTGTAGGAAGACTCTCACACAAATTCTTAAAGGTTTGGGGAGGTATATTATTCCATGCCTCATGTAGAGCAGCCTCCAGCCGCCGGATGGAATTGATATCCTTGCCAAATAAACTTCGTTTCACTATTGACTTGAGGTTCTCAATAGGGTTTTGGTCTGGGGAATTGCCTGGTCAGTCATTAAAGAACCTCACTTCACAGTCTTTAAGCTACTGAACTACAGATTTGGTGGTATGACACAGTGCACCGTCCTGCATAAAAACCGTAGCCCCACACTTATCAAATACCTCAGGTAAATTGTCACACAATAACTCCAGGTAATTATACTGGTTCATATACTGGTTTTTGGGAAGCACAATAAGTTCACCAACACTCTGAACACTGAAACATCCCCAAACCATGAGCGAGTCTGGGTGTCTGGCGGTCCCCCAGGTGTAGCGTGGGTTTAGTAGGTCACTACCTCTGGGCCGGTGCACATGTCCCCAATGGTTACCGGTGACAGTGAAGGTTGCTTCATCACTCCAAAGTACTTCAGACCACTGGTGAGGAGTCCATTAAAGATATTTCTTTGCATAATCCAACCTACGTTTCTTCTGTGGCTTGGAGAGGATCGGTTTCTTAACCTGGCGGTGACTACTGTAGCTCACTTGACACACGTCTGTTAACAGTTCTTACACATACCTCTGAGAGAAAAATGTGAGTTATTTTCTTTCAATTATCTAGCAGTTATCTTAGGTTTACTTTTTAACTGCTTCTTTAACACAGTTAAGATACGAAAAAATGTCTCGTGTGAGGGGCCAGGCCGAGGTTTAGCAGACCGTACTAGACACCGTCACCAGCCATAAAACGCTGCACCCAGTTCCTCACTGAATGCTCACACACACCAACATTCGCCACTATTTCTTTCGTCTGGTGCCCAGCTTTGTGAAGCCCTATGATTTGAGCTATAATTTTAGGTGTTAAAGACTTCCTTTTACTCATAATCAAACATGTATAGCCCCAAAACCAAAGGTAACGCCAGACAAAAGATGGGGCAGATGAGAGACAAAAGTGCAACACTTTCTCTCAACACGGCAGCCACGTGAGCACTGAGGAGTCACTGTGGAGTGTGGGGGCAGGCTGTGATGTCATGCTAACCACTGCTACCTGGCATAATGCACTGACGAAAAAAAAAAACCTCCCTGTATGGTAGGCCTTTGATTTTCGGCGCGACATTATGCCGGGGTGCTTTCCTGGCATAATGCCATGAAACAAGCTACACTGGTTATACTTCAGTGGGAATTTCTAGTGTTGCATTTCCTATCAGGTCAGTGGATTTGTTGATAGGGAACGACGTCCTTCAAGCTGGTATATGTAAGGAACCACTTGTTATTGATAATACCACTGATGATAATTATGTTATGGAAACTTGTAAAGAGAAGCCTATTTTATTTCCTCCCAGTACTATAACTAGAGCTATGTCAAAGATACAACAACCATCCTTGTATACTCTTGAGTAAGTTGATGATAACGATTTAGGTCAGAATATGTTGTTGAGTGATGCCCAGGGTCATTAACACTGATTCCCCCCGTTCATCAGCGTAGTCAGAACACAACTGACATTGTAGTTCTAATTTATGATGATTTAATCATGGGTTAGTTTGTTGATCAGTCACTGGAAAGACTGAGAGATATAGCAGTTACTGAGAGTGAAGCAAAGGATCTCCATAATTGTTACTATTATAATGGCGGTGTACTAATGGAGAAAGTACATGTAAGTTATCAGCTGACAGTGTTTCCACCACAGTCAAGCATCTTGTAGTTGTGGAAAATACTGTATATATTTTCCGGAAATACGGTAATTTATAGGTAAATAGATGCCCTATATTGTATTTTTAAAAGAAGTATGTTATCGAAAATGGGAAACCTACGGCTGGGGAGAAGAATTTTTCGTGCTCTAGAGGTAAAAATTAGGCTGACACCTCTCAAATAGGAGAAATTGTTGGATGTGCATTCCTGCATAATTTGAGATATCAGGCGACTGAACAATACAGCTCCAGGAACCTCAGATAAGTCTGTTATGATTAACTCTGGCCAGTGTTATTTTCATAGATAGACAATGAGGTTTTCTGAGTATGATACACATTAATCTCCAGTCAAATTGGTGAGTGTTATGATTAAGATATATTCTCCTTCTGTTACATAAATGTGTGTATATACTATAATCCTTTTTTAATTTTAATATACAGTCCACAAATTTATATATTACCAGCCTTCCTGGTGATGTATATTTCATTTGTAAGTAATAGGTCCAGAGCAACTTGTGGATATGACAGTGGTAGGTATCGAAGGGGGACATTTTTTGCGACCTAGGTGTCCCAAATTCCTACTTGTCTAACTGATAAATAATAATTATCTGTGTATATTTACTGTCATGTACATAATGATACATTCAGATAAATGCAATTTTCCACATTTAGTTTGCCCGTTGGTTCTTCTTGAACCGGAGGTAATTAGTGAAGTCATTAATTAGTTAATTACTTAATAATTATATGTGAAATGACAGAAGGAGGTGGATGTTAAGTTCACAAATTTACTTAATGTGTAGTGGATTATAATTATTACAATATTAATTTTGATAAGTCAAGTCTGGCTAAGTTTATATTAATTTGTATAATATTAATTTGATAAGACAATTCTGGCCAAGATTTATATCAGTGTATGTGTAATTGATAAGACAAGTGTGGCTAAAGATTATAATGTGTATAATATTAATTTTGCTATGCCGAATTCTGGCAAGGATTTATATTAATTTGTATAATAATTTTGATAAGCCAAGGCTGGCTATATTTTTTGTACCATGTACATTTATAATTTATATTACAATCTTTTATATGTAATTGCTAAGCTCAAGTAGCTGGGATTTATTCAAAGGTAAGTTGTATCAGTGTTGTAAGTTGTAATCAGTGTTATTAATAAAGTTGAATTTAATACATTGCATCATGGCTGAAAATGAGGAAATTAATATAGAAGACAAACATATGGAATATAGAGTAAAGAAAGCATCACTGCAGGCTAGAAAAGTTCATGTAACCAAGGCATATAATAAATGTTTGGAATTAATGAATCAAGAAACTGTGAATGCTGATGATTTAAAAATGTATTTAGATGCTTTATGGAATAGATATGATTCATACAAATTATATTACAACAAATATGAAGGAGATTTATTAGTAAACTCTGTAGATGAGACTGAAATAGATCTCATGATTAATCAGTATTATGAATTAGAGGAAAAGATTCTTTCTTGTGAAAGTCAGGCCTTGAATAAATTAAAATATGTAAACCAGGCAGTTGGTCAGTCTGCTCCAACAAATAATATGTCTTTGCCAAAACTCCCAGAATTGTGTTTGCCTGTGTTTAATCCTGGAGAAAATTGGGAGGAATTTTGGTCAGTTTTTAAAGCAGCTGTGCATGATAGGAGTGACCTAGCCTGTGTAACTAAATTATTTTACCTCAAAGGACAGGTAAGAGGAGATGCTCACATACTCGTACAAGCCTTTCCCAAAGTAAATGACTCTTACAAGGAAGCAGTTGACTTGTTGAAAGTCACTTATGGTAATATAGAATAAAGTAGGTTGGATCAAGTGAATATTATTGTTAATTTAAAATCTGCAGTTCACACTTACAAAGGTTTACAACAGTTTAGAGTTAAACTTGAGAGCACTCTCAAAACTTTAAGTAATAAATATAATCTGAAGGAATCAGACTGGTTATTGAGTGCCATAGTACAGAATAAATTAAGCTGTAAAACACTTGAATGGGTCTCGAATAAATATCACAAGGGTTATTTTGGTCTGGAGGAAATAAGACTAGGTCTACAAGAATTAATTTTGCAGTTGCAGACCAGCCAACTAACTCATTTTAAAGATGCAAAACATAATAACTCTGAAGTATCTGTCAAGTTTCACAAAGGGAAAAATTATCCCAATGTTAATAATCAAAATTTATTTCATAAAAATAGTTGCATAGGCACATATCAAGTAGCAGGAATCAGAAATAATGATTCTCCACAAAGTAAGAAGAATAAGTACCCTCCTAAGAGTAGCCCAGTTAATAAGAAACCAGTAAAAGAAAAGAGAGATTGTCTCTTCTGCAAGGGTACTCATTTTTCTAAGAATTGCAATGCATACAATTCATGGAATGATAAAGTTGAAAGATTGGAGGAACTTGACAGATGTATCAGGTGTTTGGGGAATCACAATGTAAAGGATTGTTATGCCAAATTAAACTTCTGTTATCAATGTCACAAAGGAAGACACCATATAGTCATGTGTAAAGGTCTATATGATAATGTTGATAATAATGATAATGTTGACAATCATGACACAACAGTAGCTAATGTAAAAATTGCTGCTAATGTTAATAATGATGGTTTTGCTGAAGTAGCCTTACCTGTGTTACAGGTAAAAATTTATGATAAAAGGCATAAATCAAAAAATGTAAATGCATTATTGGACCAGGGATCCCAGCGTACCTTCATAAAACGTAAATGTCTTGATGGTATGAAAGTACAGATGGGAGATCCCACAACTTTAAAATTATGTGGTTTTCTCTCGGATAAAAGGGCTCAATTGTATGACACTGTTTATGTAACTGTCAGGTTGGGCAATGAGAAAGAACGTGTTAATGCAGTAATTGTAGAGACTTCCAGAGAAAATTTCTACAGTAGGGCTTAGTAAAGCTACAGAAAGACTCTCACATAATGTAAATTTAGCACCTTCTGGTGTAAGTGATGATTCTGTAGGCCCAATAAATATTCTGATAGGTAGTGACTATTATGCCTCCTTTGTAAAGGGTATGGTAAAGAAATGTGGTGTCACCCTTTTGAAGACTGCAGGAGGCCATGTAATGTATGGTAGGATTCCTCGTAATAATAATTCATGACTAGAGGAAACTACAAATACCATAACTGTGTGTCTTACTCATGAAATCGTACCCCAGTATAATTCTTCCATAGAGGATGGTGTTGAGCCAGTGCATAAATTGTGGGAATTAGACAGCATTGGAATAAATGTAAATGAAGAAAGTCCAGACGATTCTTTTACTCAAGAACAATACATGAGAGACGTAAAATTTGAATCTGGACAATACTGGGTACGACTTCCGTGGAGACTGAACCATCCAGAATTGCTCACTAATTACAGAATGGCATATGGACAATTAAGGGCTCAGCTCCGCGAACTTAGTAAGACACCAGAATTGTTAACTGCCTATAATGATATAATTGCTGAGCAGTTAATTAATAAATTTATAGAAGAGGTACCTCCTGAGCAAGCCAAAATTTATGGTCACTATTTGCCACATCACGGAGTGAAGAAGGATTCTAAGACCACTCCTCTGAGAATTGTTTAATTGTAGTGCCAGGAGTAACAAAAATGTACCAAGTTTAAATGACTGTTTGATGACAGGTCCGTCGTTGACGGAAAAATTAGGAGGTATCTTATTAACTTTCAGAGTGAAGCATTATGCCTTTATGGCTGACATAAGTAAAGCTTTCCTAAGAGTGGGTTTACAAGAGGCTGACAGGGATTGTACCCGCTTCTTATGGCCTGAGAATCCTAGTGATACACTTAGCCCTCTGAAAACCTTTCGCTTTAGGAGCGTATTATTTGGTGCTACATCCAGTCCGTTCCTACTTCAAGCGACGATAAATGCACACCTTAAACGTATGGGAAGTCCATTGAGTAAAGTAATGAGCAAAAAATTTTATGTGGACAATTTCCTGGGAGTGACGTCAACTGAAGAAGAACTGTTAATGACTTATGGAGAGGCCAATAAAATAATGCAAAGTGCAAATATGCCTCTGATAGAATGAAATAGCAATTCGTCCAAATTAAAGGACAAAATAAGATTAGATTACCCTGGAGATGAAGTGCCAAAATGTAGTAATGTATTGGGTTTAACTTGGGATACTGAGAGAGATTTGTTAATGTTAAAACCTAATAATTACAGTATACCCAATAAATTAACTAAGAGAGAGTTGCTTGCTGAAGTTTCCAAATGTTTTGATCCACTAGGCTTAATGTCACCCCTTACTATAAGAGGGAAATTATTAATTCAGGAAGCATGGAAACTTAAATGTGTTTGTGTTGAAATTCTACCTGAGGAATTCATTAACAGGTGGGATGAATTAATTGGTGATTATGAGAAAATTCCAATGTTGGAGTTCCCACGCCAGGTGGCCAATCCAGATGGGAAAAATGTACTCCACATTTTTTGTGAGGCTTCAAAATTGGCATATGGAGCAGTTGCTTACCTTCAATGTAATAGTGTTATCTCTCTTGTTATGTCTAAGGCTACAGTGTCTCCAATTAAATCATGTAACTTACCTCAGTTGGAATTAACAGCTATTTATGTAGGTGTCAAATTACCTAATTATATAATAAATAAGTTGCAGGAGATAAATATTAGCGACACTGTAATTTGGTCTGATAATGAGGTATCCTTACAATGGATTCGTAATGGAAACAGTAAAATTGAGTACGTACAAAACATAGTCGCTGAAATTAATCAGGTGCAAGAGAAGTATAATAGTTTGGGTCAGAATGTGTTAACATTTTTTCATATACTTGGTGAGTAGAATCCAACTGATTTCTTGTCTCGAGGTTTACCTTATGCTAAATTTGTAAATGCTGTATCATGGTTTAAAGGACCGAGCTGGTTTGTAAATAAAGCTAATTGGCCTGTACAAAAGGCGTATATTACTCCTGTTGAAATTACTGTGACCACCGCTCCAATAGTTTGTCCTCCCTTAGCCATTGATATAAATAGGTATTCTTCTTTGCCCAAACTAATCAATGTAACTAAGTTGGTGTTTAAATTTCTAAACAAGAATTGGGTGATTATGCTAAACACCCTATGTTACTGCCCAAAACTCATCATCTAACAAATTTGATTGTTCTAAATGCCCATAAAAATGTAATGCATGGTGGGGTACAAGATACCTTAAATTGTATTAGGGAAACTTTCTGGATTCCGCAAGGACGGCAAAGTGTAAAAAGGGTGATTAAATCTTGTGTAATATGTCTCCGTGTGGATGCCAGATCCTACATGTACCCAGGTCTTCCACCATTGCCAAAGGAGCATGTACAATTAGTGAAACCATTTGATGTATCAGGTGTAGACTACAGTGGTCCAATAATTTTAACAGGTACTTCAGATGGTGTTCCACTGAAAGTGTATGTTTGTTTGTTCACCTGTGCTGCTACTAGGGCAGTTCATTTAGAAGTGGCACAGGACTTGTCTGCAAAACAGTTTATACAGCTGTTTCGAAAATTTGCAGCTAGGAGATCCTCTCTGAGATTGATGATTTCGGATAATGCCACAAATTTTGTAGCAGGTGCTCAACATTTGATAGAATTAAATAATAGTAGCGATGTTCAATCTCTGTTAACCCATCGAGGATGTACCTGGAAATTTATTACTCCTAGAGCCCCTTGGCAGGGGAGGCTGTGCGAAAGACTGATAGGTACAGTGAAGAGGTGTCTCCGTAAAGTACTACACCGGAAGAGAATTAATTTGGAAGAATTCCGTGCAGTGTTAGTGGAGGCGGAGAATCATATAAATAATAGGCGTCTCTCGTACATGAGTGATACACCTGATGCAGATGTATTAACACCTTCTCACCTATATGTGGAAGGAAATTGGAAGCTGCCCCTGTCTATAGAGATAATCCGGAAGAAAGTGATGAAGATTACAATGATGCGGCAGTGTTGTGTAATAAATTTAAAATGTTAAATAAAGTAATTGATCATTGGTCTAATGTGTGGCGTAAGGAATATCTTCTTACACTACGTGAACACTTTTATGGTGCGACAGAGGCAGTAAATCGACAGACCATTCAACCAGGTGACATTGTGTTAATTGATACTGAACAACATCGAACATTGTGGCCTCTGGGCAAAGTATTGACATTGTACCCAGATGCACAAGGTGTTGTCAGGAATGTCAAAGTGTTGTGTCGTGGCCAGGAAAGTTTACGCACAATTAATAAATTGATTCCCTTGGAATTAGGTGTTCAATCAAACGTAAATGAAAATCTGATGGAAAGTGACACAAGTGATATGGAAGATAACGCAGACCAAGTAATGCTGGAAGATGAAATCGTAGTAAGACCTACTAGGAGAACAGCCACTCAAGCCAGAACCGGCTGGAATCGTCTCCTGAAGGAAGGAGTAATTTGAGTCGTTTAGCAACGAACTCCGCCCGGCTGCAGTGTGGAAAAATACTGTTTATATTTTCCGGAAATACGGTAATTTATAGGTAAATAGATGCCCTATATTGTATTTTTAAAAGAAGTATGTTATCGAAAATGGGAAACCTGCGGCTGGGGAGGTCAGTCGCCATTTTGTTTGAATTTCGATTAGTAACGTTTGTGTAATGAAGAATTTTTCGTGCTCTAAAGGTTAAAATTAGGGTGACACCTCTCAAATAGGAGATGAAATTGTTGGATGCGCATTCCTGCATAACTTGAAATATCAGGGGACTGGACAAGACAGCTCCAGGAACCTCAGATAAGTCTTATGTAGTAACCTGGCCAGTGTTATTTTCATAGATAGACAGTGAGGTTGTCTGAGTATGATACACATTAATCTCCAGTCAAATTGGTGAGTGTTATGATTAAGATATATTCTCCTTCTGTTACATAAATGTGTGTATATACTATAAATTTATATATTTACCAGCCTTCCTGGTGATGTATATTTCATTTGTAAGTAATAGGTCCAGAGCAACTTGTGGATATGACAGTGGTAGGTATCGAAGGGGGACATTTTTCGCGACCTAGGTGTCCCAAATTCCTACTTGTCTAACTCATAAATAATAATTATCTGTGTATATTTACTGTTATGTACATAATGATACATTCAGATAAATGCAATTTTCCACAGTAGTGTTACCAGTTACATTTCGTGATCAAGCCATTGCTTTTCTCACAACAGTCCCATAGGAGGACATTTGAGTGTCAAGAAGACACTAGGTAAACTGGAAAAAAATTTCGCTTGGCCGAAAATGAAGGAAACAGTGGCTGACCATGTGTGACGGTGCCACGTGTGTCAAGTGACATGCAAGCCAGCACTCACACCTCTAACTGCTCCAGTTCTCACTGTCACCGTTGATGATGAACCATTCTCACTATCACCATTTATGGTTAACCATTCTCACGTCTTATCAGATTGAGTTGGTCCTAAAACCAAACTAGGGAACCAATACTTGTTTACTATTATGGACGCAACAACACGCTATCCCTAAGCTATTTCTGAGAAAATTAATGCCCATGCTATTGTGAGAGCATTTATTTTTTTCTCCCAGGTTGGACTGCCACGAGAGATACAGTCTGATCAATGATCTAACTTTATTTCTAAGATATTTTGAGAAGCATTATCCCACCTTGGAATAAAGTCAGTATTTTCAACCAGTTATCATCCATAGTCACAAATTGCTCTAAAGAGATTTCATCAGACTTTGAGATCTATGATGAGAGCTTGTTGTGAACATTTTTCTATAGACTGGGATGAAGATATACCTATTCTTCTGTTCACTATGAGGGAAAGTGAGCAAAAAAGTCTCGGGTTTAGTCCGTTTGAGTTAATATTCGGACACCAAGTGCGTGGTCCTCTCGCAGTGTTGAAAGACGTGTGGACAGGAAAATCACATCGCCTTCATTAATGCAGAAGCATTTAACAGCTGCCAGAGAGCTTGCGTCGAAAATTGTAGTTGCGGCCCAGGCTAGAATGAAGCAACAGTTTGATAGGCATGCTCTCTCTTGGTCCTTTAATTCAGGAGATAAGGTGATGCTTAGAAATTAGAGCAGGTCATGCTCTACAAGCCAGGTATGATGGTCTCCTGTAAGTAGTTAAAAAGCTTAGTGACGTAAATTATTTAACACGCACACCTGGTAAGTGGTGTGCGTAAACCAGGTCATGGCATACTATGCTAGTCCTCTACCTACCGTTACTGTACTTCTTACAACAGAGAAAGAACACGTTAGTCTGTCTGACATCTCTACAGGTATAGAGGTGCAATTAAAAAAATCAGTGACACAACAATCACTTGATAATTTTCTTAGTCCCCTTGATGTTGATAAAGCTAGTGACATTAAACACATGATTCTGGAGTATCCTTGTTTGTTCAGCGATGTTCCTAAACACTGTACTCAGGGAGTTCATGACGTTCATGTGCAGGAAGCATCACCAATTAAACAGTCGCCTTATAGGATGAGTCCAATGAAACCTAAAACACTGAGGGAACAAGTTAACTTTTTGTTATCTCATGAACTGACTGAGTTGAGTAAAAGTCCATGGGCATCTCTTTGCATATTAGTGCCCAACCTGACGGTAGTTTCAGGATGTGTACTGATTATCGTAAAGTGAACTCTGCTATCCTACCAGATGGATACCCCAGACCATATATCGATGACTTTATTAATCGTGTGTTAGTAGCCTTGCATATTAGCTGTTTAGATCTCTTAAGCTGATACTATCAAGTCCTGTTTACTGAATGTTCTCAGGAAATATCTGCCTTCTAGGTTCATTATGGATTGTTCAACTATCTTCTTCTTCTTCTTCTTCTTCTTCTGTTGGGGTTTCAGGGCCACTGACAGCATACGCCGTATCGAGCCCGGCCGTCCAGTGTTAGGAGAGGGAATATCGACCAAAGTGGAAGAATGTCTTGACTAATATCATATGTCTCTGATACGTCCTGAAGCCAGCAGGAAGGAGCAGGTACAAGCCAATATCTCCTGTCGGTCCAGAGGGCGAAACCCCTCCCCGTTGAGGAGGACAGGTAGAGTGAAAGTGTGCACCCCAAGTGTGCGTAAGGCTGCACGGAGAGTAGTCCGTGCAGTGATAACGTGGGCACCACAGTAGGAAGTGTTCCATCGTCTCAGGCTGTGAGGGACACTACTGGCAGTACGGAGAGCCCATCATCCGGAGGCGATACAGATGAGCTGTCAGTCACAAGTGCCCGACTCGAAGGCGAGTCAGTACAACGTCCACCGAGCGGTTGGGATGGCGAGCCCAAGGGCAGGGGCCATTAAAAGTTCGGACAGAGCCCAACGCCGAAGAAGAGAGGGAGTGTGCAAGGCCTTCTTGCCACTGATGACGGATTTTCTTCCAGACAGCCCTTGTGAAATCACTATGGCCCAGGGCAAGAGGGGTAACAGTAGGAAGTGTGTGCGCGAGGGAGGCCGCCCGATCTGCCACTTCATTTCCCCAGATTCCAACATGGGCGGGAGCCCAGTGAAGGGAGATGCTCCAACCTGGGCTCCGCAAGAGGAAAGATTGTGTCTGTCGAACGAGGACGCGCAGTGATCGTGGACGGGCAGAGCACAAAAGTGCCAGGGAAGATTGGGAATCGGAGAAGAGGACCAGTGGTTATGGGGGAATGTGATCTAGGACAAAAGCCAGACCCTGGTGAATGGCGAAGAGCTCCCCTGCCAGAACAGAATGAGCAGGGTCCAACCGCCACGTTTGACACAGAGAGAGATTAGCGAAGAAGGCCACAGATGATGTAGAAGGGAAAGAGGACCATGCCGAGCCATCTGTGAAGACGGAGAATGGAGAGCCATATGTAACAGAGTGAAACTCTTCAAACAGAAATGCAACTAAGTGGGGGGGTTCCATGTTCCTGCAATGCCAATCCAGGTGGATGTATCGTGTCAGGTACAGCCAGGGGGGTGCCAGAGAGTGGAGAGGGGAGGGAGTCACCACAAGTGCAGGAAGAGTAAGGCCTGGCTACAAAGGAAGGCTGAACCAAACGTGGGTGGACAGAGGCTGTCTCCCACATCTGTGAAGAGAGGCGACAGAGGTGAGTACAAGGCAGAGAGGCCATATGATAGACTGGTAAACAGTTCCTCGCTGTCCTCACCGACGAGAGAGGGACTATCCCCGACTCTGCCTCCAAAGCTGCAATAGGGGTGGATGTGACTATCTCGTCACATCACTTAGTTTATGTATTTACTTTATGTCGTCTTTCCACTACCAGTGTGGAAAATTGCATTTATCTGAATGTATCATTATGTACATAACAGTAAATGAACAAAGATAATTATTATATATCAGTTAGACAAGTAGAAATTTGGGACACCTTGGTCGCAAAAAATATCCTCCTTCGATATCTACCACTGTCATATCCACAAGTTGCTCTGGACCTATTAATTATAAATAAAAGATACATCACCAGGAATTCTGGTAAATATATAAATTTGTGGACTGTATATTTAAAAATAATAAATGATTATATATATATTATATATATAATATATAATATATATTATATATATATATATATATATATATATATATATATATATACACATTTATACAACAGAAGGAGAATATATCTTAATCATAACACATCATACTCAGAAAACCTCACTGTCTATCTGTGAAAATAACACTTGCCAGAGTAAAACATAACAGACTTATCTGAGGTTCCTGGAGCTGTCTTGTCCAGTCGTCTGATATCTCAAGTTATGCAGGAATGCACATCCAACAATTTTGCCTCCTATTTGAGAGGTGTCAACCCAATTTTAACCTCTAGAGCACGAAAAATTCTTCCCATTATACACTACCGTTAGTGTCCAATTCAAACAAAATGGCGAGTGTCTTCTGCGCAGACGCAGGCTTTCCGTTTTCTATGATATAAATATTATTAAAAACAGTAAGGCCATCTATTTACATATAACTACTGTATTTTTGGAAAATACATGCAGTATTTTCCACACTGCGGTAGGGTGGAGTTCGTTGCTAAACGACTCAAATTACTCCTTCCTTTAGGAGACGATTCCAGCCGGTTCTGACTTGAGTGGCTGTTCTCCTAGTAGGTCTTACTACGATTTCATTTTCCGGCATCACTTGGTCTGCATTATCTTCCATATCACTCGTGACACTTTCCCTCAGATTTTCATTTACGTTTGATTGAACACCTAATTCCAAGGTAATCAATTTGTTAATTGTGAGTATGTCGTACCATAAAAGTGTTCACGTAGTGTAAGAAGATATTCCTTATGCCACACATTAGACCAATGATCAATTACTTTATTTAACATTTTAAATTTATCACACAACACTGCCGCATCATTGTAATCTTCATCACTTTCTTCCGGATTATCTCTATAGACAGGGGCAGCTTCCAATTTCCTTCCACATAATAGGTGAGAAGGTGTTAATACATCTGCATCAGGTGTATCACTCATGTACGAGAGACGCCTATTATTTATATGATTCTCCGCCTCCACTAACACTGCACGGAATTCTTCCAAATTAATTCTCTTCCGGTGTAGTAATTACAGAGACACCGCATCACCTGTGCCTATCATCTTTTCATACACCCCCCCTCTCTAGGATTAATAAATTTCCAGGAACCCCCTTGCTGGATTAACAGAAGAATGAAACATCGTTACTAATATTAATTCCATCAAGTGTTGAGCACCTGCTACAAAATTTTGTGGCATTATCGCGAATCATCAACCATCGGACAGATTCCTAGCAGCAAATTTTCGAAACAGCTGTATAAACCTGTTCTGCAAACAAGTCCTGTGCCCACTTCTAAATGAACTGTCTCCCAAATTAGCAGTACAGGCGAACAAACAAACATACACACTTTCAGTGGAACACCATCTGAAGGTACTGTTAAATTAGTGGACCACTAAAGTCTACACTCTGTTACATACTAATGGTTTCACTAATTGTACACGCTCCCTTTTGGCAATGGTGGAGGACACCTGGGTACATATAGGATCTGGCATCCACACGGCGACATATTACACAAGAATTAATCACCCTTTTAAAACTTTTGCCGTCATGTGGATCCAGAAAGTTTCCCTAATACTAGTTTAAGGTATCTTGTATACCCCCCCCATGCATTACATTTTTTTATGGGCATTTTAGAACAATCACATTTTGGTTAGATATGAGTTTTGGGCAGTAACATAGGTTATAGCATAATCACCCAATTCAGCATTTTGTAACCTACCTCTGCACCTAATTACATTGTTCTCTAAATACAGCCCCAATTCTTATTATGGATGCCTTCAAATTTTTCTGTCCATCAATCGATTACATGTAATTTCCATAGATTTCCTCCTGTAACCCTCCTTATATCCAATATTCAAGAGATGTGAAAACTTTAATGATATATTCATCTTGTTTAGAAATTTTAAACACCAACTAGTTACAATTGATTAGTTTTGGTAAAAAGAATAACCTATGTTATATCAATGGATAATGAAGGACCAAACTTTTGGAGTGGGGACACAGTAATTTCAACGGAGCAATATACACCTTTCTTACAGGCCAATTAGCTTTATTTACCAACCAACTCAGTCCTTTAAACCATGAGACAGATTTACAAATTTTAGCATAAGGTTAAAACCTCGAGACCAGAAATCAGCTGGATTCTCCTCACCGAGGTCTAAGATTAAATGTTAACAAACTGCTGACCCAAACTATTATACTTCTCTTGCATCTGAATTAATTATCAGCGACTCGTTATGATACTGCACAATTTTACTGATCCAATACGAATCATTGTAAGGAAACCTCATTATCAGACCAAATTACAGTGTCCGCTAATATTATACTCCAGCAACTTAATCTTATATAATTAGTAGTATGACACCTACATAAATGTCTGATAATTCCAACTGAGCAAGGTACATGGATTTAAATGGAGAACACTTTAAGCCTTAGACATAACAAGAGAAATAGCACTTATACATTTGAAGGAAAGCAACCTGCTCCATATGAATGCCAATTATGAACAACACAAAAAATGATGGAGTACAAATTTCCCATTTTGGATGGCCACCTGGCGTGGGAACTCAACATTGGAATTTTCTCATAATCAACCAATTAATGTCATCCCACCTGTTAATGAATTCCTCATGTAGAATTTTCATTCCCACAACATTTAAGTTTCCATGCTCCTGTATTAATAATTTTCCATCTTATGAGTAAGGGGTGACACTAACCCTAGAGATCAAAACATTTGGAAACTTCAGCAAGCAAAAGTTCTCTTAGTCAATTTTTTGGGTATACAGTACATTATTAGGTTTAAAACATTACAAATCTCACCAAGAATCTCAAGTTAATCCCAATACATTACTACATTTTGGCACTTCATCGCCAGGGTAATCTTACTTATTTTGTCCTTTAATTTGGACGAATTACTATTCCATTCTAATCAGAGGCCATATATGCACTTTTTGCATTATTTATTAGCCTCTCCATACGCCATTAACAGTCCCTCTTCAGTTGAAAACTTCACACCCAGGAAATTGTCCACATAAAATTGTTTGCTCATTACACTTTACTCAATGGACTTTCCATACTTTTTAAGGTGTGAATTTATCGTCGCTTGAAGTAGGAAACGGACTGGAATGTAGCACACCAAATAAAATGCTCCCTAAAGCGAAAGGATTTTTCAGAGGCTAAGTGGTCAATAGGATTCTCAGGCCATAAAATAGTGGGTGCAATCCAGTCAGCCTCTTGTAAACCCAGTCTTGAAAGCTTTTACTTATGTCACCGTAAAGGCATAATGCCATCACTCTGTAATATAATAAGATATCTCCTAATTTTTTTTTCCAGTCAACGACGGACCTGTCAACAAACAGTCATTTAAACTAGGTACATTTTTGTAACTCCTGGCACTACAATTAAACACAATTTCCTCAGAAGGAGTGTTCCTAGAATCCTTCTTCACTCTGTGAAGTGGCAAATAGTGACCATAAATTTTGCTTTGCTCAGGAGTACCTCTTTCTCTAACTTTTATTAATTAACTGCATCACAATTATATTCATATAGGCAGTTAACAATTCCGGTGTCTTACTTCAGTTCGCGGAGCTGAGCCCATTAAATTATCCATATGCCATTCTGTAATTAGTGGGCAATTCTGGATGGTTTCAGTCTCCACGGAAGTCGTACTCAGTAATTGTCAAGATTTCAAATATTGCATCTCCAGGTATTGCCCTGAGTAAAAGAATCGTCTGGACTTTCTTCATTTTTACATTTATTCCAATGCTGCCTATTCCCACAATTTATGCACTGGTCAACAACCAATCCTCTATGGAAGAATTTATACTGCGGTACGAGACTTCATGAGTAAGACACACAGTTATGGTATTGGATAGTTTCCTCTAGTCAGGAATTATTAAAACGAGGAATCCTACCGATGCCATTACATGTTCCTCCTGCAGTCTTCAAAGGGTGAAACCACATTTCTTTACCATAAACCCTTTACAAAGGAGGCATAATAGTCCACATACCTATCAGAATATTTTATTGGGCCTACAGAATCAACATTCACTTCCCCAGAAAGGTGCTCAAATTTACATTATGTGAAAGTCTTTTTGTAGTTTAAACATAAGCCCTACGTAGATATTTTTCTGTGGAAGCATATCTAAAATTACTCTGCATTAACACTTTTTTTCTCATTGCCCAAACTGACAGTTACATAAACAGTGTCATACAATTAGCCCTTTATTCCGAGAGAAAAACACATAATTTTTAAGTTGTGGATCTCCCATCTGTACTTTCATACATCAAGACATTTACGGTTTATGAAAAGTACGCTGGACCCGGTCAATAATGCATTTACATTTTTTGATTTATGCCTTTTATCATCAATTTTTACATGTAACACAGGAAAAGCTACTTCATTCAGCAAAACCATCATTATTAACCTCCAGCAATTTTTTACAATAGCTACTGTTGTGGTCAGGATTGTACAACATTATCAATTATTTATCAACATAATCATATAGACCGAACACATGACCTATTATGGTGTCTTCCATTGTGACATTGATAACAGAAGTTTAATTTGCACGACAATCCTTACATTGTGATTAATCCCAAACCCTGATACATCCGTCAATTCCTCCAATCTTCAACTTTATCATTCTATGAATTGTATGCATTGCAATTCTTAGAAAAAATGAGTACCCTTGCAAAGAGACAATCTCTTCATTTCTTTGATCTGTTTTCTTATTAACTGGCTACTCTTAGAGGGTACTTATTCATCTATACCTGTGGGAGAATCATAATTTTCTGAATACTGCTAATTGATGTGCATCTATGCAACTCATTTGAGAAAAATGAAATTTGATTAGTTACCATTGAAAATTTTTCCCTTTTATGAACTTGACAAAACCTCATAGTTATTATGTTTTGCAATCAATTAAAATGAGTTAGTTGCTGGTTTGCACTGAACAATTAATTCTTGTAGACATATCTTTATTTCCCTCCAGAACCAAAAATAACCAATGTGATATTGTTCGAAAGCCATTCAAGTGTTTTACAGCTTAATTTTATTCTTACTATGGCACTCAATAACCAGTCTTGATACCTTCATATTATATTATTACGTAAAGTTTTTGAGAGTGCTCTCACAGTATTTAACTATGAACTGTTGTAAACCTTTGTAAGGTTGATCTGGAGATTTTAAATTACAATGAAATTCCACTTGATCCAACCTACTTTGTTCTATATTACCATACGTAACCTTCAACAAGTCAACTGCTTCTTTGTAAGAAATCATCTACATTGGAACGGCTTTACGAGTATGTGAGCATCTCCTCTTTACCTGGTCCCTTTGAGGTAAAATAAATTAGTTACATCAGTCTAGGTCACTCCTGTCATGCACAGCCTGCTTTAAAATTGACTAAAACTCCTCCCAGTTTTCTCCACATGAAATACAGTAAAACATAATTCTAGGAGTTTTTGAAAAGACATCTATTTAGTTGGAGCAGACTGATTAAACTGCCTGGTTTACATATTTTAATTTATTCAGGCCTGACTTTAACAAGAAAGAATCTTTCCTCTAATTCAGCAATACTGAATAAATCCATACAGATCTACTTCATCTCATCACAAACATTACAATATATCTCCTTCATATTTGTTGTAATATAATTTGCATGAATCATATCTATTCCCTGAGGCATCTAAATACAATTTTTAAATCATCAGTATTAACAGTTTCTTGATTCATAATTCCAGACACGTATTAATATTGGCCTTGGTTACATGAACTTTTCTAGCCTGTATGATGCTTTCTTTACTTCTATATTCCATATGTTTGTCTTCTATATTTAATTGCCTCATTTTCAGGCCATGATGCCATGTATAAATTCAACTATATTAATAACGCTGATATACAACTTAACAACACGGATACAACTTACCTTAGAATAATTCCCAGCTACTTGAGCTTAGCAATTTACATGTAAAGAAAATAATAATAAACTTCAAATGTACATTAATACAAACAAACCTTAGTTAGACTTGGCTTACAAAATTAATATTATACAAATTAATAAAGTCCTTTGCCAGAATTTGGCAAAGCAAAATTAATATAATACACATTATAATCATTAGACCACACTTGTCATATCAAATACCATACACTGATATAAATCTTGGCCAGAATTGTCTTATCAAATTAATGTTATACAAATTAATATAAACTTAGCCAGACTTGACTTATCAAAATTAATATTCTAATAATTATAATCCACTACACATTAAGTAAATTTGTGAACTTAACATCCACCCTCCTTCTGTCATTTCACATAAAATTATTAAGTAATTAACTAATTAATGACTTCACTAATTACCTCCGGTTCAAGAAGGACCAACGGGCAAATTAAATGTGGAAAATTACATTTAGCTGAATGTATCATTATGTACATAACAGTAAATGAACAAAGATAATTATTATTTATCAGTTAGACAAGTAGGAATTTGGGACACCTAGGTCGCAAAAAATGTCCCCCTTCATACCAAACCACTGTCATATCCACAAGTTGCTCTGGACCTATTACTTACAAATGAAATATACATCACCAGGAAGGCTGGTAATATATAAATTTGTGGACTGTATATTAAAAATAATAAATGATTATATATAAAAATTTTTATATATAAAATATATATATATATATATATATATATAAATATATACATATATATATATATATTTTATATATATATATATATATAATATATATATATATAAATATATATAAATACATATATAAAAATATATTTTATATATATATATATATATATATATATATATAAATAAAATATTTTATATAAAATATATATATATATACAGGTGATTTCGGATATGCAAAACAACCACTCTGAAAAAATAGAGAAATTCCAAGCGCTTTCGTGACTACTCACATTATCAAGGAACTATGAAAGTAAAGCATCCAAGGAAGCTATATAAGGGGTCTGGCCAGCACCTCACTATCAGATCACACAACGGTTAAACACTGACGCGCGCCGACCCAACTTGGATAGGTCCTTTGCACAACTCACCCACAAACATTCTACCCAAGAATATTTAAAAATTATTTTGTCCAGTGTATTATTAAATTCTTCCCAAATTCTATTAATTATAAATGGATCTAATTTATATAAACCAAAGGAAATATTCATATTATTGTCAAAACTGCTTTTTATGAAACAAGATTCAATTATATCCTGTCGACCATGGACTTGCTTGATACTACTTTCTCAACTTTTTGAAATCAATTGGATGGTTAAAATCTCTTACATGAATAAATAGAGCATTGGAATCTTGTCCAGTTCTAAAGCTATATTTATGTTGTTTTAATCTTAGTTCGAGATTTTTACCAGTTTGACCGTAATAAACTTTATCGCAAATTTTACAAGGAATTTATAGACACATCCATCAGCATTTTGGGGGGAATTCTTTATCAAAAGTTTTTTTACTGTATCAAGATTTTTGAATACAACTTTAATATTAAAAGTCTTAAGAAGAGAAGGCATATCAACCAAGTTTTCATGGTAAGGGAGAACCAACATATTTTTAGTTGAATAAGGCTGGTTGTCCCTTTTTGGATTGTAAAAAGTATTTCTAGCAACTTTAAAAGATTTATCAATTACATTTCTTGGGTTTACCTAGAGTTTACCTGGAGAGAGTTTCGGGGGTCAACGCCCCCGCGGCCCGGTCTGTGATCAGGCCTTCTGGTTGATCAGCGCCTGATCAACCAGGCTGTTGCTGCTGGCTGCACGCAAACCAACGTACGAGCCGCAGCCCGGCTGATCATGAACTGACTTTAGGTGCTTGTCCAGTGCCAGCTTGAAGACTGCCAGGGGTCTGTTGGTAATCCCCCTTATGTGTGCTGGGAGGCAGTTGAACAGTCTCGGGCCCCTGACACTTATTGTATGGTCTCTTAACGTGCTAGTGACACCCCTGCTTTTCATTGGGGGGATGGTGCATCGTCTGCCAAGTCTTCTGCTTTCGTAGTGAGTGATTTTCGTGTGCAAGTTCGGTATCTAGTCCCTCTAGGATTTTCCAGGTGTTATATAATCATGTATCTCTCCCTCCTGCGTTCCAGGAATACAGGTTTAGAAACCTCAAGCGCTCTCAGTAATTGAGGTGTTTTATCTCCGTTATGCGCGCCGTGAAAGTTCTCTGTACATTTTCTAGGTCGGCAATTTCACCTGCCTTGAAAGGTGCTGTTAGAGTGCAGCAATATTCCAGCCTAGATAGAACAAGTGACCTGAAAAGTGTCATCGTGGGCTTGGCCTCCCTAGTTTTGAAGGTTCTCATTATCCATCCTGTCATTTTTCTAGCAGATGCGATTGATACAATGTTATGGTCCTTGAAGGTGAGATCCTCCGACATAATCACTCCCAGGTCTTTTGACGTTGGTGTTTCGCTCTATTTTGTGGCCAGAATTTGTTTTGTACTCTGATGAAGATTTAATTTCCTCATGTTTACCATATCTGAGTAATTGAAATTTCTCATCGTTGAACTTCATATTGTTTTCTGCAGCCCACTGAAAGATGGGTTGATGTCCGCCTGGAGCCTTTGCAGTGTCTGCAATGGAAGACACTGTCATGCAGATTCGGGTGTCCATCTGCAAAGGAAGACACGGTGCTGTGGCTGACATCCTTGTCTATTCGGATATGAGGATGAGGAACAAGATGGGAGCTAGTACTGTGCCTTGTGGAACAGAGCTTTTCACCGTAGCTGCCTCGGACTTTGACTCTGTTGACGACTACTCTCTGTGTTCTGTTAGTGAGGAATTATAGATCCATCGACCGACTTTTCCTGTTTATTCCTTTAGCACGCATTTTGTGCGCTATTACGCCATGGTCACACTTGTCGAAGGCTTTTGCAAAGTCGGTATATATTACATCTGCATTCTTTTTGTCTTCTAGTGCATTTAGGACCTTGTCGTAGTGATCCAATAGTTGAGACAGACAGGAGCGACCTGTTCTAACCCATGTTGCCCTGGGTTGTGTAACTGATGGGTTTCTAGATGGGTGGTGATCTTGCTTCTTAGGACCCTTTCAAAGATTTTTATGGATATGGGATGTTAGTGCTATTGGTCTGTAGTTCTTTGCTGTTGCTTTACTGCCCCCTTTGTGGAGTGGGGCTATATCTGTTGTTTTTTAGTAACTGAGGGACGACCCCCGTGTCCATGCTCCCTCTCCATAGGATGGAAAAGGCTCGTGATAGGGGCTTCTTGCAGTTCTTGATGAACACTGAGTTCCATGAGTCTGGCCTGGGCAGAGTGCATGGCATGTCATTTATCGCCTGTTCGAAGTCATTTGGCGTCAGGATAACATCGGATAGGCTTGTGTTAATCAAATTTTGTGGCTCTCTCATAAAAAATTAATTTTGATCTTCGACTCTCAGTCTGGTTAGCGGCTTGCTAAAAACTGAGTCATATTGGGACTTGAGTAGCTCACTCATTTCCTTGCTGTCATCTGTGTAGGACCCATCTTGTTTAAGTAGGGCCCAATACTGGACGTTGTTCTCGATTTTGATTTGGCATAGGAGAAGAAATACTTTGGTTTCTTTCGATTTCATTTATGGCTTTTAGTTCTTCCCGCGATTCCTGACTCCTAAAGGATTCTTTTAGCTTAAGTTCGATGCTTGCTATTTCTCTGACCAGTGTCTCCCATACGCATTTAAGATATATTGACCTCTTTTAGCCGCTCTGTTATTCTTTTCCGTCGCCTGTAAAGGGAGCGCCTGTCTCTTTCTATTTTACATCTACTCCTCCTTTTTCTTAGAGGAATAAGCCTTGTGCATACATCGAGTGCCACCGAGTTAATCTGTTCTAGGCATAAGTTGGGGTCTGTGTTGCTTAGTATATCTTCCCAGCTTATATCGGTTAGGACTTGGTTTACTTGGTCCCACTTTATGTTTTTGTTATTGAAGTTGAATTTGGTGAATGCTCCCTCGTGACTAGTCTCATTTTGTCGGTCTGGGGCTCCACGCATACATGTCTGAACCTCAATTATGTTGTGATCTGAGTATATTGTTTTTGATATGGTGACATTTCTTATCAGATCATCATTGTTAGTGAAGATGAGGTCTAGTGTATTCTCCAGTCTAGTAGGCTCTATTATTTGCTGGTTTAAATTGAATTTTGTGCAGAGATTTAAAAGCTCGTGTGAGTGTGAGTTTTCATCAGAGCTGCCTCCTGGTGTATTTTAAATCATTACCTATTTCATAAATTTTGGATATTTCCTCATCTATGAACTCAGGACTACAAATTCGTAAAGCTCTCAGAAACATTGATGAGAAAACAGACAGTTTGACTCTATCTTGATGCGAGGAATAATAGTGGACATAGGAACAGTTATTTGTAGGTTTTCTGTAAATTTTAAATTTGAATTCATTATTACCCTTAATAATTAAAACATCTAGAAAAGGCAATGAGTTATTTTCTTCAAACTCAACAGTAAAGTTTATAGAATGGGCTAAGCTATTTAATTTTCCAAGGAAATGGTGTATATCTACATTTTTGGGCATAAGACACAAAATATCATCAACATATCTGAACCATTTAGCTCTATTTGGGAGGATTGTGTTAAGTAACCTTGTTTCAAAAAATTCCATGTATAGGTTACTAAGAACAGGTGAAAGAGGATTTCCCATTGCCATACCAAACTTCTGAGTGTAAAATTTATCATTAAATACAAATTTTGCATCAACAATGCAAAGTTTAATAAGTTTAATGATAGTAGGAACTGGCAATGGTAAATCATAGTTAACGAGTTCTTCAGATAAGAAACTTAATAAATCATCAACAGGAACTTTCGTAAACAAGGAAGTAACATCAAAACTAACCATGTTAAAATCATTTAACTGACTTAAATGGCAATGGGAAATCCTCTTTCACCTGTTCTTAGTAACCTATACATGGAATTTTTTGAAACAAGGTTACGTAACACAATCCTCCCCAATAGAGCTAAATGGTTCAGATATGTTGATGATATTTTGTGTCTTATGCCCAAAAATGTAGATATACACCATTTCCTTGGAAAATTAAATAGCTTAGCCCATTCTATAAACTTTACTGTTGAGTTTGAAGAAAATAACTCATTGCCTTTTCTAGATGTTTTAATTATTAAGGGTAAATAATGAATTCAAATTTAAAATTTACAGAAAACCTACAAATAACTGTTCCTATGTCCACTATTATTCCTCGCATCAAGATAGAGTCAAACTGTCTGTTTTTCATCAATGTTTCTGAGAGCTTTACGAATTTGTAGTCCTGAGTTCATAGATGAGGAAATATCCAAAATTTATGAATAGGTAAAGATTTAAAGTACCCAAGAAATGTAATTGATAAATCTTTAAAAGTTGCTAGAAATACTTTTTACAATCCAAAAAGGGACAACCAGCCTTATTCAACTAAAAATATGTTGGTTCTCCCTTACCATGAAAAACTTGGTTGATATGCCTTCTCTTCTTAAGACTTTTAATATTAAAGTTGTATTCAAAAATCTTGATACAGTAAAAAAACTTTTGATAAAGAATTCCCCCCAAAATGCTGATGGATGTGTCTATAAGATTCCTTGTAAAATTTGCGATAAGTTTATTACGGTCAAACTGGTAAAAACTCTCGAACTAAGATTAAAACCACATAAATATAGCATTAGAACTGGACAAGATTCCAATGCTCTATTTATTCATGTAAGAGATTTTAACCATCCAATTGATTTTCAAAAAGTTGAGAAAGTAGTATCAAGCAAGTCCATGGTCGACAGGAATATAATTGAATCTTGTTTCATAAAAAGCAGTTTTGACAATAATATGAATATTTCCTTTGGTATATATAAATTAGATCCATTTATAATTAATAGAATTTGGGAAGAATTTAATAATACACTGGACAAATAATTTTTAAATATTCTTGGGTAGAATAGTTTGTGGGTGAGTTGTGCAAAGGACCTATCCAAGTTGGGTCGGCGCGCGTCAGGTGTTTAACCGTTGTGGGATCTGATAGTGAGGTGCTGGCCTGACCCCTTATATAGCTTCCTTGGATGCTTTACTTTCATAGTTCCTTGATAATGTGAGTAGTCACGAAAGCGCTTGGAATTTCTCTATTTTTTCAGAGTGGTTGTTTTGCATATATATATATATATATATATATATATATATATATATATATATATATATATATATATATATATATATATATATATATACATATATAATATATATATATATATATATACATTTATACAACAGAAGGAGAATATATCTTAATCATAACACTCACCAATTTGACTGGAGATTAAGGTGTATCATACTCATAAAACCTCATTGTCTATCTGTGAAAATAACTCTGGCCAGGTTACTACATAAGACTTATCTGAGGTTCCTGGAGCTGTCTTGTCCAGTCGTCTGATATCTCAAGTTATGCAGGAATGCACATCCAACAATTTCGCCTCCTGTTTGAGAGGTGTCAACCCAATTTTAACCTCTAGAACACGAAAAATTCTTCCCATTATACACTACCGTTAGTGTCCAATTCAAACAAAATGGCGAGTGTCTTCTGCGCAGACGCAGGCTTTCCGTTTTCTATGACATAATATTATTAAATACAATATGGCCATCTATTTACATATAACTACTGTATTTCTGGAAAATATGTACAGTATTTTCCACAACCAGCTAGTTGACTGACAACTTGGGCGGGGTGGAAGCATACGTGGACGACTTAGTCTTATTTAGTGACAACTGGGAACAACAGTTGACACGCCTCAGAGCATTGTTTGAAAGAATGCCACATTACAACTTTACCGTCAACTTGGCTAAGTGTTATTTTTGGCAAGCCAGGTTTACATATCTCGGTTTTTACATTGGCCAAGGTGAGGTTGCTGCGATTGATGCAATGGTTAGTGCTGTCTTATCATTTTCCATGCCACAAGATAGGGGGTCCAGTTTTTTTTATTTTTTATTTTATTTAATACTCAGGTACAAAATAGATATGGGTGCATAAAATAATATGTCAACGAGATACCAGGCACTAACAAGATTATTGTTATATAATAAATAAGAAAATCAAAACACTGGAAAATATAAAGGCTGTATAAAAAAAAAACTATGCGACAAAAACGAGCACACAAAATTACACACATACACAAGCAATCACGTATTATACAACATGATAATACATCTGGCATATAACTAGGCATGGCTTCCGCCTGCCAACACACAACGTATCCAAGACTTAATCTAAGAACTCAGGTGTCTTAAAGAGCACAACAATACGTTAATTTGTGCGACTACCACGGGGTTATTATCATTGGCTAAGGATAGGCATTACAGTTCAAAGGTGGAACAGGATGACGCTACAATTCACAACAATGAAAATATCTAATATTTACACTGTGATATTTGACATCTCAAATAAACACAAACAAAAGACAATGTAAGCAGCTATAAGTGAACTTATACACAGACGAGAGGCAAACATTGAAAAATACTGCTTCCACATATAGTTCAAGCTCCATCACAGCTTACAGAAAAACAAACACTTGCATAGATACATATACTATTGAAAAGCACACGAACACAGCATAAAGTATAAACAGAAAAAAGAAAACGTTCAACTGTGCTAGGAAGCACACCATATACAAAATGTACACCAATGACTTGTATTGAGGCATAAATGACGAAAAACATTCCTCAAAGTTGTATATACAAAGCCTTTAGATATATCGTCGTCACCATTACATAGGAGACGCACATAAACACGGAGATTACAAAACATTCACGCACTTGACAAACACAATTAGACACAGCTGACCAGCCCGTTAGATTACCCACTGAACACTCACAACTATCTCAAATTTCGTAACTCCAAGGCTTTATATTCAGACGGGAAGTCTCTCTCCCATCTCCCATCATATACCAACCTATTTCGACATTTTGTCCTATAAATCGTCCCCGCTAAAACCCTAATTCTACTGTTACCATCAACGTGCCTCATAGCCCATGACACGAAAATATAATCGGCCACAACGTACGACACCGCACGTTGTACACTCAAGTCAACCCCACCTACATCAAAACTCAACGCCCGGAGTACCGACAAACCTCCCCCCCCCCCACCAAACGCAAAATCCTACTGAACCACTCTCGTACCATACCTAAAGTCTCACAGAAATACACAACGTGAAAAGCAGATTCCTCCATCCCACACACCGGACAACCCCAGTCTTCCCCCAAACGCCTATTATACAACACCACCCCGGATGGCAAGATTTCATGTAAAAATTTAAAAATCACTTCCCGTACTTGAGCAGGTAGACGCAACTGTTGAACTCGCCTCCATATATCACCCCACGCATACATGGGATACATTCCTTCAACTCGCACCACGACTACCTCCATACCCGCCCTTTCTAAGGTACATAATTTTACACAGCGCACGTCCCTCATGTGCAATAATATGCGAAGCATCGTGTCGCACCTAATTAAATTCCTCCCTCCCCACCACCTGCGCAGGTCGTGATACAGTTCGCTTAACCCACCATACATCCCACCCAGTCGGAGAAAATGACGCTTCACGTAACATGCCATGACATGAGCCTCTAGAGGAATGAGACCCATCCCTCCCTGATGCATTGGTGTCTCCACCACCGCTCTTGTGAGCCAATCGCAACCTGAACCCCACAAAAATCGATAAACTCTACGCAAAAGACGTTTGACGTCCCCCTGCAACAGAGGATACAGTGCAGCAACATGCCATACTTTGCTATAAAGCAGGACATTAATGACCACCACCCTCTGATGCAGGGGTAAATGTCGCGGCCATATACTATTTAAGCGCCCCAAGACACTATGTACAACCCTCCCCGAATTACACACCCTCATCTGATCGACCTCCCGCATATAATAAACACCACATATAGTGATACGATCAACCACAGTCCACCCGTCTGCATCCACCCCATCCCCCACCCACTCCCCAACTCCATAATCTTCGATTTTTCTCTATTAACACACATCCCCGTAGCCTTGCCAAATATGTCAACAAGTCTCCCAACAAAACCCAATTGCTCCTGTGAATGTAATAACACAGTAGTATCATCTACATAACCCACAAGGGTCGGTCGACCACTACTCGGACCCCACGATGTCTCTACTCCCCGTCCACAAACAGCCCAGTAAAAAGGGTCCTGCATACATGCAAAAAGCATTTGAGACATGGGGCATCCCTGGCGAATGCCCCTGCTCAAGTGTACAAAAACACCTAACTTGCCATTAACTTGTACTTTAAATCCCGCTCCATTGTACAATGAACGGGCCCACATGATGACCTCATTTCCAAAACCCTGCCATCTCATAAATTTCCACAGAACCTCCCTTTCCACACTATCAAAAGCGGCTCGCCAGTCTAAAGCCAAAACACCACCCCCACCCCTCACCCCGCATTCCTCAACAAACTCCCTGATATTCCCATGACCATCATACATTGACCTACCTGGCACGCCAAACTGACTCTTATGGATTACCGTATCAAACACTTTCTTAATTCTATTCATCAAAATTTTCGCATATAGTTTATAGTCACTACGCATCAACGATATGGGACGGTAGTCCTTAATCGCTAACTGCACATCACATTTCCTAACTAAGACCAACACTGCCATACGCTGAGACAGACCTAACACCCCCCCTCCTTCATCGCATTGAGTAAACGAACCATAAAAGTCCGTATTACCTCCCAATGTTTGATATAAAATTCACAAGGGATGCCATCAATGCCTGGAGCCTTCGCCTTATTCATTCCTTGTAGTGCCTCCCACACCTCTGCCTCAGATATAGGCCCACCCATGAGAAGGCGATCATAATCATTTAACTTGCATTGTACTCCTCTCCCCAATTCCTGTATCGCATGCTCACTCACGTCTTTATTTTGCATCGGGAGCTTCTCCAAGTAGGACATAAAAACTTATCCCCTCATTTTTTTTAAAGACCTGCCCCTCCTAACCCGTCAACTTCATCCTGCACCACAAAAACTCACAATTTCGCCGCTTTTGCCTTTGTGTCAAACTTCGTAAGACACAAGCAGACAGCTTGCACCCCACAAAGCCTCCTCCACCCACCCGAAATGGCACCCATCAAAAACCCTTTATTTTTCAATACCGGGTTTTTGTTCTTTAATACGTTGATTTCATCCACGGGGTAAACCCCAGATGCCTCCCCTCACATAACATTTCTAGATGACCCCCAGGTACCTCAGAAAACCTACTCCAAGTGAGTGGCCTCCTTACCCTGATGCAAAAAAAAATCCTTATTCGGGTTTCAAAACCCTCATTCCACCTCTACTAAACCCCACCCCCCCCGGAGTTACTCCCATAGACCCCATAAGCCCCGAAAAATTCCCATCATCTGACTTTGTAGCATCCTCGTATTTTTTTCCAGTACCCTTTTAAAAAACGTTTCGGAGCCCCCCATCGAGCTCTACAAAAACCCCCTGGGGGAGGGTGGAGAAAAAAGACATTCAACACAGCACATTGTTTACACCACCTGCCAAGAACAAAAACCCCCTTCTAAACATGTTTGCATGCCCCTATGCACAAAAGTGGTTTCCCAACCCCCAAGTCACTCCTCTGCATCACTACCAACCCAGCCCAACAACAAGTCACCCAAAATAACGAACAGAAACCCCCCCCCCCCCCCCTCAGTTCAATGTTTTAACGGCGCACCCACACGTTCAATCACCCCCGACCCTGAAATTTTCTGGCAGGGGACCTCAAAAGTATACTGAACATCTCTAACAAAAGTATTTTTAATATTAACCATGTTCAGCCGGCCCATATACCCCTAAAAAAAACCAACCCTTCTTTACCCCAATCCCCCCACGCTCGCACCAGCGACCCTCCCCCCTTTTTCCCCCAATATCTCACCAAAAAGGGGCGGGTCGCTATTATCAACACAGCCACTCCCCTTTTCAGACGCTGGAGAGTCACTAAAATGTCAAACCATCCATCTAAACAAAATTCCTACTTAAGGGTTTTGTTCTTAAAAAACAACATCCCCTGCAAAAAAATTCAACCCTTCACAACTTGCACACACTTTTGACGATTTCAAACCATTAACATTAATAGTTACACAACTAACTGTGTTAAAGGGGGCTTTTTCCTCTAGGGGCCACCACTCCCCTTTTTCTCTTTGCGTCGGCAAAACCCCAAAGGGCCCCCCCGCATTTTTTTGGCAATCCCCGTGATATTACCGCTGTCCTGGGGCTCGTGGGGACCTCCCCCCCCACCTGGATTTCCCACCCCGTCTTTTCCCTGAACGGTTCCAGGGGTCAAGAATCATCGGGGGTCGGACGGGGGGACCGCACCCTTTCCCGAAAAAGCATCTTCAGCATGTCAGTACTTGGAGGTTCTCCTTGTAATTCTGCTTCAACATATGAACCCCGGGAAAAAATCTCCAATCTTTAACTTTAGCAAGATCAGCATCATCTAAAACGTAATCTTCCCTCATCGAAACTTCAAAAAGGACACACGGCACGAATAGATCTGCATGCTAAAAGGGGCCTCAAAGCGAACAATATTGGCCTCCATATCACCTGCCCTCTTTCTAGAGGGATTTTACGGGTCACATGTTTCACCTCGTCAAGGAGGGGAGTCCCCGGTAGAGTCACACAAATGACTCTAGTAGGGTGCCGTAACCCAGGCACTCCATGATGTCAGACGCGGCGAGTCCTAGACAACCTCTTCTTCTGGAGCCTGACGGGGCACCTCACCATCAGAACGACGACCACGCCCCGAGGGCAGCTGGCGCTGAACACATTGAGCTGCTATGTGATCCAAAGCACCGCAGAGGCAGCAAGTTCTTCTCTGTCCAGAATACATAACGTACACCTGGGAACGAAAATCCTCCAGGTGTATGTACGAAGGAATCGGCTGACGCAGGGACATTTTCACCGTAAATGACCCTGCGGAAAGCAGGGGTAAGAGCCTATGGAGTGAGGAGGTCGAAAGAGCAGAGGTGGTTTTGGAGACGTGTGTTACACAACCAGTGGAAACGGGGGGGGGGGAGGGAATATCGCTGTCAGAAAGACCATTAGGTACTACAGATCCAGCCCAAGAAGGGATGTTGGAGGCTGTGCTGAAGGATTTTTTGGAAGAGTCGGAGCATGTTGAGGGTGGTGACGTGAGGCTAGGTGATGTCAAGGTGATGGACGAACAGAAACGGAGTAAGGAAGACTTGAGTGAGGTTCGAATGGAGAGCAATGTGGTGGTGGAGGTTCTCAAGAAGATGTGGTTGAAGAAGATATTTGTGTAGAGGGTAGCTCCCGCAAGAGATCAGCGGGGGCATTAGACATGGACGAGGTCCTCACACCAGCACAGCAGCCTGGGAAGAAGATTTGGGCAGCTGTGGTGGAAATGGCGAGACCTGGAGGAGGAAGGGGCAATGGGGAGACCGGCTGGAAGGGACAGGGAGGGGTTGGAGGGCAGGAATGAGGGATTGATAGAGATGGACCGAGACCTATGAAAGGAGGACCAAGCAAGCCTCAGCGGCACAGGGGTAAGCCGCCTTTCTAGTAAAATTCAGGTGTGTAACTTTCAATGTAAACGGTCTTAAAACCGAGGTCAAGAGGGTATGGTTAGAGTGGGTTTTAAGGAGATTTAGTATTGATGTCTGCTTTTTGCAGGAACATAACCATAGGTTAGGATGTGAGTTGTTGTTGAAATGTTATAGGTTGTTTACCAGTGATGCTTTGAGGTTGAAATGAGGTGTGGCTGTGGCGGTTAAGGAGACTAGTCCTTTGTGTATCCTGGGTTGGGAGGAGGGGGTTGGGAGGAGGGGGGGGGGAGGATTGTCAGGGTGGATGGGTTTTGGGGGGCCAGGAGGGTTTGTTTTGTAGGTGTGTACATGCCAGCAACTAGTAACACTAGAGTGAAAGTGGATTTTGTACGTGATGTTTTGGTATATCACTTGAGAGGTTTACCTGCTATTATGGTGATTGGTGGGGATTGGAATTGTGTAATTAGGAACGGTGATGTGGTTCCGAGGGGGGCGGGTTTTGTTTTCGGGGTTCTGAGAGATGTTTTGCGAGATGTAGGAGTGGTAGATGTGGGGAGTAGGGGATATGGAGTGGAGCACACTTTCATTCGTAGGGGATATGAGGCATGGTTAGATAGGATTTATGTTAGGCAGGGAATAGGTGTGGAGAGGGTGAGGATTATAGATGTGGGTTTTTCTGATCATCGTGCTGTTATAGCAGATTTGAGGGTAGATGGTATAGTGAGAGTTTATGCGGGATACTGGAAATTGAATGTGAAGCTACTTAGGGACAAGGGTGATGCTACAGGATTTGAAGATTGGTGGAAATCCTTTTGGGAGACTAGGAATGTGGAGATGGATTTGCTGGATTTGTGGGAAATGAGGGCTAAAGTTGGAATCGCGGATTTTTTTAAAGTACGGGGTAAGGAGATGGCGAGGTGGAGCTATAGTCTACAAAATTATCTTGAAGGTCAGTTAAATGACTGTTATGCAGAAGAACGGGTGGGGCGGAGTGAGGACATGGAACGTTTGCGAAATAGGTTGGCAGAAATTCACAATGAAAAGTTTGAGGCAATTAAAGTTAGGGCCGGGTTGGAGGATGTTTTAATGGGGGATAGGCCATCTGGTTTTGTACTAAGGAGGTTTAAGGAACGGCAGGCGAAAACCGCCTTGGCGTATATTGAGGCAGGTACAGGGGGGGGGAGGGTTTGAGGAGGGTCAAGGCCTATCCACCACGGAGAATATTAGTTTGTATGCCGATTTTTGGTTTAGGGAGAAATGGAGGAGGGTTGGCGGGGGAGTGGGTGAGGGACGTTTTAGGGATGAAGGGCTTAATAGGGTATTAAGTGAGCAGGACAGTGACAGACTCGAGAGTAGCATTAGTGTAGAGGAGGTGGAGGAGGCAGTTTTTGGGCTGTCCCAGGGTAAAACCCCAGGCATAGAAAGCATACCAAATGATTTTTATAGGTGTCATTGGGGGAGTGTATGGCATTGTCTGGTGGGGGTTTTGAATTGTATGTTAAGTAGGGGAGGATGGGAAAATCACAAAGAACGGGTGTCACGGTTTTAGTGCCGAAAAAAAAGGAATGCCGAGTTTTGAATGATTACCTTGCGATTACGTTAATGTGCTCGGATTACAAGATTTTTGCCAAGATTTTGGGCAACAAAATGAGGAAAGTGTTAGGTTAGTGTTACATAGGGGGCAGTTGGGAATACCGGGGAGAAGGATGAGGGATGGACATGGTTTTATTAGGGATTTTCTAGAGAGTTGTAAAGGAGGGGGAATACTAGGTTTAGATTGGGAGAACGCATATGATTGCGTGGACAGAGATTTCTTAGGGGTTTGCTTAGAGAGGTTGGGGTTTTGGGAGGGGATAGTGAGGTGGGTGAACACTGTATGCTGAGGCGGAGGTGAGGGTACAGGTCAATTGGAGGTTGGGTGAAAGTGTACCGATGGAGAGAGGTTTGAGGCAGGGCTGCCCGCTGTCGCAGCTGCTTTTTGCGTGTGTGCAGAATCCTTTTTATGAGTCTGTTGAGAGGGTGATGGACAGACAGGAGATGGAGGGGGGTGCAAAGGGGGCATCGTTGGGTATGTGGATGATACTACTGTTTTGCTACGGGGTAAGGAAGAGTTAAGGAGGGTGGGTAGAGTAATTCAGTTTTTTGGGATGAATACGGGGATGCGGGTTAATACCGTGAAATCAAGGTTACTAGAGGTGGGTAATTGGATAGGGGGGGGGCTTGTGGATGGGGTTAGGATGGACAGTGGTTGATAGAATCAGGGTATGTGGGATATGGTATATGGCAGAGGTGCAGGCATGCAGAAGGGTAAATTCGGAGTCTGTCATGGGTAAGGTTTTCGGTAGACTAGAAGGTTTAAGTGCGAGGGACCTAGCTTTACATCAGAGGGTAGTGGTGGTAAATTCACTTGTCTATAGCAAGGTATGGGGGTTGGCAGAGGTTTTCCCTTAGAGGTACAGGACATTGTGGAAATGCAGAGGAGGGTGCTAAAGTTTGTGTGGGGATTTGGGAGGGCATGGTTAAGTAAAGAGGTAGTTATGATGGATGTTTGAAGAGGAGGTTTAGGTTTGTTGCCTTTAGGACTGAGAGTAATGGCTATATATATCAAGCGGAGGTATATTGGGGAAGGGGGTGTGAGGGGAGCAAAAGTAGGAAGAGTTATGGGGGAGGCACGTAAATGGTGGAGTGGAAAGGAATTGAGGTTTTGTGAAGACATGTTGAGATTTTTATTGACAGTGCAACAGGTGGATAACATCAAAGTGAAAAGGTTGGTGAGGGTAGTGAGAGGTCAGGGAATTATGCAAAGGGTAGCCGTGTATCCAACGTATGATTGGGGGGTTATTTGGAAAGATTTTAATAAGCTTAGGATACCGGCTAGAGTAAGAGACTTAGTGTATCATTTTATCATGGGGTTTCTGGCCTCCAAGGAGGTGTTACGTTGTATGGGGTTTGTGGAAGAGGCTTTTTTTCAGTTTTGTGGTGATATTGAAACAGCGTTTCATATGGTCTTCTTTTGTACCTCCTTGGTGGGGGTGAGATCATGGATGGGTGGGGTTATCAGACTGTTGGGATGGGTCGTTTGCCGCTTTTAAGGGCTTTACTACTAGATGTAAAGGGAGTGCCTAGGGATGTGGGAAGGGCTATAATGTATATCATAGTAGATTATCTGGATATCTCATGGGGAATGAGGGGATTAAGGGGTGAAACGAGGTTAAAAGCGTTGGCGAAGTGTAGGAATATGCTGGTTTATGGGGCGTCCTGGGAAAAAAGTTTCCCGGAAGGTTATAGGAACCTCACTGTGGGTTCCCTTTGTCGGGGTCCCTGAGGAAGGACAAAGGGGTGGTCTCCTTATGGAGGATGTAAAGGGGGAGTGGGTTTTTTTTTGTTTTCCTCTGGAGTTTGTGGTGTGTAAGAGGAAGGTAGTAACAGTTTGGTATGGATGGTACGCTATGTTTCACGAGAATGTTTTGTCATAGTGCCTACAAGGTTAAATTTTTAAGCCTGATGGTTATGTTCACTGTGTTTAAAATTCCTTGATAGCCAGGATACCGAGCCCTTACTATCTCGTTTTTAAGGTTTCAACAAAAAATTCTCTGAGGTACATGTTTTGTATTATGTTTAACTTCTAATGTTGTATGTGGTAATTTGTGTGTATGTATAGGTCTTGGGTCTATACCATGTTTATTACGGGGTTATACCAAAAGTCTTGTCCACAAGATTTTCGGTTTATATACATAAGTGGAAGGTTTAATTTATGTGTAGAGTTTGGTTTTAAACCCTTTTGATGAGCCGAGGTTTTTGTTATAAAACCTTGTTTTGGGTTATTTTATTATTGTATGTTACATGTATGTTGTTCTGTTTTCTGTACCTAAATTATTGTACTTGGGGGTTAACATATTAATAATATTCAAATACTGTTTCTCTATGGTTATTGTGCATAAGGAATCATACGTTCCTTCCGAATTCCTGTTGGTTAGGATCTAATGTAACATAACTTAACCAATACTCTGTACCCTGTCATAGCGGGTATGTTAGGTTTTGTCTTGTTTTATAGTTGTTATGGTAGCTTTGGTGAGGGTCTTTTTACTTTACTGACATGATATATGTAGTACATATATTGTGTGTTAATGGCGGTTATGGTTTTAGTCATGTGTGACAATTTCAACTTTAGTAACCTTGTGATGTTGTAGATTTGTATGATGTTTTTGTTGTAATAGGTTATGACAGGTACTCATTTATATTGTTAAACCATGTAATGTTTCATTTCGGTGTGTTTGCTTACAATGGCGTGGCGGCGCCTATTAATGACTGTTATACTTTAGTGAGGTTTGTCTTAGCGTGTATTGTTTCCTACAACAGGATGTTGTTATAATATTTGTTACATCCAGGAATAACCTGGTACTAGTAGCGCAAAAGACTGTTTTTGTATTCCTGTATCATTATTATGTATCCTTTGTACTTTTGTAAGGTTTTAAATAAAAAAAATATAAAAAAAAAATATGTGTTGCTAGTGACTTGTCCGTCCTTGGTGAGACAGCCAGACAGGCATTACCATAAAGCAGCAAGTTGTGCCAGGAGCTGTTGTTTGAAGAAGCATCGTTGACTTTCTTCAGAAGGTCAGTGAATTTGCTAGCAGCTTGAGGGCGAGCTGCCCTCAATAATATATATATAATATATATATATATATATATATATATATATATATATATATATATATATATATATATAATATATATATATATATATATATATATATATATATATATATATATATATAAATTCATGTTTATAATTAGCTCTTTACAGTATTGTTGTTAATTGTTGATAAATTATTGATGGAGACAGCGGTGTACCGAGCTACAATGTTGTGGGTGATTCGATATCTTAGGGCTCTGGTGGCCTGGTGGCTAACACTCTCGCTTCACACGGCGAGGGCCTGGGTTCGATTCCCAGCCAGAGTAGAAACATTGGACGTGTTTCTTTCCACCTGTTGTCTGTGTTCCCCATCAGTAAAATGGGTACCTGGGTGTTAGTCGACTGGTGTGGGTCGCATCCTGGGACACTGACCTAATTTGCCCGAAATGTGGAGCATAACAAGGGAGTTTCTATATAGTAGTATATCATTGTTGTCAGCTAGGACTGTATACCTTGTACATGTACTTGTAGTAAATAAAGATATTATTATTATTATTATTATTATTATTATTATTATTATTATTATTATCTAGCAGTGAGGTATGCTGGCTAGCCCCTCCTAACCACTACATACTTTTAAGGCCACTCCTCTACCACCATGTTAGAGTGGAATGACAGACATCTACTGTCAGCCATCATAGACTGCTATACTTGTACAGTCATCACTGGAGAACTCTCGAGTCATGCTCATCTGGAAATATGACTACCACTGTGTCGCCTCTACTACACTAGTTATCTGTGGCACATTTCTACAGTGACACAGACACTGGATAAAATCTGCATATTTAGTGTGCTTGGCACATGAGTGACTACCGACATGTAACACATAGTGTGGCCATGTGTCATGTCAGTTTTTTTTATTTATTTTATTTAGAATGACAGTACATATACAGAGTACATACAATTATTAACATAGTACATCAATAAGGTACAAAGATAGACAGTAATTTACTTAATGAGAGTACCGTACACAAACACCTTCAAATTTTTTTTACGATAAGGTATCTCGTATTTTCAATACCAATACCCAATTCAACCCTAATACAAAGTAACATAGCATGGTATTATCCATAATACCCCTTAAACTAAGCCCCCCTGTCCCGTGGCAACCCTCCCCCCTTTATCTGAGATAAAAGAAAGGAAGGATACGAAAAGTGTTCACAAACTATGCTTTAACCTAAAAGCAAATACATACAATTCAGTCCAAATATATCATTAACTTACAACACAAAGAACTTAACACATAAAACTCTAATTACACCAAAGGTCCTAAAACATAAACCAAAGCTACAGTATACTAGTTGCACATGTCTTACAGCATTTGCACATGAGAATACATTACATCAGTATGTACCATCGTTTACATGAAAACAGGTCCATATCACTCAAAAAAAATTATTTTGAACATACAAAGGCAAAATCCATGTACATAAAAGACACACAGTGTTTCAGGTAATAATAAACTATTATATCCCAAGAATTGCAAAGTATAATTACCCCCTGGAGTATGAACCTCAGAGGGAAACAGAGAATAATACAATAAAAAATTCTGATACCGTACATAAGGCCCATAATACATATGTAGAGCCGTACTACTACTAGCATTCAAAAACTATCCTGGCCCCTGAACATGTCAGAAAGTCCCCCCCCCAACCCCTGACCCAATTTTGCAAAGAATTACAGACCGAAAACTCCACATCATAAAAGTCTTTGAAAGGGTTATAAGAAGATTACTGCCCACTTAGATACCCATCAGCTGCACAACTCAGGGTAACATGGGTTTAGAACAGTTTGCTACTATCTCAGGCGACTACTGGATCACTATGACATGGTCATGGATGCATTGGAGGTCAAACGAAATACAGGAACAGTACACCACACCACACCACACTCACACACACACACACACACACACACACACACACACACACACACACACACACACACACACACACACACACACACACACACCCGACGGAGAGCCCATTGGAACCCCGGATGACATTCTCAATCTTTACCCCAGCCAATAGTTAAACCACGATAACCTACGGGGAAGGCTCCCTCCCACTGTGATCCATATATTTCCCTATTCCTGCAAACTGCCCTATAAAAAGTAGCTGCCAGTACCCGTTTCCTCGCAACCCAATTCCCATTCCCACACATACCCCACGACACGTACATAAAATCTACCATTCAATATGCCAATGCTCGTTGTGTGCTCTCTGGCACCCCTTCCACATCCAAAACGAGTGCTCTCAACACCGGTATGCCGCTCCCTCCCACTAGCCTCACTATCCTACTTATCCAATCCCTAACATTCCCCAAACATTCGCAAAAATACAGCGCATGATATGCCGTATCCTCGCCACCACACACTCCACACCCTCTCTCCTCTACTATTCACCTCGCCCGCAGGACCGCTCCTGATGGCAAAATGCCATGCAGGAAATGGAACATAACCTCCCGCACCCGAGGTCTGAGCTTCAACTTACGAAAACGACACCAAATATCTCCCCATCCATACATGGGGTATATTCCCTCCACCGGCACCACCACCCGGCTCCCAATTACTCTCGCCAAAACCCCTATGCGAATCTTGCCAGGCTCCCGTAGGACCATGAGGGTACACAGCACCTCCTCACATTCCCTCAACTCTGCACCCACATACCACCTCTGCACTCCCTCATACAGAAGCTTTAACCCGCCACACACCCGACTCGCACACACTCACTTCATAAGAAACACATTTTACCCAATGCCATAGATCCAATAACCCTAACCCCCCCTGACGTACCGGCAGCATTACCACCTCCCTCCTCAGCCAATCACGCCCAGAACCCCATATAAACCTAAACACCTGCTTTAAGATTCTTGTAATTCCTTGCCCCGTTAAGGGGTAAACTGCCGCCACATGCCAAACCTTACTGTATAGTAACGTGTTTACCACGATGGCCCTCTGCAACAATGTCAAATGATACGGGTGCAAACTCCCCAATCTATGCTGCATCCTTTCCACAATACGCTTTGAGTTCACCTCTCTCGACCGCACTTGATCTTCCATAAACCCTCCACTCCACACCAGCATCCCAATCCCCCTGCCAGTTCCAATTTCCCAACTTTAATAAGCATGATTTCTCCACATTAACCCTCATCCCCGTAGCCTCCCCAAATGTATGAATGACCTCTCCCACCTCTCTCAAATTATTTCCCTCCTGCACAAGTACCGTCGTGTCGTCGACATATCCTACAATCCCCGGCCCACACCCCACCTCCCCTGTTCCCACCCCCCTCACAGATATGTGCCTCAGTGAGTCTGTAAAATGGGTCTTGAACACAGGCAAACAGGATTTGAGATAGTGGACATCCTTGCCTGAGGCCCCGCCCCATACACACAGCTTCCCCTATGTGACCATTAATTTTCACATGCACCCGCGCCCCTCGATACAATGTCTTGACCCATTCCACAACTTCTTCCCCAAATCCCTGCTTTAGAAGGATCTGCCGCAACGCCTCCCATTCCACATGGTCATATGCTCCCTGCCAATCCAAAGCAAGTAAGCATCCCCCTTTCCCCCCAAACCCTCTACAAATCCCTTAAGACGTCCGTGGCCCTCGGCCATAGATCTGCCAGGCAACCCATATTGCCCTCCATATACGACATGCCCCACGACACATTTCAGGCGATTTCCCAGTATTTTCGCAGACAATTTATAATCCGCACAAAGTAAAGAAATAGCCTGATAATCCTTGAGGGTATTCTGGACCTCTCCCTTTGGGACCAGAACAACCACTACTCTGGCTTGTAACTTCCCCAACACCCCCTTCTCCTTCATGATATTCATCAACTCCACCAGGAATCCACGCATTAACTTCCAATTATACAGGTAAAATTCACAGGGTAATCCATCAATCCCCGGAGCCTTTCCCATACACATACTCACTAATGCTCGCCAAACCTCGCCCTCATCTATCTCCCCACCCAGCGCTACTCGATCACTACGCCCCAATGAACATGGCACTAGCTCGCAGACGCTATGCAATGCTGCACCTCCCACTGCACTACGTCCCAAATACTGCTCATACCATGCATCCGCATAACCACTCATCCCCTCAGTCGTCCTCAACACTTGCCCCTCACGATAATCCCCCACTTCAGAGTGGACGATTAACCTACCAACCTCAGTGGCCATCCGACATCGCTGCTGACCCTGTAAAACACACGCCGACGGTCGATCGCCCCATAACACCTCCTCAACCCCCCCCCCCTGCACACGCACCGCATTAAACCATTCATTTTGCAGCTCACGAATCTTTCCCTTCAACGTTTCTATCTCCTCTACAGGATATACTCCCCTGTGTCCACCTCTCCCATAGCAATCCCTCAACCTACCCTCTAGGTACTGAAGGAGCCCATATGATTGTTGCATTATGCGTTTCCCCTCCCTCATATAAAACTTACGTGTTCGTGCCTTAGCCACCCCATCCCACCACCCCAGTAAATCCTCTATGCCCGCCTTTCCTCACTGAGCTCTGCCCACAATGTCTCAAATCCTCCCTGCCCCTCCTCATCACCCAGGATCCTCGTGTTTAGTTTCCAATAACCCTTACACCTCCTGGCCAGCCCATCCCACCCGAGGTCTACCACAACTGCCCTGTGATCTGAATATTCCACCTCCACCATATGCAAGGACTTCACTCTTACCCACATTGTGATGTACACCCGATCTAGCCTAGGTTAAATCCGAGTAGGGATCAGTAACAAGTGGCGTTCCACAGGGATCAGTCTTGGGTCCGTTGTTGTTTATAATATATATCAATGATCTTGATGAAGGAATTACTAGTGATATGAGCAAATTCGCCGATGACACGAAGATAGGTAGGATAATTGATTCAAACGTAGATGTTAGGGAACTTCAGGAGGATTTAGACAAACTCTACTCTTGGTGAGAAAAGTGGCAGATGCAGTTCAATGTAGATAAATGCAAGGTTCTGAAGCTCGGGAGTGTCCATAACCCTAGCACTTATAAGTTAAATAATGTAGAACTTAGCCATACAGATTGCGAAAAGGACTTGGGGGTTATGGTAAGCAGCAACCTTAAACCAAGACAGCAATGCCTAAGCGTACGTAATAAGGCAAATAGATTACTGGGATTTATATCAAGAAGTGTAAGCAACAGAAGTCCAGAGGTCATACTGCAGCTTTATACATCATTAGTAAGGCCTCACCTAGATTATGCAGCTCAATTCTGGTCTCCATATTACAGAATGGACATAAATTCGTTAGAAAACATTCAGCGTAGGATGACTAAATTAATACATAGCATTAGAAATCTTCCTTATGAAGAAAGATTGAAGACTCTTAAGTTACATTCACTTGTTAGACGAAGAATGAGGGGAGACCTGATCGAAGTGTATAAGTGGAAGATAGGTATTAATAAAGGGGATATTAACAAGGTCTTGAGGATATCTCTCCAAGAGAGAACCCGCAGTAATGGATTTAAATTAGATAAGTTTAGATTTAGAAAGGACATAGGAAAGTATTGGTTTGGAAATAGGGTAGTTGATGAGTGGAACAGTCTACCTAGTTGGGTTATTGAGGCTAGGACATTGGGTAGTTTCAAATTTAGGTTGGATAAGTACATGAGTGGGAGGGGTTATATTTGAGTGGGACTTGCACATCGGAGCTTCTTTCTTGGGTGGCATTGAAAATAGGGCTGGTCAAATGTTTGTTAGTGGGATGAATTGTAAATGACCTGCCTAGTATGGGCCAACAGGCCTGCTGCAGTGTTCCTCCTTTCTTATGTTCTTATGTTCTTAAGTGTGCTCCACCTCCCATGCCCCACCCCCAAATACGTCACATAGACACACATCTCGTAGAAGATCACCTAGGGAAGTTGAAAAATGCCCTGCCCCACGCGGCTCAACGTCTGCCCAACGAATAACACAATTCCAATCCCCTCCCACAATAGCAACAGGTGGTAAAGAACAGAAAGAATAAACGAGCTCATCCCTCACAAAATCCGCTTTCAAACATGCATCACTCTCTGCGGGTGCGCACACACACACTAACGCCACTCGCTCGCCCATCCACCACCCATTCACTCTGATAATACGCCCCTCGCCCACCCTTCACTTCTACTAACCACAAATGGGCTCACCTCCCGGAGTAGGACTCCCACCCCTCCCTTCAAGCGTCCCGTCTGCATCACAAAAGCCCTATATCTATTCACCTCCAATACACACCCCACCTTGATATTGTGCTCTTGCACAAATACAACATCCACTCTATGCTGGCACAAGAAACTTGCAAACCACGCACGCTTCACATCCTCACACAAACCATTAATGTTAACTGTCATACACCTTAGGCCAGCTGTGGTTTCTTCCCCCTGTGCTTTGACACCTTCCTCACAACGCCACCATGTCCTTTCGGACCTCCTTTATGCATGTCTCTACTGGCAGCCTTAACCCCTCCCCGGTCCAGCTCCAGGTCCAAAATCCCCGAGGGACCACCACCATCCTCCTCCACCACCACCACCTTGCCGGTCCGCTGTGCCGGAGTCAGGACATCATCTGAATCCGATGTCACAGCCTCACGCTTGTGCGTGACTCAACCTGTTTCCATCCTCACCTCCTGTGATACCTCAAGATGAGCCTCCACCTCCACCACATGTCCAACCTTCCCACCCTCTGGGCACATTGCCCGGTGAGACACCACCAAGTCGATGGGCTCACTTTGCTGTACACACAGGTCTGCAGCATTCCTCACATCAGCCCTCGTCACCGACTCGCCCTCCCCATTGGACTGGGGAAACAGCGAGGTGAGCACAGTCTCTAGGACCTAGTCGATGGCTTCCTCTGCCGAATCATGCCGTCCCCCACCATCAGGCAAAATGGGTCCCACAGGGCCCCCAGCCACAGGGGCCATCAGGTCCGAACCCGCCATTGCCTCTGCTTGCTCCGCCTCCTCACTCCACAGACGACCAGGCCCACATCCTTCATGTAGCTCCAGAGCACGTCCAACTTGCCCAGATTCCCCTGCGGCAGTACATTCAGCACCATGAAGTCGAGTCTGTTGTTCACAATATGCAGCTTTGTGATCAGAACCGCCAAAACGCCTGCAGGTCCTGCGTTGCCCAGCATAGGACACCATGAGCTGAGTCCTGAAGGCCTCCTATATAACATATGACGGTATGGGGTGCCGTATCGTCATTTTCAGTGAAAACATACCCTCTGGGAATCCAACGTATGCACCTTCTTCCCACTTGCCGGGCTGTGCCAGGTGAACGGTCCCATAGTCCTTGAAAACATTGTGCATGTCCGTTTCATCAACCTCAAACGGTACAATATCGCACTCTAACCCATGTATAATGCCTGGAGACATCATGAAAGTGGACACTCACCATAGAATTGACGTCCACTCGCACATCCTGGTATTTCTCTACCAGCCTCTCATGTCGTGGGGGTTCAGAAGGAGATATGATGGTTGAAGGTAAACACACTTGTTGGATGGTAACGCTATGTATTGTCAGACTGTGGAAAGAGATGGGGGCCCAGTCTGCCATGTTACTGCCTGCTTGTATATCTAAGCACGGAGTGAGAGCAAGGCAGCACGTCTCACTCACTCATGCTGTATCACTCGGCCTAATAGGGATCTTCTATATAAACACAAGGATGGTACTATGACACTCAGCTAATCTATGCAACATATGTAAGGGGATCAGCAACTATGCTGACAGCTTGGTCATGTTACGTATGTCGTCTCGACATACACTACTATACAATAGGCTGAACAGGCAGGTGGTTCTGGGCTGATTCTATACAATAACAAAGACATATATAACTTAGAACTAATTGATGGTAACATAATGGATATTAACATAATAAGTTTTAACGTAATGGGTGATAATGTAATCACTTTTAAAGTAATGAGTTTCATTGTAATGCATTGCGACTTATAAGAATTGGATGGAATTGATCGATCGATCTGTATTCATGCACTCTATGGATTCTGAGGAAGAATAAATATATATACAAGGTGAAATTAACAGCAAAGGCGTCCGGTGCACTCAGATCATTACTGTCAAATTCTCAGAATACGGAAGGAACTTGAACACGAAAAAAAAAATTCTGAAAAAACTGATCAGTTAATAACAAAACACACAGTTGACAATTTCCTTCATCTCGGACATCTAATTATACAGACTATGTACATTTAAACCCAATTCTGCGAGGGTGAAGTTTACATATGCAGAATGGTTATCATCTCTTGGAGGATTGAATTCCTCTGCAATGGCTAACACATGCCTTGACTGAGGGAGATCTGAACGAGTATCTACAAAAGATACTTGTGGGTTTCTCATTACTTGTTGAGTATGCAAAGCATAGCGACATTCGGGTTGATTATCTGACTGAGCATTTGAGGTAGAGGGTACAGAGTCAAGAGGATTGTCAGCATCTGTCACATTAGTCTGGGTAGCAATATCATCAACATCGCATACTAACTTCATATGATCTGAATGTGATTCTTTGTACTTACCAGTACTAATTTCTCTAACCTTATACTTATTGCCAGTGATAAGTTCAACAACTCAATAAGGGTCAACAAACTTTTGATTGAGCTTAGGCATTGCGGATGTTTTGTTGAAATTGGTCAGCATTACTCTCGAACCTACTTTAACTTTTGATGGCTTAGAAAGAATAAACGAGCTCATCCCTCACAAAATCCGCTTTCAAACATGCATCACTCTCTGCGGGTGCGCACACACACACTAACGCCACTCGCTCGCCCATCCACCACCCATTCACTCTGATAATACGCCCCTCGCCCCCCCTTCATTTCTACTAACCACAAATGGGCTCACCTCCCGGAGTAGTTACTCCCGGAGTAGTTACTCTAGTAAATTCTACTGTTGATTTATGAAGTGTTTCACGAATTCTTCTAAAAACACTCTGAGCTATGCTGTTACTAGTTGCTATGAAATCATCAGGGTTATAATTGGGTTTCGGAGTGGAATATAACAACTCATAGGGTAAACGCTTGTCTACACCATACAATGCATAATGTGGAGTATCACCTATGGAAGCATTATAAGCAGAATTTATGGCACATTGAACATCTGGTATAACTTCATCCCAAGTTTCACTATTGGGGTTGATAGTGGCTCTCAAGACATCAAGTACTTTCTTATTGGTTCGTTCAGCTAACCCACTGCTGGCAGGATGATGAGGAACAATGGTGGATTTAGAGATCTTGTACAAAGTACACAATTTTTCAAGAATCTCATTACAGAATTCACCTCCATTATCTGTTACTAAGGACTTAGGGGTGGCATTACCTGGAGTTTACCTGGAGAGAGTTCCGGGGGTCAACGCCCCCGCGGCCCGGTCTGTGACCAGGCCTCCTGGTGGATCAGAGCCTGATCAACCAGGCTGTTGCTGCTGGCTGCACGCAAACCAACGTACGAGTTACAGCCCGGCTGGTCAGGAACCGACTTTAGGTGCTTGTCCAGAGCCAGCTTGAAGACTGCCAGGGGTCTGTTGGTAATCCCCCTTATGTATGCTGGGAGGCAGTTGAACAGTCTCGGGCCCATGGCACTTATTGTATGGTCTCTTAACGTGCTAGTGACACCCCTGCTTTTCATTGGGGGGATGTTGCATCGTCTGCCAAGTCTTTTGCTTTTGTAGTGAGTGATTTTCGTGTGCAAGTTCGGTACTAGTCCCTCTAGGATTTTCCAGGTGTATATAATCATGTATCTCTCCTGCCTGCGTTCCAGGGAATACAGGTTTAGGAACCTCAAGCGCTCCCAGTAATTGAGGTGTTTTATCTCCGTTATGCGTGCCGTGAAGGTTCTCTGTACATTTTCTAGGTCAGCAATTTCACCTGCCTTGAAAGGTGCTGTTAGTGAGCAGCAATATTCCAGCCTAGATAGAACAAGTGACCTGAAGAGTGTCATCATGGGCTTGGCCTCCCTAGTTTTGAAGGTTCTCATTATCCATCCTGTCATTTTTCTAGCAGATGCAATTGATACAATGTTATGGTCCTTGAAGGTGAGATCCTCCGACATGATCACTCCCAGGTCTTTGACGTTGGTGTTTCGCTCTATTTTGGGGCCAGAATTTGTTTTGTACTCTGATGAAGATTTAACTTCCTCGTGTTTACCATATCTGAGTAATTGAAATTTCTCATCGTTGAACTTCATATTGTTTTCTGCAGCCCACAGAAAGATTTGGTTGATGTCCGCCTGGAGCCTTGCAGTGTCTGCAATGGAAGACACTGTCATGCAGATTCGGGTGTCATCTGCAAAGGAAGACACGGTGCTGTGGCTGACATCCTTGTCTACGTCGGATATGAGGATGAGGAACAAGATGGGAGCGAGTACTGTGCCTTGTGGAACAGAGCTTTTCACCGTAGCTGCCTCGGACTTTACTCTGTTGACGACTACTCTCTGTGTTCTGTTAGTGAGGAAATTATAGATCCATCGACCGACTTTTCCTGTTATTCCTTTAGCACGCATTTTGTGCGCTATTACGCCATGGTCACACTTGTCGAAGGCTTTTGCAAAGTCTGTATATATTACATCTGCATTCTTTTTTTCTTCTAGTGCATTTAGGACCTTGACGTAGTGATCCAATAGTTGAGACAGACAGGAGCGACCTGTTCTAAACCCATGTTGCCCTGGGTTGTGTAACTGATGGGTTTCTAGACGGGTGGTGATTTTGCTTCTTAGGACCCTTTCAAAGATTTTTATGATATGGGATGTTAGTGCTATCGGTCTGTAGTTCTTTGCTGTTGCTTTACTGCCCCCTTTGTGGAGTGGGGCTATGTCTGTTGTTTTTAGTAACTGTGGGACGACCCCCGTGTCCATGCTCCCTCTCCATAGGATGGAAAAGGCTCGTGATAGGGGCTTCTTGCAGTTCTTGATGAACACGGAGTTCCATGAGTCTGGCCCTAGGGCAGAGTGCATGGGCATGTCATTTATCGCCTGTTCGAAGTCATTTGGCGTCAGGATGACATCGGATAGGCTTGTGTTAACCAAATTCTGTGGCTCTCTCATAAAAAATTAATTTTGATCTTCGACTCTCAGTCTATTTAGCGGATTCCTAAAAACTGAGTCATATTGGGACTTGAGTAGTTCACTCATTTCCTTGCTGTCATCTGTGTAGGACCCATCTTGTTTAAGTAGGGGCCCAATACTGGACGTTGTTCTCGACTTTGATTTGGCATAGGAGAAGAAATACTTTGGGTTCCTTTCGATTTCATTTATTAGTTCTTCCCGCGATTCCTGACTCCTATAAGATTCCTTTAGCTTAAGTTCGATGCTTGCTATTTCTCTGACCAGTGTCTCCCTACGCATTTCAGATATTTTTTTTATTTATTATCACACTGGCCGATTCCCACCAAGGCAGGGTGGCCCGAAAAAAGAAAAACTTTCACCATCATTCACTCCATCACTGTCTTGCCAGAAGGGTGCTTTACACTACAGTTTTTAAACTGCAACATTAACACCCCTCCTTCAGAGTGCAGGCACTGTACTTCCCATCTCCAGGACTCAAGTCCGGCCTGCCGGTTTCCCTGAATCCCTTCATAAATGTTACTTTACTCACACTCCAACAGTACGTCAAGTATTAAAAACCATTTGTCTCCATTCTTTCTATTTTACATCTACTCCTCCTTTTTTCTTAGAGGAATAAGCCTTGTGCATACATCGAGTGCCACCGAGTTAATCTGTTCTAGGCATAAGTTGGGGTCTGTGTTGCTTAGTATATCTTCCCAGCTTATATCGGTTAGGACTTGGTTTACTTTGTCCCACTTTATGTTTTTGTTACTGAAGTTGAATTTGGTGAATGCTCCCTCGTGACTAGTCTCATTATGTCTGTCTGGGGCTCCACGCATACATGTCTGAACCTCAATTATGTTGTGATCTGAGTATATTGTTTTTGATATGGTGACATTACTTATCAGATCATCATTGTTAGTGAAGATGAGGTCTAGTGTATTCTCCAGTCTAGTAGGCTCTATTATTTGCTGGTTTAAATTGAATTTTGTGCAGAGATTTAAAAGCTCGTGTGAGTGTGAGTTTTCATCAGAGCTGCCTCCTGGTGTTATTACTGCAACAATATTATTTGCTATATTCCTCCATTTTAGGTGCCTTAAGTTGAAATCCCCCAGGAGCAAGATGTTGGGTGCAGGAGCTGGAAGATTTTCCAGACAGTGGTCAATTTTTAACAGCTGTTCCTGGAATTGCTGGGATGTTCATCCGGAGGCTTGTAGACTACCACAATGACTAGGTTTTGGTTCTCGACCTTTACTGCTAAAACTTCCACTACATCATTTGAGGCATTAAGCAGTTCTGTGCAAACAAGTGACTCTGCAATGTACAGGCCAACCCATCCCCCTTTTGCCTGTTCACTCTGTCACATCTGTATAGGTTTTAACCTGGGATCCATATTTCGTTGTCCAAGTGATCCTTTACATGGGTCTCAGTGAAAGCCGCGAACATTGCCTTTGCCTCTGCAAGCAGTCCACGGATGAAAGGTATTTTGTTGTTCGTTGCTGGCTTTAGACCCTGTATATTTGCAAAGAAGAATGTCATCGGACTGGTGGTATTGTTGGTACTGCTCGGGATTTTTTTTCCGGCATTAGCATCTGTATCTGTTGGTTTGGAGAGGAGGCCATCGACTGTGGTTCCACTCCAGGTATGACTGGATTTGGTGTACGATTTCTGCCATTTCCTGCCAGTTTTTTTTCCTTCCTGGCACTAAAAAACCTCTCCCTCTTGAGTGGCTGTGGCTACTCAGGTTTTCCCATGGCCTGGATGTTTTGTATCTTTTTGTCCCCTTTAGATGGTGTGCCTGGCAATTTAAGTTATAGCACACAGTCTTTCCTGTACTGAAGAGGTACACATTTCAGGGTGAAAAAGCTTACAGGAAGGGAGTTTGCATTTTCCTGTTGTCATATGGGCATGGCATTTTCTAGGGTGGTCATAGTTGCACGTCCCGTCTGTTTTTCCAGATTTCCCATGTCTGCAGATACCAAGTGCATAGTATGTGCACAGGCTTGTTTTCCGTTTGCCTTGGGTTTCTTTGACTGTATTCCCTGTTGGTGCATGTTTCCCTTTCTTATTCCTATCCTCCCTAGCACCAACAATGGAGCTCCCACCAGTTGTTTTTGGTAATATATCCTCACTATTGCTAGTGGAGTCCTCTTGTTTGCTATTTCCTGTGGTATTTCTAGTTTGCAATATTGGTTTTATTTTATCTATGACTACACTTGTTTCCCCACTACGGCTCCTGTCCCCTATGAGGTCATTTATATGTATTCCTTCCTGCGTATAATTCCCGACTTCCTGGACAAAATCTCCAGCTTCACCATTACTGTCTCCCAGGACAGCACCTCCAGCTTCACCATTATTGTCTCCCAGGGCAGCACTATCAGCCCCACATTTACTGACTACCAAGACATCACCTCCAGCTTTACAGTTTCTGACTACATGGCCAGTATCAAGGGCAGTACCATTCAGCCCAGACTTTTTATGTTCCCATCTGTTGTAGAAAGCTTCCAGGTTGTCTATGAAAGCAGCTTTGATGTTATCCTCTTTTAATACCCTTGTGATTTTAGTCCACAGATTTATCTCATTTGGGCATTCCCAAAAACACTTCCCTGTTTTAATACTGCTTGTAGCTAGTTCTTGGATATCTGCACAAGGGGCGTGACACAAATTTCCACAAAAATGACAATTTATCCATGTGGAAGCCCGTTTGTTCAATTGACTGCAGACTACGCAGGGCTTCATAATGATTTGAATGGTTGATTTACTGTAATTCTACTAGCAACATCTTGAATGTTCTATTAATAACCTCCTTAAATGAAGCTCTAGCTATTTGTATTTCTAATCCTTACTTTACTTGTATATTGGACAGCTTACCATGTACATTCCTTATTTATATTTATTGTTTGTGTTTGATAAGGGCGCCTACAACCCCATCAGACTTAAGAAATCGTAATGACACGATTGCAAATAAACCATACCCCCGGCCGGGATTGAACCCGCGGTCATAGAGTCTCAAAACTCCAGCCCGTCGCGTTAGCCACTAGACCAGCTAGCCACAATAAGATTCATCCAACTAGGTATATTTCTACACCATAGGAAGGTTAGTACAGGCACCTCTGTGACCACAAATGCAAGTTTTTACAGACGAATCTCCAGCTAGCGTGGCCGTGACGAACTCTAGCTCAAGTCCCTTCACTGCCGTCAACATGACTTAAGAAATCATAATGACACGATTGCAATCGTGGTCAACCCCATCTGTTCACAGTCTGCTTTATTGTCCAACGAATCCGTTTGAAACCAGTCAAGGGTTCGGACCAGTCGAGGGTTCGGACCAGCCGATCTGATCTGATCAGTGGGTCACTTATTTAAAACATATTGGTCGGTGATTTGGGTAACACCTGAAGGATCTACTTGAAATTATGTACCCGAGTAATATGTGATTTGATTGATACAAAAGTATAACTTGCGTGTTGAAGAACCGGTGATTTCTGGCAGCTACTACAATGACGAACGGTCGAGCCTCAACCCTTGTTTATCAATCGCTGTATCTAGCTTTTTTAGTTTTTTTTCGTCTCCACCACAATAAATGCTATATTGTCACTATAGTTGACTGGTGGAAATTTTGGTGGAAGGACGCTTTTTCTGTAGTAATAATTGCTTCTCGTTGTATGCCTGCAGATAATGCGTTCTTTAAATGCTTTAGCTACTGTCTCAGCAGTCTTATCTGCAATAGGAACTACCTCACAATATCTGGTGAAATGGTCTACCATAACACACAGATGTTTGTTGCCTTGGAGGGAACATTTAAAATTGGTTAACAAATCAAGGGCAACTTTTTCCCACGGTTCGCTAGTGGTTGGGTACACCTGGATTGGATTAGGACCATTGATATTTCCTTAATGTTGAATACAAACACTACATTTCTTAACATACTCTGAAATGTCAGTTGCCATACGTGGCCAAAAGTACTTCATTCTGGCTTGTTTCACAGAATGATCCATACCAGGGTGTGCAACATCTGGTGCATCATGAACTAGCTGCAGAGCTACATTCACTAGTGACTGTGGAATTACTAACTGGTAAACTCTTCTGCTTGGAGTACCCAACTCGGCTGTTCGATACAGTAATTCTTGACTCATTACAAAGTCACTAATGGGTGCTGGTGGCTTCACAGTCAGAATAAGATCTTCCTGGAGCAGGAATCGAATCACACCAGACCACATGGGATCTGTTCTTTGGGCATTCTTTACATCCTCGGCAGTAAATGGAGGATCTGCAGTTACTACACTAACGTGTCGAGATAAAGCATCTGCGACTACATTTGACTTGCCAGGTAAATGTTCAAAAGTGGAATTGAACTCTTCGATAGTCAATGTCCATCTGGCTAACCTTCCAGTAGGTTGTTTGTTCTGGAATAAAGGTATCAGAGGTGCATGGTCTGTCAAGACATGAACAGGGTACTGGTAAATAATGTCTCAGAAGTGCTTTAAAGACCATACTATTGCTAAGGCTTCTTTCTCTGTTACTGTATAATTACGTTCAGCCTTCGTAAGGACTCGGCTAGCAAATTCAACTGCGTTGTACTTGCCATCAGTCTTCTGAGCTAGCATGGCACCTATGCCAATTGAACTAGCATCAGTTGTCAGATAGAAGGGCTTAGTAAAATCTGGGAATTTCAAAATGGGAGCAGACGTTAGCTTTTCTTTTAGTGTCTGGAATGCTCTTTCTTGACGGAAGGTCCAAACGAAAGGAGCATCTTTCTTAAGCAATTCAGTTAGAGGAGCTGCTATTGAAGAAAAATTAGCAATGAAAGATCTGTAGAAACCTGCTAGACCCACAAAGGATCTTACAGCATCAGCAGTTTTGGGGGATGGAAAATTTAGTACTGCCGTTACTTTACTTTGATCAGTAGTAACCCCTCTAGGAGTGACTGCATGACCAAGAAACTTAATTTCTGGTCTGAAAAATTGACATTTAGACAGTTTGATCTTTAAATTGGCTTCTTCAAGCTTACCAAGTACTATATCAAGTCTTTTCAGATGTGTATCCACGTCTTCGAACATGACAATTACGTCATCTAAGTACACCATAAGTGCTTTACCTATAAGACCTCTAAAGATATTGGTCATGAGTCTAGAGAATGTGATAGGAGAGGATCATAATCAAAAAGCGATTTGAAGGAAGTGATAATGACCTGTGGGAGGGGAGAATGCAGTTAACTCTTGGCTGTCCTCGTGAAGAGGGACTTGCCAAAACCCTTGTAACAAGTCCAGGGTCGAGAAGACTTTGTTATCTCCGATGTTGCGTAAAAGATCACCCAGTACTGGAAGTGGGAAGCAATCTGGAATAGTTTTCACATTTAACTTCCTAAAGTCAATCACTGGGCGCCAAGTACCATCCTTCTTAGGCACTAGGATCAAGGGTGCATTCCAGGGTGAATTGCTAGGTGCAATAACTCCATCATCGAGCATTTGATTGATCAATTCTTCTGCGACAGCAACTTGGGAATTAGGCATTCTGTACGCAGGTATATAGATAGATCTAGTACCAGGTTCAAGTGGAATATGATGGGACAATAAGTTCGTTATACCCATCTTCTCACGTGGTAGGCAATGGCTTTACGACGTTTGTTCAACAGAGTCAACTAACGCTTGACTTCGTCTGGGAAGTCAGTGGGAGCTAAGTCTTTCTCCTCAACTGGTGGAATGGATTGATCCAGTGGAGTGGATGAGGTCTCCCCTGTTGAAATAGCACCGACCCTCTGGTCAGGTGGCACATCATCCTGTACTTGAACGGGGTAAGGATAGTGAACCAGGTCATCGAGATTGGTATTTGCTCTGAGACGAACACTGTGACCCGAAGTGTTAGCAAGGAATAAATGGATCTTACTGTCTCTTACAACGTGTAAGGAAAGTTCAACAAATAAACCCTTGACCTTGCAGGAATCACTGTCAACTAGGACGTTATCACCATCTGGAACACTAGGAACAACAACAGACACTCTAGTGAGAGCACTAGCCACAACAGAGACGTCTTTCTGCAGATGGCATGTGACATCAACAAGAGATGGCATTACTAGTTTCAAGTAATCGTTTTCCGACATGGCGTCCCCTGTGGAGAAACTACTACTTGGACTAGCAGACATTGCAAGGATAGGCTGAGCACTCAAAGCAGTCTCAGCATCCTTGGACACTTGAGGCAATACACTATCTTGCATATCTGAAGGTGTAGGTGGAACACAGATGCGAGTGACAGTTACTAGTGCCTGACCACTTTGGTATGCTACTGGAAAATGCATTGGCTTGTAAGGACTTAATCAGTACATCGTACTCTGCAGCTGTATGACATATCTCTGATCCAAGCTGGTAACCCAAAAATGGAACAATCAAGTCTTCAATTTGGGCATGCTGTCGGTAAGGGTCAAGCACAATGCGTAAGTCTCGCATGGAAGCAAATCCCAGTAGAAGGTCACCAGGGAAAGTAATCTGGTCGACAACAAGAAAAGCAGCAGTAAAGTCTCTACCTTGGATAGAAAAGGTGAGGGAAGTCACACAGAAGGGAACCAGCTACTCCACTAAGGGAGGTTACAGTAGTTGGTTCAACGAGGAGGACACGTCGTAACTGCTTCTCTTTAAACAAACTAGTCCAGATGATATTAACTTGCGCACCAGAGTCCATGAATAGAAGCTTGTACTAAAGGACCTATCACTTCGTTTGGAGTTATGTGCAAACAGAAGGGTGGGTTGTCATCGGAGAAGGCATGTTCCACTTCATCCCCAAATTCCTCTATGTCAGATACGTGTGAAGCAACATCAACAGTAAGGTTGTCATTCTCAAGACTGGCTAAGGCTTCATAGGAATTTTGAACTGGGATGGTGTACTCATTATCACCTACTGTCACGACTGGACGAGCAGACTGGGGCGCTCAGATTCCCCTGAATTGGAAGAACGAGGCTGGTTCTGGTTATTCTGAGAATCCTGATCTCTATTTCCTCTCCTGGCTCTGCGGTTGGAACGGCCACGGAAAGATCTAGAATACTGGAGGTTATAGAGAGCATTACACTCGGATGTGTCATGACCATGTATTCTGTGATAAGTCCAATAAGGAAATTCGGACTGGTACTTATCATCATTACGATGCCTCTTAGGGCGACTGTCAGGGCAATTTATGGCGATATGGCCACGGTAACCACAACTGTAGCAAGTTCTTTGACTATGGGTACTATACTTGCTATGAGTGCTATGGGAATGATGACTCTTAACACTAGCTTTGGATGATGATCATGAGTGATTTAGATTAGGAGTTTTGGTAGCACAAACAAGAGGAGGTACAGGAGTAGACAAAGTTGTTGACGTAGACTTTCGATAATGGAAGGTTCCCTTGGGACACAAATTTCGCACATGGATGAGAGCTGCAAGTGGTCCCATAGTAGCATTTAGAGGACTAGAATTGTACACATACATTGATGTTGGTGGCATTAGCTGTTTAATAACTCCGAATGCTGCTAATTTAGCAAACCCCTCAAGAGCTGGTTTATCATTGTCTTTAAGGTACTTGGAACTTTGACCTGCTTTAACGAATGAGGACATTAGGTTATTTAGAGGAAGAGCAAACTCATCTAATGATTCCTCTGGCCTCGGAGCTGTACACACTAATTCTTTAAGAACGGCAAAAGGATCAGTTTCTTGCACTGGTTCAAGATAGTTACGGATTAACTGCTCATAATCTTGCCACTTGGTTAGATCCTGAAAATCTTTCATACTAATTAAACAACTCTCTGATGGAGGACCATCTACTGAGGCATTAGCTCTAGCTCGAACAGCAGTAAATCATCCTTCTAGGTTGTCTGGGTTACCATTGAACAACGGCATAGCATCATAAGGGTCACGACTAAAATTGCGCAGGCTCGAAGTCTGAGTGTGTCTATTGTTGATAAGAATTACTCGAATTTTGGACTGATGCATTAATGGTTGTACTAGCAGCATGTGCTGAAGTATCGCTTGAGAAGACTTGAGACATGTTTACAAAATGTAAAACAAGAATTTAGAGAAATAAAAGAAAAATGTAACTGATGAACACACAACACAGTGAACTTAAATGGGATGAAATTACTTAACTATTCTGCATAAGTAAATAAAAATTGACAGGTCACACTGTAAGCAAGGAAACTCACACTCACAAAAGAAAATACTCAACTGAATAAACAACACTTTGAAAATCAAGAGAACTTGTACTTACTCAAATCTAATTTACTCAACTTTACTTAAATTGAATTAATGCACAGTGAGTTGTCTTACTCTCAATGCAATAAGGAAATACAACAATAAATGATGAATAAAAAAAAAATGTTAAAATGGACTCAATAAAGCTTGTGCAAAATTAAAGCAAACTGGGAAACAATTCACTAAAAATAAAATAAAATGGCACACAAAGAATAAAATTATGCACAGAAAAGAGCAATGAACTGCACTGAAATAAACTGTAGCAATATTGCAAATAACAATTGCTAATCAAAAGTACTGCACAACATACATAAAATTTCTGCAAGAAAAATTTTAATGGCAACACAATGTTTGCAAAAAATTATTGCAAAATGATCAATGTGCAATGATAAAAAAATTACACACAATAAGAAAAATACAGTTTACAAGAAAAGAAAATATATCAAGGAATGAACTGAGTGAACACTTTAACTCTTAATTGCAGCTTAAGCAACACTTACTGAACAAGCAAAAGAATGATTACTTTTAAAAGAAGAACTTAAAAATTGCACTAAGAGTGAATTTGTTCAATGAAACATGAAAATAATAGGTGCAAACACATTAACATACAGTGATGCAGAACACAACACTTACAGTGATGCAGAACACAACACTTACAGTGATGCAGAACACAACACATCAATATAAACACAATACTAGAATTTTCTTGCTATGAAACTTGATGTGTGAAAAATTGGAAAATAATTGTCTTGCTTGAACAAAATAATGGCACTATTGTCTATGGAAATAAGACAAATTAGACACTGGTTAAATGAAAAGAATTAACATAAGAATGTTCAACACACAGAGAAAACAAAACAAGAATACACAAATGCTGGGAGAAAAATTATAACAGACAACACTGAGTTGTGATGCAGAATACAAGGTAATAAATTACTGAATTACTTCACTGCAATACTGTGAACACAAGGTAATTGTGAAGTGTAACACAAGTTCTATACTGCTTATATGTTGCACACAACAAGGAAAAAACACTAGGTACTTACTTCAAATATATAAAAAAAAAGAAGCACAACACAATAGACATAAAATAATAACACTGAATTAAGAAGAGAAAAAAAATATTGCAATCAGTATATAATAAACACTGAGTCTAATCAAGAGTTACTGAATGTCACTAAAAAAATCACTGGAAACACAAAAAAAGAAATGTCTCAACACTCGCAAATGTCTCTATGAAAAAATATTATCGCTGTAGCAGCGTTGTTGACTGAAGTGGGGTGGAGGATGGTGGTGGAGGATGGTTATGTTGTCTCGTGGCTGGCTCGCTGCTACTCTCCACGTGATCGTAGAATTTTACGCTTAAATCGACGATGGACACACACAGGAGGCTTTAATGATGGTGCCACTGACGATAAAACACACTCTGGCTCTTGACCCCTATGTGGTCCTTAAAATATGGTGCTAGAACCCGTAATAAGGATACAAAACAGTGGTAGTGAGTGAGGTGGAGCGGTGATACACCCCGTGGTGACTGGGCCTATGGGATGAACAGCATAAGCCTCACTGGGGACACCCTCACTAGGCGCAAAAATATTCTAAGCTGGGCTGGCTTAAAACAAACCCACAAAATACCACAACACCACAGGGATGATAAAACACTCAGAATGGCTAGAACTTGAAGCACAAAGCGATGAAGAAGACTGTACAGATGCGGTTTGCTTGAGTACTGGGTTAAGACACTTGGGTTAGTTGCTGGCTGGCTTTGCTTAACCCTTCACACAGAATGGCTTGATAACTTGATAATGATGAGCACAGCAGGGGTGGAAAGCTGGCTTGGCAGACAAGGCTGGATGGTGTAAGGCTAGGCTGGACTGGACTTGGTCTGACTCCCCCACCACAGACTGTCGTGCTGGCTTGGCTTACTTTGCAAACTCAGGTCAACCCCTCGGGAGTGATGCAAATAAGCAGATAAACACTAATACACAGAAACTGACCAGTGAATAATGTAGAGGCTGGTAGATGTTTGAGGTAGCTGGATTGGGGTAGGTCGAGCGTTACCCTTCTCGGCAGGCCTAGCACAAGATGGCGACCGGCTCAGTAGAAATATATCTCCAGAAATCTCTGTAATCGTCAGAATTACAAACCCTCTGCTGGCACCAATTTGTCATGGGGGATCGGAAGGAGATATGATGGTTGAAGGTAAACACATTTGTTGGATGGTAACGCTATGTATTGTCAGACTGTGGTAAGAGATGGGGGCCCAGCCTGCTGTGTTACTGCCTGCTTGTATGTCTAAGTGCGGAGTGAGACCGAGGCAGTGCATCTCACTCACTCATGCTGTATCCCGTGACGTCATACAGTCACTCGGCCTAATAGGGATCTTCTATATAAACACATGGATGGTACTATGATACTCATCTAATCTATGCAACACATGTGAGGGGATCAGCAACTATGCTGACACTCGTAGACGCCAGTGTTCAACAACTTAACAAACACCCTGTATGTGCCATTAAGTGCTACACCATACAATTCTTCATCCTGTATACCATACGTATCCCGGATGATTAATGGCAACAGCACAGGAGCAGCTTGCGGTGAAATCGCCCCACGAACCAGCTGGATGCCCACAGTATTTACCCTCCTCCATACACTCTGCACCATATTGGAAAAAACAGGAAGTCTTCCAATCGCTGAGAGAGGGCAGCAGGCGTACATCTGCTCACACCAACAGATGAGCAGAGAATCCTCATGTCAGTGGGGTATTGTGACCTCAGAGAAAGGAAGCAGTAACTATCTTGTATATATATTTTCTTTTCAAATGATTTTATATTCTGATATTTTCATTAATAGCTAAATTGAAAATGTCTTGCTTTATATTATATGACTTATTATATTAGCTTATATATGTTGGTAGGATGTAACAACTACACCTCTCATTGTGTTCACTGTTGGAGGTTTGACTGGCTGCCAGCACTGCTAACTACCTGACAGCTTGTTCCACAGTTGGTGTCAGGGTAACCTAGTATGAGTCACCTGGAGTCGGGGCTGCCGGCCCTGCCTTCCTCCTAGCTGTTCCTCGTGGAGGGAACATGCTTTCTTTCACTTTGTCTGAGAGAATGCTGTTCTCCTGAGCTTGTGTCATTCAGACTCGGTTTTTAGTAATGTCTCCATTGATGAGCAGGGACATACTGAAGGAACTCTTTGTAACTCTGTTCACAGCACATTATTTAGACTTAGTGATATCCAACGTGTGTCGTGGAGGCACTCTTTACATCTCTGATCCCGAGTTCAACTGTCGACTTACATTGTTCTGTCATCTACTCACTGTTGTAGTTGGGGATTTGGTATTGCTGAGCACTGTTTCGGTAATAATGGAGTTTTATGCCTTCCGGTAGAATTTGCTGATGGCCCCCCCAGTTAGCGTCTTTGTCTACGCATTCCTTCCCTGATGCAGTGCTATTCTGCTGCTTCAAACATTACTGTTGTCTGGTGATGGTTCGCCATATTGTTCAAGCAACCTGTTTAATTGCCTTGATGGTTGATAAGTTAGTTTATTTAGGGACATGTCATTGTCATTCTAAGTCGAGTTTTACTGAGTCATACCGAGTATTACCGACCACATACATGCTTGTTTCCTTATCTTTTTCTTATATTGAGTGAATCTCATAGCAACGTACTTGACAGTACATGTTAAGAGAATTCAAGTGTACTGTTTATCTGAAGTGCCTGTAGCACCATTTGTAAAGTACAGAATAAGAATATACAAGTATAATAAGATATACTACAAGAGTTAAGTAGGAGCTTATCTCCTTAATTATTCAAACTATATTAACTGTAATTATTACCATCTACACAGTTTTGTTATTAAAGATCTCAATTTCTGTCTGGTTTGTGTATATTCATCCAGTTGTGATCCCAAAGCTCTATTGAGATGCCACTTAATTTTAAAAAAGATTTCAGGACTAGGATATACTCTGAGAACCTGTTACAAAACTTGAAACCGGCTAGATGCTAGAGGGGGATCAATAAGTTGACCTTCTAGTATTCTTCGAAGAAGTCTGTACATTGTAGATGTCGTATTTTGTGACACTGTAACATTTCGTGTGGAAATATAATTAGATTTATGCGCCGTCTTGCTGAATCATCTCTTATACACAACTTTCTTAATATGAATCATATTCTTGGCTTTGTGTCTGAAGATTTCTTCCTTCCTCATTACATTGTCAAATGCTTCAAAGTTCAGAACATTCGTGACTTGACTCTCTCTTTCCCTCTCCTTTTCTCTTTACCTCTTCTCCTTTCATATTTTATTTGTCTTTCTTCTGCCTTTGTGCGTTCTGTCCTTTAGTTTTTTTTCTCTGTTTTTGGTCCTATTTCTTTTGGGCTATTAGCTTTCCTGCAGTGCTCTTTTGTTCTCCTATTTCCACCACTTCTTCCACTATCAGCACTGTACCACTATTTCTCCATGTCTTCTCTTCGTCCCGTCCCTGTCCCCCTCGCATATATATACTGGCTCCCTCACTCTCTTGTGGTAGTGTGACTTGTAAATGGTCCAAGTCGGACAAGAACGTCGTCATAAGCTTTTGTCTCCTACCTGTGGGTTATTTGTGTATTATTATCATGGTAGTGTGCCTTCTTGTTGTTTACTTTAGTGAGACAGAAAGTGTGTATCAGATGCATCCACATTAACACTTTACTCCTGAGTCGTTCATCTACACTCTCACATCATCAACTTCTGTATGAAGAAGCAGTGCAAATGAAACAGTACAAAACCAAACGAAAGATTATGGAAACCACCAATGAGAGTATACAACAATACAGGGGAATGCTCACACTGGCAACTACTTTCACATACACTCTACAAGGTTTAATAATTGAAATATTTTATATGGGCCTCTTCTCTTAATAAACATCTGCACCCGTTATGAATATTTTTGTTATCTTCATCAGTTAGACACAATGTAAAGTAAAAGGACACAAGTGCAACTAATGTGACATTTTATGTCACATTAGTTGCACTTGTGTCCTCTTACTTTACATATTGTCGGTAATTCTACCAACATTATTACAATTAGACACAAAAACACAAGTATACTGCCATAATAGTCAGTGTATCTGTGTGTTAGTCACAAAACACTGTCTTAATAAATAACAAAAAAAGGCATAATACCGTGACTGGAACAATACACAAATAACCCGCACATAGAAGAGACGAGCTTACGACGATGTTTGGTCAGACTTGGACCACTTACAAAGTCACACTAACAAAAAGGAACGAAGGAACGAACAAGTTCAGGTAAGATCCCAAATGGGATGAGCGGGGGAAAACGGGACAGACGAAGAATAGTGCTGGAGAGAGGATGTTCTTAGTCGTAGAAATAGAGCCAGGGCTTAACCCAGCAGCTGAGGCGATCAGGTCAAGAAAGGAAACTGGACAGTGGCTGGACAGCATGGAACAACGTTGACGATCAAGAAGACGAATGGAAAGGTAGAAACGATGAAGAAGAAAGAGACTGCTGTGGAAACTGTTGTGGAAACATCCAACGCATTCTCGGTGCTACCCGATGAATGTGAGTAGACTACTGGGATCGTCACGACGAACGACACCAAGGACGGTAAGAATATTGTTGTTGTTGGGGATAGCCCTGGTTTCGTCTCTGTAGATTCCTTCCTCTCCCACTACATTGTAAAATGCTCCAAATTTCAGAACACCCGTTTACCTGGAGTTTACCTGGAGAGAGTTCCGGGGGTCAACGCCCCCGTGGCCCGGTCTGTGACCAGGCCTCCTGGTGGATCAGAGCCTGATCAACCAGGCTGTTGCTGCTGGCTGCACGCAAACCAACGTACGAGCCACAGCCCGGCTGATCAGGAACTGACTTTAGGTGCTTGTCCAGTGCCAGCTTGAAGACTGCCAGGGGTCTGTTGGTAATCCCCCTTATGTGTGCTGGGAGGCAGTTGAACAGTCTCGGGCCCCTGACACTTATTGTATGGTCTCTTAACGTGCTAGTGACACCCCTGCTTTTCATTGGGGGGATGGTGCATCGTCTGCCAAGTCTTTTGCTTTCGTAGTGAGTGATTTTCGTGTGCAAGTTCGGTACTAGTCCCTCTAGGATTTTCCAGGTGTATATAATCATGTATCTCTCCCTCCTGCGTTCCAGGGGAATACAGGTTTAGGAACCTCAAGCGCTCCCAGTAATTGAGGTGTTTTATCTCCGTTATGGGCACCGTGAAAGTTCTCTGTACATTCTCTAGGTCGGCAATTTCACCTGCCTTGAAAGGTGCTGTTAGTGTGCAGCAATATTCCAGTCTAGATAGAACAAGTGACCTGAAGAGTGTCATCATGGGCTTGGCCTCCCTAGTTTTGACTTAACCTGACTCCTTATTTTTTTTTTTCTTCTTCTTCTTCTCCCTCTTCCCCTTTCCTCTTTCCTTTTCTCCTCTGGGTTGTCTTTCTTTCTTCTGTCTCGTGTTTCTGTTCCTTCATTATTTATTTCACCACTTCCCCTTTCACGCAACTCTGTGCACTTGCTCTCTCTCTGTGGGCACCTAGCTCTCTTGCAATGCTCCCCTTCCTTTGTATTTGACTGGCTCGTCCTCCTTATTTCCCACTTCTACCACTACCACTACTACTACCTCTTCTACTACTACTACTACTACTACTACTACTACAACTACTGATGAAATTAAGACATATGTGCGGCGTCTGGTTGTCTTTGTTGTGGACGTTTCGCCATCCAGTTGCTGGCTGAGATGGACCTTGAAGAGCAATATCTTCATAAATATCTTCCTCATCAGGGTACTCATCGTTCGTAATACCTTTCTTTTTCTTCACTAATTTCTGCTTTTTGACTGGCCTTTCTTCCTCCTCACCATCACTTGACACCTCTGCATCCGGTGGCAAGTATTCATCACCACTATCCAGCAATTCTGGGTCATCTACCTCCAGTTCTGAGTCACTGTCATCCAAAATGCAGACATATTTTGACCTGGTGTTGGGGGGCTCCCCATAAAACAATTTCTCATTGATCTGGAAGGACAATAAAAACCTTCTGTATAGATCCAGACCACGACAGAATTCATATATGCAACAGAAATTTTTTTATAAATATTTATTTTACTGAAATTGTACTATGTCACTTCTCGGGCAGCAACGAAAATTGTCGTACTTCCTTTGTTGCACTTTTTTTCAACTGCATGCTACACTCACATTATGCTTCACACCGACTTTATGTATACATCAAAATATGCCTAAACTATTCATGTATGCACTAAACACAACAATCAGTACTTACCGACATTGTAGAAGGTAAAATCCAAGAGTATATTAGTGACACTGGATGGTAAAAAGCCCATTCTGGGCGATGCCAAGCCACAAGTGTTCATGTTTTGTTCTCTCAACCAATGGGAAGGCGGCAAACGCCATCACCACTTAGCTGAAGCAACTCAGGGAAGGCTTGTGATTGGTTAGAATTAAAGAACGGGAATCCAGATGCGCGGCGCGTGTAGGATGACACACGTAAAGCTGCACGTGTTTAAGCATGAAAATTTTCACACCTGCGCGACAAAGGGTTTATTAAGGTCACTAGGCACGATAACGTAGTAATTCTAGGAGACTTTAACTTTAGTCATATTGATTGGAATTTCTTGACTGGGAATTTAGAGTCAAACGACTTCTTAGAAGTAGTTCAGGATTGTTTTTTGAAGCAGTTTGTGACAGAACCTACAAGGGGAAATAACTTGCTTGACTTGGTTTTGACAAACAAGAAAACCCATGTAAACAATTTAGAAATTACAGATCAACTCAACACAAGCGATCACAAATCAATTACCTTTAGCATTGAATGGAAGTATGATAGTAGGGATAATTCAGTAATGGTCCCAGATTTTCGTTTATCAGATTACAATGGGATTAGAGAACACTCATCATCTGTAGACTGGAGTAACGAAGAGAGATATCAGTATGACAGCTTTCTTAACACAATACATGCTGCCCAAAGGATATTTATCCCATATAAAGAAATTAGATCGAATAGAAATGACCCCAAATGGATTAATAATTAGCTCAAATATATTTTAGGACAGAAGAAAGGAATTTATAGGCGTATCAAAAGAGGTGAGGGTCATCTTATGTACCAGTATATTGACATTAAGAGGGACATTAAAAAGGGGATAAGAAAAGCTAAATGGGGCTATGAAATTAAAGTTGCTAGGGATTCGGAAACTAATCCAAAAAGTTTTTCCCAGGTTTATAGAACAAAAGTTAGAGATAAGATAGGTCCTCTTAAAAATAACTCTGGGCATCTTACTGACAAAGAGAATGAAATGTGCTCTATTTTTAATAATTATTTTCTCTCGGTTTTCACTCAGGAAGACACTGACCATATCCCAGAAATTAATTTTTATAGTGGGCTTGAAGACGATAAATTATGCAATATCACAGTCACCAGCGAAATGGTTATCAAACAGATAGACCGATTAAAGCAAAATAAATCCCCAGGCCATGATGAACTTTTTTCAGGGGTTCCTAAAGAGTGTAAAATGGAACTCTGTGAACCTTTAACTAATATTTTTAATTTATCTCCTCAAACAGGTGTAGTGCGTGATATGTGGAAGATGGCTAATTTAATTCCTATTTTTAAAGCAGGGGACAAGTCGTTACCATCAAATTACCGCCCAATAAGCCTAACCTCAATTGTAGATAAATTACTAGAGTCAATTATAGCTGATAATATAAGAAGCCATCTCGATAGGCATAATTTGATTAATAATACTCAACATGGTTTCACCAGGGGCCGTTCCTGCCTAACTAATTTATTAACCTTCGTCAGCCGTTGATCAGGATAAAGAATTCGATATTGTTTACTTAGATTTTAGTAAGGCTTTTGATAGAGTACCACATCAGAGACTGTTGAAGAAAGTGGCTGCTCATGGAATTGGGGGAAAAATGCTGTCATGGATCGAGTCATGGCTCACTAATAGGAAGCAGAGAGTGTGCATAAATGAGGTTAAGTCTGAGTGGGGATCTGTAACAAGTGGCGTTCCGCAGGGATGAGTTTTAGGCCCATTGTTGTTTATAATATATATAAACGACGTTGACGACGGAATTACTAGTGACATAAGCAAATTTGCTGATGACACGAAGATAGGTAGGATAATCAATTCAGACGTTGATGTCTCACAACTTCAGGAGGATTTAGACAAACTCAATTCGTGGTTAGAAAAGTGGCAGATGCAGTTCAATGTAGATAAATGTAAAGTTCTAAAGCTTGGAAATATCCATAACCCTAGCACCTACCAGCTTAATAATATTGAACTTAGCCCTATTGAATGCGAAAAGATTTGGGGGTTATGGTAAGCAGCAATCTTAAACCAAGACAGCAGTGCCTAAGCGTACGTAATAAGGCAAATAGATTACTGGGGTTTATATCAAGAAGTGTAAGCAACAGAAGTCCAACGGTTATACTTCAGCTTTATACATCATTAGTAAGGCCTCACCTAGATTATGCAGCTCAGTTCTGGTCTCCATATTACAGAATGGACATAAATTCGCTAGAAAACATTCAGCATAGAATGACCAAATTAATACATAGCATTAGAAATCTTCCTTATGAAGTAAGATTGAAGACCCTTAAATTACATTCACTTGTTAGACGGAGAATGAGGGGAGACATGATCGAAGTGTATAAGTGGAAGATAGGTATTAATAAAGGGGATATGAATAAGGTCTTGAGGATATCTCTCCAAGAGAGAACCCGGAGTAATGGATTCAAATTAGACAAGTTTAGATTTAGAAAGGATATAGGAAAGTATTGGTTTGGAAATAGGGTAGTTGATGAGTGGAACAGTCTACCTAGTTGGGTTATTGAGGCTAAAACTTTGGTTAGTTTCAAATTTAGGTTGGATAAATACATGAATGAGAGGGGTTGGATTTGAGTGGGACTTGCGTATAAGAGTGGATAGAGTTATCAGAGCTTATTTCTTGGGTGGCATTGAAAATAGTGGGATGGATTGTAAATGACCTGCCTAATATGGGCCAACAGGCCTGCTGCAGTGTTCCTCCTTTCTTATGTTCTTATGTTCTTAACAGAAATTCAGGCTCTTCTGTTGGGACTCCGGTGGGGTGAGCAGGGAGGACGGGACAGGCGAAGATTAGCTAAAGCGAACGTGGGTCAGAGAATCAACAGCGCAAGGTACCTGTCAGAGAATCCAAGGTTATTTGTAAATAGGGTTAGGAGCAGGATCATACAAGGAGTAGAAAAGGTTGTGCTGGTTTGTGGGTCTGCGAATGTCTTCGTCAAGGAGAGAGGTCCAGTAGTCATATCGTGTCTCAAGTTTGTCTATCTATCACTGAGCATCTTCCAGTACAGATTCAGCGCAAGGATGTACAATTGGGCATGGAGAAACTCGCTTGTGGCGAAGTCCTCCCATCTGACATCAAGCACCCAGTGCAGCACCTTGTTCTGGACACACTGCAGTTTAAGTAAGTTCGTTTTAGCTGCAAGAGAGAGGGCTTGAGGAGAGTAAGTTATCAGAGGACGTATTAGGGATTTGTAGAGGTGTAGTTTGGTGCGTTGGGAGGCATGTTGCAACTTGTAGAGGCCCGCAAGGGCCTTACTAGCTACTGCATGCCTTGAGTGAATGTGTCCGTGTAAGCAAAGAAGGTAGTCATGATTAAAACAAAAAGAAGAGCAGGATGGGTATATATAGGCAGGAGGTGATAGTAGTAGTAGTAGTAGTAATGGAAGTAGTGGAGGGAAGGGAGTAGTAGTGGGGAGGTAGAAAGAGTAGGAGGAAATAAATGGTATAAAATACCGACACAATAGAAATATAAACACAAATGCAGTATAATGTGATCCTTTATTGACTACGTTTCGCCCACACAGTGGGCTTTTTCAAGTCAGTCAAACACTAAGAAAGAGGAGCACTGCAAGGGAGCTGGTGCCTTACTAGGCAGTGTATCTGAGCATGGAAAATTTTCTAGGGGTGTTACCTGTACGTACCTCAACATTACATGCATACGAGTAATCTCATTGGGAGACAACAACTATATTGTTTACCGTAGTCACCCCGTGTAGACATGTGAGAAAACTTAACTACCCCTGGTCAATGCAGGTGGCCTTCGACACTCACAATCTTATCCATATCTATCCGAGACCATAATAAATTGGATAGCACCCACAAATACGGTGCTACTAATTAATTGTGGACTGTATAGATTATATTAGTTTAACTGAATGAAGGGGGGGGGGTAGGTTACACATGGATATATCCATCAAGGAAAAACACTTGTACATAATCCCACCACTTACCCGAAAATTTTCTGGTGGTCACTTGATGTAGCTGGATCACCCATAACCCATCCAATTACAACATACCTAACTGGCCAGTATCAGTCTGCTATAACTAGAAAGGTTACTTAATGGGGTGATTCATGCTCCTTATTCCTCTATTCACCATCTCATTTCGATGTCCTGCTACACTGACACGGTTCTTATTCCAGCAGGACGAGGTATCCGTTGGTTTGTCCGGTTTAGAAGTCGTGACTCCCTAAAACTTCACTATCCTCGGGACAGGAACCATGAGGGCCCTAAAGGTGTTCACTCGGAGCAAGGCGACTTATTTCACTTCACGCATTCCCTTAGCTTAGTGTTATTACATTGATTACATTACAGTTCACAGACGATTTAATGTATCATATTTATTTATACACTTAGAGGCCTCACTCCATCAAGATCTGAGACCGATGAGTGATGATTAAATCATGGGGGATTTCCACGGGGACACCACTCCATGGGCGACGCCACTGTCAGACCCCGTCCTTCCATTATTCACTACATTTCATCCACTTATTCGGTGGGGTCCTTAAATCACGTTCCCTCACTCTTCACCAGGAACAGTTACGACACTTACCACTATTATGACGTGAGGCATATATTAATCCTTAGGCTGCCCGTGATGCCAATTTCCTGGTCACATGCTTTCCCAGCCCTTAAAGTCATTTCAAAAACTCTGATCTCGAAGCCGATTGTCGACTGTCCCCCACCATCAGAGCAGGCGCAGCGGGAACACTGTTGGTTCTATTTCCATTTTCAAATGCATTTTGACCCAAGTCAACACATTAAACACTTATTAGGCACTTAGCTTCGGAAATTAATAATTTCCTTACTGCAGCCGGGCGGAAGTCGTTGTTAGACGACTTAAATTCCAGCCCGCTCTAGATTGTGCGGCTGTTTTCCTAGTGGGTCTTACTACAATTTCTTCTTGCATCACTCGGTCAGTGTATCAATATAACTCATGGCACTTTCCTTTAGATTTTCCATCTGCACTGGGATCGAACACCATTTAATTCTAAGGGAATTAATTTATTAAATGGTACACAAACTTTCCTGACCATGACACAACACTTTGACGTTTCTGACAACACCTTGTGCATCTGGGTATAATGTAACTACCTTGCCCAGAGGCCACAATGCTCGATGTTGTTCAGTATCAATTAACCAAAATGTCACCTGGTTGGAATGTTCTGTTCGGTTTTTACTGCCTCTGGCGCACATAAAAGTGTTCACATAGTGTAAGAAGATATTCTTTACGCCACATATTGGACCAATGAGTAATTAAGATAAGATAAGATAAGATTTCGTTCGGATTTTTAACCCCGGAGGGTTAGCCACCCAGGATAAACCCAAGAAAGTCAGTTGCCTCATCGAGGACTGTCTAACTTATTTCTTGGGGTCCTTAATCTTTCCCCAGGATGCGACCCACACCTGTAGACTAACACCCAGGTACCTATTTGCTGCGAGGTGAACAGGACAATAGGTGTAGGGAAACGTGTCGGAATTTCCACCCGCGGGAATCGAAAACCCGGGCCTCCATGTGTTGAAGCGGGAGTTTTAGCCCACAGACCACCGGGGCCACCTTATTTCAACATCATGAATTTATCACTCATCTCGGTCACGTTTTTGTAATCCTCATCATTCCCTCGGGGATTATCTCCAATAAGATAGGTGCAGCTTCTAAACATTCGTCACATATTAGGTGAGAGGGAGTCAGGATCTCGCCTTCAGGAGTGTTTGCTCTGTTGACAGAGGGCGATTGTTTACCCCGATTCTTGCCTCCTACAACACTGCAAGGAATTCCTCCAAATTAATTCTCTTCTGTGTAGACCTTTTACGAAGAATCTTTTCACCTGTACCTATCATTCTTTCGTTTACAGTCCTCCCTGGCCAAGGGGCTCTGGGTGTAATTAAATTTCCATACACACTTCGCTGGGTCAACAAAGTCTGTACATCATCACTCTTATTTAATTCCATCAAGTGTTGAGCACCCACTACAAAATTGGTGGCATTATCTGAGATCATCAATCTTGGACAGGAACAGCTGTATGAACTGTTCTGCAGACAAGTCCTGATCCACTTCTAGTGGAACAGCCCTAGTAGCTGTACAAGTAAATAGGACATACATGCACTTCAAAGGAACACCATCTGAAGTACCTGTTAACAAAGATTGGCCCACTATTATAGTCCACTCGGTCACATCAAATGGTTTTTTACCAACTGCCACACGTTTTTTGGCAATGGTGGAGGACCTGGGTACATGTAGGTTCTGGCATTCCACCGGCGCATATTACACAACGACTTGATAACCTTTTTTACGCTTTGCCATCCTTGTGGAGGAATCCAGAAAGCCCGCCCCCCCCCCCCCCCCGAATTCAGTTTAGGTATCCTGTACCCCCACATGCTACACGTTATTATGGCATTATTAAAGACAATCAAGGTTGTCAGGTGATGAGTTTTGGGCAGGCAAGATAGGGTGTTTAGCATATTCCCCCATTCAGCCATTTTATAACTGCCTCTGCACCTAATTACATCATCCTCTAACTACAGCCCAGCTTTTCTATTATTGAGCTTTCACAATTTTTCCTTCCATCAATAATTTTTATCTCATCCCTGTAGGTTTCTTCTTGTACCCTGTAGGCCAGTATTTAAGAGGATGGGGATAATTTCATGAGATATTCATCTTATAAAATTTTCAAACACTAACCTTGCAACGTTTAATCATCTTGGGTAAGGAAGAATATCTATTCATATCACATGGATAAGGAGGGACTATGACTGGCGCGGTTTGCTCACCGTAATTCGACAGGGCAATATTTGGCCTTTTGCACCGGCCAGTTAATTTTGTCCACCAGCAAACTTGGCCTTAAACCACGATTAAGCACTCACAAATTTTTCATAAGTCAGCTCGAGACAAGAAGTCAGCGGATTCTAGTCACCAGGGATGTGATTAAGGTTAACATATGCTGACCCAAACTGTTATATTTCTCCTGTATTTGATTGATTTCGCGACTCTGTTTTGTCTTACACAATTTCTGTTACCATTACGAATCCATTAGTAAGGATACCTTCGATATCAGACCAATTACGGTGTTGTTATATTTATATCTCGCAATTTATTTCTTATATAATTGGCTTAATTTGGACACCTACATAATTGCCGCTTAATCCAACTGAGGTAAAGGTACGTGATTTGATTGGAGCCACCCTAAGCCTTAGACTAAAAAGAGAAATGGAAACTATTACATTGAAGGTAAGCGTACTGCTCCATATGCCAGTTTCGAAGCATCGCCAAAATGTGGAGTACAGTTTTCTCCATCTGGACTGGCGCCACATTACGTGGGAACTCCAACATTGGTAATTTTACATATTTCACCTATTAGTTCTTCCCACCTTTCAACAAATTCCTCAGGTAAGGGTTTAATCCGAAGCACATTTAAAACTTCCATGCTTCTTGTATCAATGTTTCCTCTTATTGTAAGTGGTGACTCTAAGCCTAGTGGATCGAATTATTTTGAAACTTCCGCAAGTAAGACTATTTGGTTAATTTATTGGGAATGCTTGTAGTTAGTAGACTTTAACGATAACAAGTCTCTCTCTGTGTCCAAGTCAGTCCAGCAATTACTTTATGTAGACACTTCAACTCCAGAGTAGTCTTTATTTATTTGAGGCCCTTAAACTGGAACGAATTCACTGTTCCATTCCCTCAGGCATATTTGCACCTTGCAATATTTCATTAGACCCTTCATATATGCTCATTAGTTCCTCTTCAGTAGACGTCACCCCCAGGAAATTGTTCACATAAAATTGTTTACCCATTACTCCAATCCGTGGGACCACCCGTACGCTTAAGGTGTGCATTTATCGTTGCCTGGAGTAGGAACGGACTGGACCGGTAGCACCAACTATTACACCCTGAAGCGAAAAGTCTTCGGGGGTCTAAGTGTTCATTAGGATTCTCGGGCCCCATAGAACCTTGTGCAAATCCCGGTCAGCCTCCTGCAGCCCACTTCAGGGAAAGCTTTACTTATGTCGGCCGTAAAGCATAATCTTAACCTGAAGTTTAATAATATTGCCTCCCAGTTCTTTCCGTCAACGACGCAGACCTGTTCAATTCAAAAGTCATTCAAACTAGGTGCATTTTTGTTACTCCTGGCACTCCACTACAATTTAAAACACAATCCTCAGAGGAGTGTATAGAATCCTTCTTCATTCCGTGATGTGGCAAATAGTGACCATAATCTGGGCTAGCTCGGGAGGTACCTCCTATATGGAATTTATTATTTAACGCTATTAAATATATCAATCGTAAGGCAGACCAACGTTCTGGTGTCTTGCTCAGTTTGCGGAGCTGCAGGCCAATATTTGTCATTTGCATCCGGTAATTAGTTGGTAGGTCCCAGGATGGTTCAGCTTTCCACGGAAAGTTCACCCAGTATTGTCCAGATTCAAATTTAACATCCTTCTGGTATTGTTTTGAGTAAAGGAATCATCTGGACTTTCTACATTTACATTGTCCCTATGCTGTCCCAATTCCTACTTTATACTCAGGTTCAATTCATTCCTATATTGAAGTATATTTATACTGGGGTGTTACTTCATGAGTAGGACACACCGTAACTGTATGTATGGCTTCCTCCAGCTGTCATTTCATTATCAGTACGAGGAAGCCATGCCTTACATCACGTGACCTCCTGTGGTCCTTAGAAGGGTGGACTCCGCATTTCTTTGTCATACCCTGTACAAAGGTGGACTAACAGTCACTACTTATCAAAATATCTATTGGCCCACAAATCATTATTTACACCAGAAGGTGCCAAATTTACCTTAATTGAAAGCCTTTCAGTAGGCGTTACCAAGCCCCTTATTTAGGAAAAGGATATTTTCTCTGGAGAGTGTATCCACAATTACGGCATTTATATGTTTTTCTCTTACTGCCCAGCCTGACAGTTACATAATACAGTTCGTGTTGACTGGGCCTTCTTATTCGAGAGGGAAAAGCCAGATAGCTTGAGTATAGCCAGGATCTCCCAATTTGTACCTCATCCCATTAAGGCCAATATACGTTTTATGAAGGTAAGTTGTGATCCCTGATCCAGTAATGCTGTTACAGTTTTGGATTTACGCCCGTTTATCATTAATCAACACAATCCAACACAGGTGTGGTATGTTACATTTATCTGAATGTAATCATTATGTACATAACAGTAAATGAACCAAATATAATTATATTTATCAGTTAGACAAGTTAGGAATTTTGGACACATAGGTCGCAAAAAAATGTCCCCTTTGATACTACCACTGTCAAATCCACAAGTTCCTCTGGTCCCTTTTAATTACAAATGAAATATTGTATCACAAGGAATGCTGGTAATATATAAATTTGTGGACTGTATATTAAAAATTAAAAAAGGATTATATATACACCACATTTACATAACAGAGAAGGAGAATATCTTAATATCACTCACCAATTTGACTGGAGATTATGGTGATATCATACTAGAATATCTCAACTGTCTGTCTATGGAAAAATACACTGGCCAGGTATACAAACATAAAGATTTATCTGAGGTTCCTGGAGCTGTCTTGTCCAGTGCTGATATCTCCAGTTAGGCAGGAATTGCACATCCAACAATTTCGCCTCTTTGAGAGATCGTCAAGCCCAATTTTAAACCTCTAGAGCACGAAAAATTCTTTCTTATTCCAAACTTCGTTAAATTTAAAAACAACAATGGCGAGTGTTTTCTACACAGGTGCAGCTTCTTCCCATTTTCGAAAACAAATTTTTTTAATATATACAATTAGGCCACTATTTACAAAAATTACCATTTTTCCCGGAAAAATTTAACAGTTTTTTCCACACTGCGGCCGGGCGGAGTTCGTTGCTAAACGACTAAATTGCTCATTTGGAAAAGGTGGGGGCCCCTGGCTGCAATGGGATCGGGCTTCCCCACGGCGACTTTACCAAGATTAATCACCCTTTTCACTTGCCATCCTTGTGGAATCCAGAATTTTCCCCAAATAAAATTTTAAGGTATTTTGTACCCCACCATGCATTACTTTTTTTATGGGTTTTTAGCACTTTAAAATTTTGTTGATTAGAGTTTTGGGCAGAAAGCGGGGTGTTTAGCATAATCACCCAATTTCAGCATTTTGAAACCTACCTCTGCACCTAATTACTTGTTCTCTAAATCACCCCCAAATTTCCTATTATGGAATTTTTCAAAATTTTTTTTCATAATTTTTATCTCATTTCCATGATTTCTTCTTGTCCCTCTTTACCCAAATATTCAAAGGTGTGAAAACTTATATGAGATTTCTTTGTTTAGAAATTTAAAACACCAATTTATTCTTGATTATTTTTGGGAAAAAGAGGAAATACCTATTTATATAAGGATAATAAAGGAAAATATTGGAGGGTTGGTCACAGAATTTCAAAGGGCAATATCCCCTTTTTTTACGGGCCAATTAGCTTAATTTCCCAAACCGCTGCCCTTTAAACCATGATACAGCATTTACAAATTTAGCATTAGGAAAACCTCGAGACAAAAACAGCGGGATTCTCCCACCAGGTTAGATTAATGAAAACATTGTGACCCAAACTATTACATTCTCTTGCATTGATTAATTCCAGCGAATCTTTTTTGTACGCACACAATTTTTACTTTTTTCCTTTATGAACCCATTGTAAGGATACCTCATTTCAACCAAATTACAGTGTCGAATATTTATCTCCGCAACTTATTTTTTAATAATTAGAAAATTTCCCTCAAAAATCCCTTTTAAAATTCCCAACTGGGGAAAGTAACGTGTTTTAATTTGGAGACACTGTACCTTAAACATAAAAAGAAAATAACACTTTTACATTAAAGGTAAGCAACTGCCCATATGCCTTTTTTAAAGCATCAAAATATGTGGATTTCATTTTTCCCATTTTGGATTGCCACCTGGCGTGGGAACTCCAATTGGAATTTTTTTTCATAACCCCCAATTAATTCATCCCCCTGTTAATAAATTCCCTCGGGTAAAATTTATCCCAAAAACCATTTAAGTTTTGTTTCCCTGATCAATTTTTTCCCTTTTTTGAAGGGGTGCACTAAACCTAGGGATCAAAACATTTGGAAAATTTAGCAAGCAAAAAACTCTCTTAGTTATTTATTGGCTACGTAATTTTTAGTTTTACATTAACAAAAACTCTTTAGTTCCCAAGTTAAGCCCAAAACATTACTAATTTTGGGACTTCATTCCCGGGAAAAATTTACTTATTTTGTCCTTTAAATTTTTACGAAATACATTCCATTCCCTAGAGATATTTGCACTTTGCTTATTTTTTTGGCCTCTCCATAAATCATTAAAGTTCCCCCTTTAGTTGACGCCACTACCAGGAAAAGTCCCCCATAAATTGTTTGCTCTTACTTTATCAATGGACTTCCCCACGTTTAATTAAGGTGTGATTTTTTTCATCGCTTTAAAGGAATGGACTGGATGTATCACCAAATAAAACGCTCCTAAACAAAGGTTTTTAGGGGGCAAGTGGTCAAAAGGATTCTCAGACCTAAAAAGCGGGTACAAACCCGATCAGCCCCTTTTTAAACCCCCCTCTTTGGAAAACTTTTCTTATGTCAGCCATAAAGGATAACCCACTCTGAAATTTAATAAATTTTTTCCAAAATTTTTCCGAACTATGGCCTTTCACAAAAAGTCATTTAAATAGGTAATTTTTATTACTCCTGGCACTACAATTAAAAACAATCCTCAAAGGGGGGTCTTAGAATCCCTTTTTACTCCGTGATGTGGCAAATAGTGACATAAATTTTGGCTTTCCAGAGGTTTCCCCTTCTATAAATTTATTTTAATGTCAGCAAATATATCATTTTAGGCAGTTAACAAATTCAGGGTTTACTGTTCGCGGAGCCCAGCCTTTTTCTGTCCTAGCCTTCTGTAATTGGTTCAATTCTGGTGGTTCAGTCTCCACGGGGAAATCGTACCCCTATTTTCAAGATTCAAAATTTTCATCTCTCAGGTATTTTCTGGTAAAAGAATCGCTGGACTTTCTTATTTACATTTATTAAAACGTTAATTCCCCCAATTTAGCACGGCCCCCTCCTCTATGGAAGAACTTACTGGGGTACGATTTATGAGTAAGACACACAGTTATGGGATTGGTGTTTCGTTAGTCAAATTTTATTACGAGAAATCCTTTCCATTCATTCAGGCCCCTGCAGTTTCAAAAAGGGGGAACCACATTTCTTTACCATACCCTTTACAAAGGAGGCATAATAGTCATACCTATCAAAATATTTATTGGGCCTACGAATCACATTTACACCCGAAAGGGCTAAAAATTTTCTTATGTGGAAAATCTTTTTTTTAGCTTTACTAAGCCCACTGTAGATAATTTTTTCCCGGAAGTCAATCTACAATTTCTGCATTAAACCTTTTTTTTCATTGCCCAAAATGACAGTTACATAAACGTGTCATACAATTAGCCCCTTTTTCCAGGAAAAAAACCAATAATTTTAAAGTTGTTGGATCTCCCCTCTGTATTTATCCCCTCAAAACCTTTTACGTTTATGAAGTACGCTGGGATCCCTGTCCCAAAAAGCGTTACATTTTCTATTATGCCCTTTTATATCAATTTTTTTACCGTAAAAGGTAAGATACTTTGCAAAACCCATTATTAAATTAGCAGCAAAATTTTTACATTAGCCATGTTGTGTCAGGGTTGCAACATTTCTTATTATCAACATTATCATATAACTTTTCACATGACATATGGGTCTTTCCCTTTTTGCGTTGTAACAGAAGTTTAATTGGGCACGACAAACCGGGGCCCGGTGGCTAAAAACTCCCGTTCCACAGAAGTGCCCGGGGCGATTTCCCCCGGGTGGAAACCCTTTCGACAGTTTCCTTTTCCCATTTTCCGTTCACCCAGCAGCAAATGGTACCTGGTGTTAGTGACTGGGTGGGTCGCATCCTGGGGGACAAGATTAAGGCCCCCAATGGAAATAATTAGACAGTCCTGATGAGCACTGATTTTTGGGTTATCCTGGGTGGCACCCTCCAAGGTTAAAAACCCGAACAAAATCTTATCTTATCTATCTTCTTGTGATTACTAAACCCCGATACATCTGTAAGATCCTCCAATTTTTCAATTTATCATCCATAATTGTAGTTTGCAATTCTTAAAAACATGAGTCCCCTTTGCAGAAGAGACAACCTCTTTTTTTTGAGGGTTTTTCTTATTAACTGTGCTACTTTTAAGGGTATTTTTTTTTACCTTGTGGAGAATCATTATTTCTGATTCTTGCTATTTTGTATCCCCTATACAAAATTTTTTAGGAAATGAATTTTATTTTTAAATTGGGAAAATTTTTTCCCCTTTAAAACTTGCAGTTTTACTTCAGAGTTTTTATGTGTTGAAACTTTAAAATGATTAGTTGGCGGGTCGAAAAACTGAAAAATTTAAAAATCTTGAGCCCAGCTTTTTTCCCTCCAGACCAAAAATGACCTTTTGTGATATTTGTTTGAAAACCCCATTCAAGTGCTTTAAGTTAATTTATTTGTACCAGGGCATAAAACCCGTCTGATTCCTTCGATTTATTTTTTACTTAAAGTTTTGGGGTGCTCTCCAGTTTAACTCAAAAAACTGCTGAAAAACCTTTGAAAGTGTGATTGAAATTTTTAAATTAAAAATGATATTCACTAGATCCAACCTATTTGTTCTATATACCAAAGGACTTTAAAACAATTTCAACTGCTTCCTTGTAAAGTCATCATTGGGAAAGGTTTGTATGGTAGAAGCTTTCCTCTACCTGTCCTTTGAGGTAAAAAAATTTAGTTACACAGGTAGGTCACTCCTGTATGCACAGGCTTTAAAAATACCAAGTTTCCCCCCCCAAATTTCTCCGGTTTAAATACGGTTAAAACAAATTCTGGGAGTTTTTTTCAAAGACATATTTATTTTTTTGGAGAGGACTGCCCAAAACTGCTGGTTTAACAATTAATTTATTCAAGGCCTGATTTTTACAAGAAAAAAACTGAATATGATTAAATGAGTCAATTCAATCTCATCACACAGTTTACTAAAAATCTCTTCATATTTGTTTTAATATAAATTTTTATGAATCATATCTAATACCAAAACTAAATACAATTTTAAATCTCAGTATTACAGTTTTTATTCATTAATTCCCCCCAAAATTTTTTTATGCTTTTTGTTACATGCCTTTTTTTAGCTTGCAGTGAGCTTTTTTTGCTAGTTTGTTTTTTATTTAAATTTTTCCCCATTTTCACCTATGCAAAGTTTAAATTCAAATCAAATTTGTAAAACTATTACAAATTTTCAACACTGAAAAACTTTCCTTTTAAAAAAAAGCTAGCTACTTAGCTTAGCAATTTTCAGTAAGAAAATTATAAAAATTTTAAATGTAAAATTTAAAACAAGCTTGGCTCTAAAAATTTTAAAATTATCAAATTTAAAAAAATCCCTTTCAAGAATTTGGCATACCCAAATTAATATAATACCTAATTTTAATTAGTTTCACTTGGCTTGTCAATTACACATACACTGATATAAATCTTGGGCCCGAATTGTTTACCAAAAAATACGTTAAAATTTAATCCATTCAATTTAAAAAAATTTGTGAACTTAACATCCCCCTCCTGCTGTCGTTTCACATATAATTATTAAGTAATTTAAAAATTTAAAGATTCACTAATTACCTCCGGCTCAAAAAGGACCAACGAGCGAATTAAATGTGGGAAAAATTTCATTTATCTGAATGTATCATTTTGTACATAAAAATTAAAAGAACAAAAAAATTTTATTTACAGTTAGACAATAGGAATTTGGGGGCACCCTAGGTCGCAAAAAAGTCCCCCCTTTGATACCACCCCTGCAATCCCAATTCCTTTTGGACCTATTAATTATAAAAAAAAGAACTCACCAGGAATGTGGGGAAAAATATAAATTTGTGGATGTTAAATTAAAAAAAAAAAGGATTATAAAACACACATTTACAAAACAGAAGGGAATTTTTTAAACCCCCCAATTTGATGGAATTAATTGTTCTTTCTCAGAAAAAAATCCTGTTTCTATGAAAATAACATGGCCAGGTTACTACATAAGATTATCGGGTTCCTAGTGTTTGTCCCGCCCTGATATTCAAGTATGCAGGAAAGCAGTCCAACAATTTCGCCTCCTATTTGAGAGGTGTTAGCCCAATTTTAACCTGTAGAGCACGAAAAATTCTTCCCATTATTCACTAACGTTCTGTTCAATTCAAACAACAATGACGAGTGTCTTCTGTGCAGGCGCAGCTTCTTCCCATTTTCAATAAATATATTTTTAATATATACAATATAGGCCATCTATTTGCCTATAAATTACCATATTTTAGGGAAAATATACAGTATTTTCCACAACAGGTAAAGCTACCTCAGCTAGGCCATCATTACCGACATTAGCTGCAATCTCTACGTTGGCTACTGTTGTGTCCGGGTTATCACTATCAGTAGTATTGTTACCATCATTACGATTAGATCCGCCCTTACACATAGCTATGTGGTGTCTTCCCTTGTTACACTGATAACAATGGTTCAAGTTAGCATGGCAATCCCTTACATAATGATTTCCTAGACACCTGATACATCTAGCAAGCTCTTCCAATCTTTCCACTTTAACATCCCATGAATTATAGGCATTACAGTTCTTAGAGAAATGAGTACCATTGCAGAAGATACAATCTCTCCTTTCTTTGCCTGTCCTCTTATCAACTGGGCTACCCTTATTGTGGTACTTACTTCTCTTGTTTTGAAGTGAAGAACCACTATTACTGGCCCCTGTCACTTGATATGTGCCTACGTAACCCCGTTTAGTAGATGACTTATGATTATTGAATTTGGATAATTTTTTCCTTTTGTGGAACTTGACAGGTGCACTGGGGTCTGTAGATGCGGTATTCCTAGAGGTAATGGGTTGGCTGGTCTGCAGTTGGACAATTAGCTCCTGCAGGCCCGCTCTTATTTCTTCCAACCCGAAGTAACCCTTGTGATATCTGTTAGATAGCCACTCTACCGTCTTGTGGTTCAATTTATTCTGAATCAAGGCACTCAACAACCACTCTGCTCCCTCCAGATCATATTTATTACTCAAGGTCTTAAGAGTGCTTTCTAGTTTGATCCTAAATTGCTGTAAGCCGTTGCGGCTGTGATCTGGAGTCTTCAAACTAGCCAAAATAGCTACTAGATCCCGCCTACTTTACTCCAAGTTACCGTAAGTGACCTCCAACAAGTCAACTGCATCACTATAGGAGTCATCTACATTTGGGAATGCTTGTATGAGAACATGCGCATCTTCCTTTACTTGTCCCTTTAAATAGTATAATTTGGTAACACTTGCAAGATCACTCCTATCATGTACGACTGCTTTAAAGATAGACCAAAACTCCTCCCAGTTTTCTCCTGGATTAAACACAGGCATGCATAATTCTGGGAGTTTTGGTAGACACCTCTGATTTTCCTTACTAGGTTGACCAACAACATTGTTTACACCCTTTACCTTCTCCAAAGCCTTAGTTTTGCAGGACACAATGTTGTCCTCCACTTCATAATATTGATCCAGCAGCCGCTTCCTTTCAGCATCATCTGCACAATTCACCAGTAGGTCTCTCTCACAGTCCTTATACCACAATTTATATGACTCATATCTATTTTCTAAGGCATCTAGGTGTAACTTTAATTCATCAGGGTTTACCGTTTCTTGTCCCATTAACTCCATACACTTGTTGTATGATTTAGTAACATGACCCTTCCGAGCTTGTAGTGACGCTTTCTTTGCTTTGGCATCCATGGACTTGCCAGCCGCACTAACTTCCTCAGACCCAGCCATGGTTAGGGAATTAATAATCACCAATTATACAATTTTAGTAGCCCACCTTGTGAGAATAATTTTGCACTTTACTCTTTATAAATCCTAGCCACCCATGTGTTTAGGTAATTTTAAAAAAATTTTGGGCCCAAATTCATCCCCCAAGAGATTAAAATTTTGACCCCTTAAACCCCATTGGTTTTCTATTTCATGTCCCTTAAATTAAATTAAGTAATTAATAAATAATTTTCCACTATTCCCCGGGTTTCAGTGAAAACAACTAAAAGAAAATGGAAAATTTTTCTAGGGTTTTACCTGTAGGTGTCACTTTACCTCTTTACATAATTTCATTTGGGGGAAAAACAACATGTTTTTTCCATAGCAACCCTTTGTTTGCTGTAAAGGAAAAACTTCACCCTAGGCAAGGCAGGGGCCTAGGCACTCACAACTTATCCATTACACATCCAGACAGTTTAATTATAGAACAATACTTTCACAAATTAATGTATTTATAATTATTTTTTAACAATAAGGAGGGTAAGGTTAACATGGTTTTAAATCATCACAGGTAAAAATTTTCCATAACCCACCACTACCCTAAATTATCTCAAATTTTCCTCTTATTTATGGTGTTCCCTAACGCCTACATCTTCCCCAACATTACAATTTCCATTTTATTTGGGCCATAATAAATTTTTAAACTGGGTGATTGATGCCCTGTATTTCCCTCCATTTACCATAAAACATCCCCCCTCGATGCCTTTGTTCCAACCTTTTCCCTTAATTCCCAGGGCCAAGGAACCGTTGGTTTTCCTTTAAATCTTTGCTCCCATAAAACATTCACTATCTTCGGAAAAAAACCACGAGGGACCTAAGGTTGTTAAAACTCGGAAAGGCGATATTTTTCCCTTCAGGGCTTTCCCTTATCTTTGTTTATTAAACTCTTGAAAAATTCTTCACGAAACATTTAATGTTCTTTACTTATCCCTCATAGAGTACTCCAATTAAACTGGCCGAATAGTTTTAGTTAAATCCTCATATTTTCCCAGCATACCTCCGGGCAGCCAATCACACCTCCTCATTTTTCCACTTAATCCTCTTTATTGGTTTCCCGTAAACCGCCCTTATCTTCACCAAAATTCCGAATACTTCCCTTTTAAATGGGCAATATTTCCCTTAGCCTCCCGTAAAATTGGCCATTTTCTTCCCTTTTGTCTTCCCAAAAGCCTCTTAATTTTTCAGCAAAACCCCTCCGTTTTTCCTTCGGATCCTGTGCAAATGTTTTCCCCAACATCCCCCGAAAAGGCCTACGAAAACCCCTTTTGTTTGGTTCTTATTCCATTTTCCTCAGTTTGCCCAAAATCAAACTTCACTATTAGGTTCTTCCAAATAATAACCACCTGAGTGTTAGGCCCAAAACCAGGCATAACGTCTGCTAATATTGTTCTTCGGATAACCTGCAAATTTTGTTCTTCACGTCATAACCTGCCTGAATATTGTTCTTCCACTCAAAAAACCTGCCTGCAATATTGTTTTTCACCATAACCTCCTGCATATTTTCTTCACCTATACCTGCCGGCATATTTTTCTTCATCATAACCTGCCTGAATATTGTTCTTCAGTCATAACCTATTTGTTTATTATTTTTTGTTTTATCAAAACCGCCGTTTTTCCCCGGCAATGGCCCGAAAAGCTTTACATCAACCTATACCTGCCTCCCAAATGTTTCTTACAGTTAAACTTGCAATATTTACCCCTCCATTAATGCGGCAATTATTTTCTCCAGCTTAAACCCCTGCCGGTTTCCCGCTTTCCCTTCTAAATTTTTTCTTCACATAACCCCTGCAATATTTTTTTCAGCTAAAACCCTCCTGAAATTTATTGTTCTTAGTCATAACCGCCCTGCAATATTGTTCTTCACGTCATAACCTCCTGAATATTGTTCTTCACGTAAAACCCTGCCGGGCAATATTGTTCTTCACGTATAACCTGCCTTTGCAATATTGTTCTTCAGTCATAACCGCCTGCAATATTGTTCACACGTCATAACTGCCTGCAATATTGTTCTTCCGGCTTTTAACCTGCCTGCAATTTTGTTCTTCACGTCATAACCTCCTGCAATATTGTTCTTCACGCATAACCTGCTGAATATTGTTCTTCACTCATAACCGCCTGCAATTTGTTCTTCACGTCATAACTCCTCAATTTGTTCTTCATATAAACCTGCCTGAATATTGTTCTTCACTCATAACCTGCCTGAATATTGTTCTCACGTCATAACCGCCTACAATATTGTCTTCACCATAACCTGCCTGCAATATTGTTCTTCAGCTATAACCTGCCTGCAATATTGTCTTCACGTCATAACCTGCCTGAAATTTTGTTCTTCACCGTATAACCTGCCTGCAATATTTTTTCTTCACGTCTAACCTGCCGCAATATTGTTTCACGTATAACCTGCCTGCAAATTGTTCTTCACGTCATAACCTGCCTCAATATTGTTCTTCAGTTATAACCTGCCTGCAATATTGTTCTTCCGTCATAACCCTGCCTGCAATATTTTCTTCACGTCTTTTAACCTGCCTGATATTGTTTTTTCATCATAACCTGCTGCAATATTTTTCTTCACGTCATAACCTGCCTCATATTGTTCTTCACGCTATAACCTGCCTGTAATATTGTTCTTCACATCATAACCTGCCTGAATATTTTCTTCACGTCAAAACCCTGCCTACAATATTGTTCTTCACGCTTAAACCTCCTGCAATATTGTTCTTCATGCTATAACCTGCCTGCAATATTTTTTCTTCACGTCATAACCTGCCTGCAATTTTCCTTCACGCTTAACCTGCCTGCAATATTGTTCTTCACTATAACCTGCCTGCAATATTGTTCTCACGCTATAACCCTGCCTGCAATATTGTTCTTCACGCCCAAAACCTGTCTGCAATTTGTTCTTCACGTCATAACCTGCCTCAAATATTGTTCTTCATCAAAACCTGCCTGCAATATTTTCTTCAGCTATAACCTGCCTGAATATTGTTCTTCACTCTAACCGGGCCTCAATATTGTTCTTCACGTATAACCTGCCTGTAATATTGTTCTTTCACCATACCTGCTGGAATATTGTTCTTCACGTATAACCCTCCCTGAATTTTGTTCTTACATCATAAACCGGGCCTGAATATTGTTCTCACGCTAAAACCTGCCTGAATTATTGTTCTTCACCATAACCTGCTGAATATTGTTCTTCACCTATAACCTGCCTGAATATTGTTCTTCACTCATAACCGGGCTGCAATATTGTTCTTCACGCTATAACCTGCCTGTAATATTGTTTTTCCATCATAACCTGGCCTGCAATATTGTTTTTTCACGTATAACCGCCTGCAATATTGTTTCTTCCGTCATAACCTGCCTCAATATTGTTCTTCACGCTATAATCCTGCCTGAAATTGTTCTTCACCTATAACCTGCCTGGAATATTGTTCTTCACGTAAAAAACCTGCCTCAATATTGTTCTTCAGCTAAAAACCCTGCCTTGAATATTGTTCTTCACTCATAACCTGCCTGCAATTATTGTTCTTCACGTATAACCTGCCTAAATATGTTCTTCCGCTATAACCTGCCTGAAATTTTGTTCTTCAGCATAAACCTGCCTGCAATATTGTTCTTCACGCTTTAACCTGCCTGCAATATTGTTCTTCATCATAACCTGCCTGCAATTTTGTTCTTCACGGCTATAACTGCCTCAATATGTTCTTCACGCTATAACCTGCCTAATATTTCTTCATGCTATAACCTGCTGCCAATATTGTTCTTCACGTATAAACCTGCCTAAATATTGTTCTTAAATTGCATAACCTGCCTGCAATATTTTCTTCACGTCATAACCGCCTCAATATTGTTCTTCTGCTATAACCTGCCTGAATATTGTTCTTCACTCATAACCGGGCTCAATATTCTTCACGCAAAACCTGCCTCAATATTGTTCTTCACGCTAAAACCTGCTGCAATATTGTTCTTCAGTCATAACCTGCCTGCCAATATTGTTCTTCAGGGTATAATGCCTGCAATATGTTTCTTCACGCTATAACCTCCGGGCAATTTTGTTCTTCAGCTTAACCTGCCTGCAAAAATTGTTCTTAAAACTTCATAAATTTTTTGCCCGCCCAATATTGTTTTCCCACGCTATAACCTGCCTGCAATTTGTTCTTCACGTATAACCTGCCTGCAATATTGTTCTTCAGCTATAACCTGCTGAATATTGTTTTCACTCATAACCTGCCTCAATATTGTTCTTCACGCTATAACCTGCCTGTATATTGTCTTCATCTAACCTGCCTCAATATTGTTCTTCACTCTTACCTGCCTGAATATTTTTCTTAATGCTTTTACCTGCTGAAAATTGTTCTTCACCTTTTAACCTGCCTGCAATATTGTTCTTCAGCTTAACCTGCCTCAATATTTTTTCTTCACGCATAACCTGCCTGAATTTTGTTCTTCACGCTAAAACCCTTCCTGAATATTGTTCTTCACTTTCTTTAACCTGCTCAATATTGTTCTTCAGCTATAACCTGCCTGAATATTGTCTTCAGCTAATACCTGCCTGCAATATTGTTTTTAACGCATAAACCTGCCTGATATTTCTTCACTCAAAACCCTGCCTGCAATATTGTTCTTCACGTCATAACCTGCCTCCCAATATTGTTCTTCAGCTATAACCTGCCTTGCAATATTGTTCTTCAGTATAACCTGCCTGCAATATTGTTCTTCAGCTATAACCTGCTGCAATATTGTTCTTCAGCTATAACCTCCCTGCATATTTTTTCTTCACGCTAAACCTGCCTGCAATATTGTTCTTCACGTCTTTAACCGCCTCTGAAATTTATTGTTCTTCACGCATAACCTCCCTGCAATTTTGTTCTTCACCCATAACCTGCCTGCAATATTGTTCTTCACCAAACCTGCCTGCAATATTGTTCTTCAAGCATATAACCTGCCTCAATATTGTTCTTTACGCATAACCTGCCTGAATATTGTTCTTCACTCAAAAACCTGCCTGAATATTGTTTCTTCCACGTCATAACCTGCCTACAATATTGTTCTTCACGCTAAAAACCTGCCTGAATTTGTTTTCATGCTATACCTGCCTGCAATTTGTTCCTTCACTCATAACCTGCCTGCAATATTGTTCTTCAGCTATAACCTGCCTGCAATTTTGGGTTCTTCACGCATAACCTGCCTGCAATATTGTTCTTCACGCTATAACCTGCCTGAATATTGTTCTTCACCTATAACCTGCCTTCAATATTTTTTCTTCAGCAAAACCTCCCTCATATTGTTCTTCACGTCATAACCTGCCTTGCAATATTGTTCTTCAGCTAAAAACCTGCCTGCAATTTTTGTTCTTCACGCATAACCTGCCTGCAATATTGTTCTTCACGTCATAACCTGCCTCAATATTGTTCTTCCCCAAAAACCTGCCTGTAATTATTGTTCTTCACGCTATAACCTGCCGGGAATATTTTCTTCACGTCATTAACCTGCCTACAATATGTTCTTCATGAATACCTGCCTGATTTTTTGTTCTTCACGTCATAACCTGCCTGCAATATTGTTCTTCAGCTATAACCTGCCGAATTTTGTTCTTCACCTATAACCTCCCTGCAATATTGTTCTTCACGTATTAACCTGCCTCAATATTGTTCTTCATGCTATAACCTGCAATATTTTTTCTTCAGTCATAACCTGCCTGCATATTGTTCTTCACGTATAACCTCCCTTTAATTTTGGGTTCTTCATCATACCTGCTGAAATATTGTTCTTCACGCTATAACCTGCCTGAATATTGTTCTTCACTCAAAAACCTGCCTGCAAAAATTGTTCTTCACGTCATAACCTGCCTCAATATTGTTCTTCACGCTATAACCTGCCTGCAATATTGTTCTTCAGCATAACCTGCCTGCTAATTGTTCTTCAGTATAACCTGCCCTGCAATTTTGGGTTCTTCACGTCATAACCTCCTCAATATTGTTCTTAGCTTATAACCTGCCTGAATATGTTCTTCACGCTATAACCTGCCTGAATATTGTTCTTCACGTAAAAACCTCCCTGCAATATTGTTCTTCACGTCATAACTGCCTGAAATATTGTTCTTCACCCCTAACTCCCCTGCAATTTTGTTCTTCACGTATAAACCTGCCTCAATTTGTTCTTCACGCTATAACTCTGCCAATTATTGTTCTTCATCATAACCTGCCCTGCAATATTTTTTCTTCACATCATAACCCTCCCTCAATATTGTTCTTCAGTCATAACCTGCCTGCAATATTGTTCTTCACGTAAACCTGCCTACAATATTGTTCTTCAGCATAACCTGCCTCCAATTATTGTTCTTCATGCTATAACCTGCCTGCAATATTGTTCTTCACTCATAACTTGCCTGCAATATTTTCTTCACTCATAACCTGCCTGCAATTTTTGTTCTTCAGTCATAAACCTGCTCAATATTGTTCTTCAGCTAAAACCCTGCCTGCAATATTTGTTTTTCACGTCATAACCTGCCGCAATATTGTTCTTCAGCATAACGTCCTGCAATATTGTTCTTCTGCTAAAACCCTTTGCCTGCAATATTGTTTCTTCAACGTCATAACCTGCCTCAAATTATTGTTCTTCAGGCATAACCTGCCTGCAATATTGTTCTTCATGCTATAACCGCCTGCAATATTGTTCTTCACGCTATAACCTGCCTGCAATATTGTTCTTCAGCTATATACCTGCCTGCAATATTGTTCTTCACCCGTATAACCTGCCTGCAATATTGTTCTTCACGTATACTGCCTGCAATATTGTTCTTCCACCTAAACCTGCCTGTGCAATATTGTTCTTCAGCTATAACTGCCTGCAATATTGTTCTTCAGCTATACCTGCCTCAATATTGTTCTTCAGTCAAAACCTGCCTGCAATATTGTTCTTCACCTATAACCTGCCTGAAATTGTTCTCATGCTATAACCTGCCTGCAATATTGTTCTTCACGCTTAACCTGCCTCAAAAATTGTTCTTCAGCTATAACCTGCCTGAATTATTGTTTTCACTCATAACCTGCCTGCAATATTTCTTCCACGTAATAACCCCTGTCCTGCCAATATTGTTCTCAGCTATAACCTGCCTGCATATTGTTCTTCACGTATAACCTGCCTGCAATATTGTTCTTCAGCTATAACCTGCCTGCAATATTGTTCTTCACGCAAAAACCTGCCTACAATATTGTTCTCACGCTATAACCTGCCTGAATATTGTTCTTCAGCATAACTGCCTGCATATTGTCTTCACGTTAAACCTGCCTGCAATATTGTTCTTCACGCATAACCGCCTACAATATTGTTCTTCACGTCATAACCTGCCTGCAATATGTTCTTCACGCATAACCTCCTGAATATTTGTTCTTCATGCATAACCTGCCTGCAATATTGTTCTTCCTATAACCTGCCTGCAATATTGTTCTCACGTCATAACGTGCCTCAATTTTATTCTTCACGTCATAACCTGCCTGAAATTTTTTCTTAAATTCATAACCTCCCGTGAATATTGTTTTTTAAAGCTATAACCTCCCTGCAATATTGTTCTTCAGTCATAACCTGCCTCCCAATATTGTTCTTCACGTCAAAACCCTCCTCAATATTGTTTTTCATGCTATAACCTGCCTGCAATATTGTTCTTCACGCTTAACCTGCCGAAATATGTTTTCATGCATAAACCTCCTGCAATATTGTTCTTCAGTAAAACGCCTGCAATATTGTTCTTCAACGCATAACCTGCCTGCAATATTGTTCTTCACGTATAACCTCCTGCAATATTGTTCTTCACGTATAACCTTTCCTGCAATATTGTTCTTACGTCATAACGTCCTGCATAATTGTTCTTTATCTGGGGCTATTAACCTTTTCCGCCTGCAATATTTTTCTTCTTTGCTATAACCTGCCTGCAATATTGTTCTTCACGTAATAACCTCCTGCAATATTGTTCTTCACGTCATAACCTGCCTGCATATTGTTTCTTCACGTATAACCTGCCTGCAAAAAATTGTTCTTCAGCATAACCCCTGCTTGCTTATCTTGGTGCATTAATTCCACGCTATAACTGCCCTCAATATTGTTCTTCATGCTATAACCTGCCTGCAATATTGTTCTTCACGTCATAACCTGCCTGCAATATTGTTCTTCACGTAATAACCTGCCTGCAATATTGTTCTTCACGCTATAACCTGCCTGCAATATTGTTCTTCACGCATAACCTCCTGAAGCCCTTGCCTGAATATTGTTCTTCAGCTTTTAACCTGCCTGCAATATTGTTCTTCACGCTATAACCTGCCTGCAATATTGTTCTTCACGCTATAACCTGCCTGCAATATTGTTCTTCACGTCATAACCTGCCTGCAATATTGTTCTTCACGTAATAACCTGCCTGCAATATTGTTCTTCATGCTATAACCTGCCTCAATATTGTTCTTCAGCTATAACCTGCCTGCAATATTGTTCTTCACGCCATAACCTGCTGAAATATGTTCTTCACGCATAACCTGCCTGCAATATTGTTCTTCATCATAACCTGCCTGCAATATTGTTCTTCACGTCTAACCTGCCTGCAATATTGTTCTTCACGAAATAAACCTGCCTGCAATATTGTTCTTCACGTCATAACCTGCCTGCAATATTGTTCTTCACGTCATAACCTGCCTGTGACTCAAGTATTCAGTTTATGTAACTCACAAGTGGCAGAAAATGAAGAAGATAAGGACGTTCCCTAAAAAGGGAAGTGTTCATACAGTCCCACCTAAAATGGACAAGTTTTCCATTAAAGTGAACATATTTTCACTAAAGAAAACATTAATTTATCTAACCCCAGTATTTTCACAATTCCCACACTCTGTATTGAGAGGTAAACTTTCCCCAAACCAAAAGGAATACCGCGGCAAAGAAGACATTCTTCAAATAGCTTGAAAAAAACATACCACGGGCGGGGATAGAAACCCAGATCAGGGATTCGTAATCCCCAGAAGGACGTGTTAACCACGGGGCCCAGCTGGCTACGAAAGATTCACCCAACTAATGTACTATATTTATACTTATACCATTTTGGGATGTATCTTATTTTAGCCAGCTGGCCCAGTGGGCTAGGGGAGACCCCGTCCGGTTTTTGAGGGGTGTTTTCTGCTTTTTTCATATCGGGTTCTTATTAAAAAGGGTTGTTGTTTACTGAAACTTTGTAAATCGGCGGGGGTTCATATCCTGATTTCTGGTTTTTGTGTTCGTGCCATTTAAATAATCGTGAAAATCCCAAACCAAAACTTTTATTAAAAGAAAGGGGAGGTCAATGAAAAATAACTCAGGATTACAAGTTAAAACTATTGGGGGTAAAAAAAAAGACCAACAGGAGGGCGCGTGTCATAATACTTGGGGATTATACCGGTAAAAAACAATGTAAGGGTGAACAAGGGGTTATGAACAGTGGAAACCCAAAGTTGAAAAGTAACTAATGTGGAAATACCCACAAAAACTAACTATGTCGGATGCAGAGGTGATAAGAAACTATGTCAGGATGGTGAAACCACAGGTGAATAAGTAACTATGTCAGGATGGGTGAACCAGAGGTGTATAATAACTAGGTCAGGATGGTGAACCAAGGTGAATAATAACTAGTCAGGATGGGAACCAGGGTGTATAATAACTAGGTCCAGGAGGGGAACCCAAGGTGAAAAAGTAACTAGGTCGGTGGTAAACCCAGAGGTGTATAAGTAACTATGTCAGGGATGGTGAACCACAGGTGAATAATAACTAGGTCAGGATGGTGAACAAGGTTGTCTAGTCGGTTGGTGAACCAAAGTGAAACCAGGGGGTGGTATAAGTCTAGGTCGGTTGGTTGAACCAGAGGTGTTATAAGTAACTATGTCAGGATGGTGAACCAGAGGGGGTATAAGTAACTATGTCAGGATGGTGAACCAAGGTGTATAAGAAAAACTATGTCAGGATGGGAACCAAAAGGTGGTATAAGTAACTAGGTTTTGGATGGTGAACCAGAGGTGTATAAGTAAACTATGTCTGGATGGTGAACCAGAGGTGTATAATAACTATGTCAGGATGGCGAACCAGAGGTGTATAAGTAAACTAGGTCTGGATGGTGAACCAGAGGGGGTATAAGTAACTAGGTCTGGATGGTGAACCAGAGGTGCATAAGTAACTTAAGTAACATGTCAGACCTGGCTTTAACACGTGTACAGTGTCTTGGAACGATCCTTACTAAGGTTTCGGAACGCTGTTCTCAGGTTTGCCAGGCGCCCATATGCTGCAGCTTTATCTGGTTGATGTGTGCTTCCGGAGACAATGCTCGGTGTTATACTCACCCCAAGATCTTTCTCCTTGAGCGAGGTTTGCGGGTCTTTGGCCACCTAGCCTATACTTCTCTGGGGTTTCTTCTGTGCCCTTCCCCTATCTTCATGACTTTGCATTTGGCGGGATTAAATTCGAGAAGCCAGTTGCTGGACCAGGTGTCCAGTCTGTCCAGGTCTCTTTGAAGTCCTGCCCGGTCCTCATCTGATTTGATTCTCCTCATTAACTTCACATGGTCTGCGAACAGGGACACTTCTGAGTCTAACCCTTCCATCATGTCGTTCACATATAACAAAAATAGTACTGGTCCTAGGACCGACCCCTGTGGGACCCCGCTCGTCACAGGTACCCACTGTGATACATCATTACGTACCATGACTCGTTGTTGCCTCCCTGTCAAGTATTCTCTGATCCATTGCAATGCCCTTCCTGTTATATGCGCCTGATCCTCTAGCTTCTGCACTAATCTCTTGTGAGGAACTGAGTCAAAGGCCTTCTTGCAGTCCAAGAAGATGCAATCAAGCCACCCCTCTCTCTCGTGTCTTACTTCTGTTACTTTATCATAGAACTCCAGAAGGCTTGTGACACAGGATTTGCCTTCCATGAATCAGTGCTGGTTAGCATTTTTACTCTTGTTCCGTTCCAGGTGCTCCACCACTCTCCTCCTGATAATCTTCTCCATAACTTTGCATACTATACACGTCAGTGACACTGGTCTATAGTTTAGTGCCTCTTTTCTGTCTCCTTTTTTAAAAATGTGAACTATATTTTCCGTCTTGTATAAGTAACTAAGTCTGGATGGTGAACCAGAGGTGCACAAGTAACTATGTCAGGATAGTGAACCAGAGGTGTATAAGTAACTAGATCAGGATGGTGAACCAGAGGTGTATAAGCAACTAGGTCTGGATGGTGAACCAGAGGTGTATAAGTAACTAGGTCAGGATGGTGAACCAGAGGTGTATAAGTAACTAGGTCTGGATGGTGAACCAGAGGTGTATAAGTAACTAGGTCTGGATGGTGAACCAGAGGTGTATAAGTAACTAGGTCTGGATGGTGAACCAGAGGTGTATAAGCAACTAGGTCTGGATGGTGAACCAGAGGTGTATAAGTAACTAGGTCAGGATGGTGAACCAGAGGTGTATAAGTAACTAGGTCTGATTGAACCAAATAAGTAACACAGACATGATAACAACACTGTGGAAAAGTTTGAATTTATCCGAGGGAACCAAGTGCATTAATAATAGCGGATGTAACTTCAAGTAAATAGCATGGTTGTATGGTGAACCAATATAATTTGGAATCAAAAGGGAACCAGCATGTAAAGTACTCGCTCGGTGTAACCGAGAGGGACACCATAACTGGCTGATGGTGACCAAGTGTACAAGTACACATTAATAGTTGAGGGATAATCTAGAGGCTCAGAGGCTGAGGGATAGTCTTTCACCTCTGATTAAAGTGTACAAGAAAAATCGATACAGTCCTTGAAAATTGTGTGAAACCAGCCAACCATAGGCAAGACATTAGAAGATTGTAGTTGGTAAATGTGGGATTTAAGGAACCAGTCAATATATCTAAAGTGCAGTATACTGCATTTTATTTGAAAACATCATGGCACAGTTAGGTTCCTTCAAAGGCCAGGGTTGTGGGTGATCTAGTTGCCAAACAGGCGATCGGTACAGCCCAAATTGGTGAAGCATGGCAACATATAAATATTTTAGTCATATGATAGTATAATACATGAATTCTGACCTCCTTCCTTCATGCACAGTCATACCTAAATGATAGCCATAAACATAATTTTAATGTAAACAATATAGAATATTTTTTTAATTACCAGAATTACTGGTTGTGTTCATTAAATTTGATGTTAATATTTATAGGTCCCAGAGTAGATGTGGAATGTATGAGGGAAGTGGGTGTGAAAGGGAAACATTCTCCTGGTGACCTGAGGTGTCTCGAAATGTTTCTACATGCCTCAGAATTGTAACGATTGGTAAGAAATAATTATCTTTCTTTCCTTCATTAAATTATTGGTATGAATATAATAATATTCATGAGGTATTTAATCCCTAACAACAACTGTTTAATTGTGAATGGAAATTGTTGAGTGAGCTAATATCTGTTTATATTCACAAAAAATAACTATAATTCATAGGATGACTCACACTATTATAAAAAACACATAATTACATACGAGAAAGAACGAACACCACAAACTTCATGGTAAACATCTACTGGGTTGTCTCCTCGCTGCTTCAACCTCAGTCTTCGTAACACACCTGAAAATAATAATGAAAATATTTTTTTGCTTATATAATTATATGTCGTGTTATATAGGTAAAACTTGGGATTTTGGCCAAAAAAAAACAACAACACTTCTCTTGCCGTTTAAGACAAGCGAAAATTTGTGAATGCAATAATTTCGCAAAAAATCATTCTGAATCTAAAGAAAAAAATATATTTCATTGAGTTTTTTATTATTAAAGTATTCTAAACCTATCTAACAATAATATAATAATAATAATATCTATATCTCTACCAGTACATGTACGAGGTACGCAGCTGACATCACTGATATACCACTATATAGAGTCCCTCGTTATACTGAGCATTTCCCGCAAATTAGGTCCTTGTCACAGGATGTGATCCACACCAGTCCACTAACACACAGGATGTGACCCACACCAGTCCACTAACACCCAGGATGTGACCAACACCAGTCCACTAACACCCAGGAAGTGGATCACACCAGTCCACGAACACCCAGATGTGAATCACACAAGTCCACTAACACCCCAAAGGGTGTGACCCACACCAGTCCACTAACACCACAGGATGTGACCCACACCAATCCAAATAACACACCCGGATGTGACCCACAAAGTCCACTAACACCCAGGATGAGAATTCACACCAGTCCACTAAACACAGATATGACCCACACCAGTCCACTAACACCCAGGATGTGACCCACACCATCCAGAACACCCAGGATGTGAATCACCCAAGTCCAATAATCCCCAGGATGAGAATCATGCCAGTCCACTAAACACCAGGATGTGAACCACACCAGTCCACTAACACCAAGGATGTGAACCCAAAGTCCACTAACACCCAGGATGTGAATCACACCCAAGCCCACTCAGTACAAAAGGGTGTGAATCACAACCAGTCTACAAATACCCAGGATGTGAATCACAAAGTCCAAATAACACCCAGGATGTGACCCACAATCAGTTTCATCACACCACAACCCCGGATGTAAACCGACACCAGTCCAAATAACACCCAAAGGACTGTGACCCACATCAGTCCACTAACACCAGAATGTGACCGACACCAAGTCCACTAACACCCAAGACGTGACTCACATAAGCCCACTAACACCAGAGTGACCTACACAAGCCATTAACACCCAGGATGTGAACACTTAGTCCACTAACAACCAGGAGTGACCTACACAAGCCAATTAACACCCAGGATTAAAACAATCCCCAAAACCCAGGAACAACGTAATCACCCAGGAAAGTCCCGATAATCCCATCCTACCAGTCCCACAACACTCAGGATGTGATATACACCAGTCCACTTGCACCTAGGATGTGATCCACACCAGTACACTAACACCCAGGATGTGATCTACACCAGTCCACTAACACCAAGGATGTGACCCACATCAGTCCACTAACAACCAGATGTGCCCACACCAGTCCACTAACACCCAAGATGTGACTCGCATCAGCCCATTAACACCCAGAAAGAGACCCACACAAGTCCACTGACACCCAGGATGTGACACACTTAAGTCCACTAACAACGAGGAAGTGACCTACACAAGTCAACTAACACCCAGGATGTGAATCACACCAGCCCACTAACACCCAGGATGTGAATCACACCAGTTCACTAACACCCAGGATGTGACCCACACCAGTCCACTAACACCAAGGATATGACCCACACCAGTCCACTAACACCCAGGATGTGATACACACCAGTCCACTAACACCCAGGATGTGAATCACACAAGCCCACTATTACAGCCCAGGATTCCAAATGGCCTGTTATCCCGGGTGTAATGGGAGCAAATTAAACACAGCAGAAAAAGTTTAGACTTATATTATCCTTCACCAATTTAGAACAGCAATATGTACACTATGTACAGTGATAAGTATAGTGCACTCCACGGTAAGCAAGGCAGAAATAGAAGCCACAAGATAGCAGACCGTGCTTCAACCAGCTCTAGATTGGGAATGACAAGGGCAGACAGGAGAGTGGTATCCACATAACCTCTGCGATTGCCAAAACCATCTTCTTATTGGCTAGAACCTGGTCACTAGTTGAACGACGGGGCCCCATCATCAACTCTTAGCAACCTGGTTCGCTGGTTGGGGGAGATAGCCTGTAAATGAGGGTGTGTACATGCGCCGAATAAAGGTTACGTACTCTTTTCATGCCACACCCCCACCCCGAGAAGGCTCAGGATTAGGCTGCCACCTCCCAGTGGTAACCGTGCCGCCATGGCACAAAATAAACGGACCGTCTTTCCTCTCCACCATCCAACTCTTTGATAGAGCTCAGCTTTTCTCGTGACAAAAAGCCAAACCCTAAACTCAAAGTGAGACAGCAGTCAGTCAGGCTAGCATAGGTCCAAGATACAGGTGGACGGTAGCCCGCATCCCATCACTAAAAAAAAAAACCCACACTAGGGGAAAAAAAAAAAAGAGCGGGGAAAAAGGGGTTACCCCAAATAATATAACATCCAAACCCTAAATAAAAAAAAATTTTAAAAACCTGGAAAAAGGGAGCCCTCCAAACCCATATTTTCTTTCCCGGGGCAATATATTTATGGAAATATATAGGGTTTGGCAGCCTTAGCGTCCAGGCATAAACCTTGTGTTTGGTTCTTCTTTGGATTTGGGAAGAATACAAAAGGGGAAATTTGTGATCATGTAGACTGTGACCCCCCTGCTTTGTCTGGCCACTTTAAACATCGGAAATGCCCCAAAAGCCAGTACCAGAGCGAGGGCTTTTTTTTTCGAGGGAAAGGGGTAACCCCTTGATGGGGCGGGAAAATTTGGTGAAAAGTATGACAGGCTGAAAAACCCTCTTTCCCCTAAAATTTGTAATAGAAAGGGCCCCAACCCCAGACTCCCAAATAACCCCAAATAAAAAAGGGTTTTGGAGAAGTTTGGAGACAAGAGAAGGGTCCCAAAAACCCAAAAAATTCTTTTTGTTTTGTAAAAAGGGTTTTGACAATCGGGGGGCCCAAAATTAAAGGGAATTTATGTGACTGGTAAGGAGGTAAGGGGGGAAAATATCTGAGAAAATTCTTACAGAATCTTCTGAAAAAATCCTATCAGGGCCTAGGAAAGGGTTGGGGAAAAAGAGTTTTCCTATCAGAGGAACTGGTAATCTTTAATAGAAAGAACTTTGGGCAAGTTTGGTTTGCAACTTTCCCACCCCTACCCCAGGGCCCTAGAAAAGTGAAAGTGTCCCGGCCCAAAAGGGGAAGTTTTTAGAAAAATTAACTGTTAAATGGGAAAACTCTAAAAGGGCCCCAAAAAAAAGACCCTTTAAATTTAAAAGGTAGGTGTTGCCCCAAGTACCCGCCCACCCCCAAACAAACATCTAGGTACTTTTCCCGGGTTTCCCTTTTTCCAAGGGGGTTTCCTTTTTTAGGGGGTTAAGTTTTGGGATAAAAAAAGAGGGGGGGTTTTTTTAAGGGGGGTAAATTGTTAAAAATTCCCTTTAAATTTAAAAAAAAGGCCAAAATTTTCCTTTCCCCTTTTCCCCATTTTAAAAGGGTACCTGTGTACCCTTTAAAATCACTTGGGCCCAAGACCTTCCACAAGTAAAAATTCCCCGTAAATCCCCCGGGGAAAATTAAACCCTCTTTTTGACCCCAAACCCCTTAGGGTGGCGAACCCCCAAACGAAAACCCCCCCCAATCACCCTTTCCTTCAAAAGGGAGGGGCCCACTTAAGGGCCCATGGATAGATGACCCCTTTCCACAAAAACCTTGTTTTTAAACAAAAATCCATTTCCTCTCAAAAACCCTTTGTTTTGGGATTAGTCTTTACGGGGAGATTTTTAATTTGGGTTTTGAGTTTCCCAATCTACATCATGAAAACCCAAAAAGTACATTTTTTCGGACATAAAAAAAAATTTAGGAAATGACTGTGGGAAGCCATTTAAAATTTGTTGTTTGCTTTTTTCAGATGGGTCCCTCCTTTTAAAGGGCTGGGTTTCCTTGAGGAGGACAAAATTTTTAAAAGTTTAATATTATTTCAGAGATAAAGTGCAAAAAAACCCAGAGTGGGTCCTAAAGAGGTAACCCCCGCGTCTTTAACTGGGGAATTTATCTGGTTTTAGGGAAATTTTTTAAAATTGAAAAATGTGGTAAGTTTTAGTTTTTGGGGTTCAAAAACAATGGGAAGCTCCCCACAAAATTTTTAAAAATCAGATAACCTATTTACAATCTGATGGGTCCCGTAAATCTGCTTTAAAGGGTTTGGGGCCCAGATATGGGTTTTCCCTGAAACCCTTGTCCCCGGTGGAAGGACGGAATTGTGCACTTCTGTCAAAACCTCTGTTTCATCTTACTTTGAGCTGCCCTTTTGGGTTTTACCCTTTGGGGGCAAAACGGGAGTCCCCACCTGAAACCCTTGAAAAAGGGTTGTAGAGGGGTTGACCCTAACGCCCCTTCTCCCCATCCATCCTTCTTTGAGCCCCCGGAAGGGCCCCTGGGAACATTGTGCCCAAAGATCAGCTCAAAGGGGACTATACCCTGAGACTCTTGAAACCGTCTTCTTATGAGAACAGCAACAAAGGTAGGATTCATCCCATTGTAGGAAAGTGCATGCAAAAAGTTCTCACATTTTTTTAACGTCTGTTGGAACCCTTTCCAAGGCCCTTGGGAAGGTTTGATGGGGCATTGGAAAAATTTTGTGGAAAAACCCCTAACCTAGTTAAAAACTTCCCAAAATGCTTTGGCAGAAAAGTTAGTCCCTTGATCACTTTGAATATTTTTTAGGAATCCCAAAAACCAAAAAATGAATTTTGTTAAAGCTTTGAAATAGCTTTAGTATTAAAAATGCGCGGGAAAAATTTGCTTCAGGATATCTGTTTACTTTTTTCCCAAAAATCTTTAAATTTTAAAATTTTGGTTTTCCCAAAATTTAAACCTAGGAAGGGGGAACTTACACATTCTAAATTAAATCGAAAAAGGTTCTCCATCAGCAGGTATGGTTGGAGGGGTTTCGGGTTTTAAAGGGAAAAATGTCCAGGTTTCCCTACTTGCTAAACTTTCCCTCGGAAACACCAAAAATGATTTTTTCAAAACTTTTTTTAAATTTTGGCCAATAAAATTCTTTTGTGATTTTTATAAAAAGGTTTTAGAAATTCCTAAGTGACCTAATGAAAGTTTAAAAATCCTTATATTTAATTTTTTAGGTTCTAAATTTGGTTGGAACCACTAACCTGTCACACAATTGCCGGCCCTCTTTCCCTTACCAGTCTCAGTGAAAGATCAAAAAAATCGTTTTTAACTTCATATTGACCGGTGACCCAAAGAGGTTTTCCCCCCAGGGGCTCCCTAAAAGCAAATTTTTAAAGGGGTCCTTTGGGTTTTTTTCCCCCCGGAAAGAAAGTCCCTGGGGCCATGGAAACAAACATCGGGGAATCCTGCAACCTGGGAATAGGAAGGTTTGATCGGGGTCTGTTCACTTGATTTCGAGGTTTTCGGCCGGGGGTGCCTCAAAAAACAAACGTGGCTATTCCGAGTCGGAGTCGTCCAAGGTGGGAAAAAACATTCTTCCCAGAAAAACCCTTTGGGGGATGTTGCCGATTTAGGGCCCAAAAACCCCCGGAGAAAAAATTACTCATTATAGGTTCGGAAATATCAAAAAAGGGATTTAATTTTTATTCCCCAGTAATAACTTGGCATTTTCAGGGGGAAAATCCTTTTGAACACCTACAGCAAGTCCCCAGTTTTAATAAATAAAAAAAAAAAGGCAAAATTTCCCCGTAAAAGGGGAAACGATACCCCAAAACCCCCGCACATAAAAGAGGAATTTAAGAGGGAAGTTTCGGTCCGACTTGGCCCATTGAAAAAGTCCTGCCCACCTCTGTTAGTGTGACTTTGTCAATGGTCCAAGTCGGACCAAAAGGGGTCGTCGAAAATTCTCCCCTTTTATTGGGGGTTTAATTTTTTGTCCCCCATTTCCATATTTGAAATGTACAAAAAATTTTATGCAAACCAAAATTTATATGGGCTCCCCCCAAATGCTTCCAAAAAAACCGGGGGTTTCAAAAAGTATTCTCTGAAAGTAGTAATTTCCTTCTTTTACAAGTGAGCAATATGCTCCAGTATTTTAAAAGGGTTCTTTATTTTCAGTTTTTTGAGTTTCCTAAAGGGGAAAAATAAGACTCTTGCATAATAAGGGGCCCAAATACCTTTTTTTCTTCTCTCGGGGACTGTTACGGGGAAAATTAGGGGAATTTCCCCCAAGGGGTTGGGGGGTTTTTAGGGGGGCATTTGGGGAAAGGATGTGCCCCTCTTTATTACAAAGGAAGCAACGCAGGCTTCCCTTTTTTTACCCCTGTGAGTTGCAAAGGGTGCCCTTTCTGGCTGGTGTTCTTTTGGAAATTTTGTCGAGATGCACCTGTTTAGTAGTTTGTCTCCCCAACCAGGGGGGGACCATAAGTTGAGAAGCGTGGCTCCCAGGTGACTTACTGGCTAAACGTAGACGACTCCCTCCGGGCTGGCACTTCATTCCCCCAAGGTTGCCAAATCTCTGCCATGCCAGGCGTTGAAAAAGAGAGGGCCCCGCTCGGGACAAGGGAAGGGGGTTAGTTTCGAAGGTTTTCACCCAAAAACCTGGTTTTGCCCCCCAATTGCAGTAGTTAATTCACGTTTCCGGCAGAAAGACTCGAACCTCCTTGGCCCCCACGGGACTCCACGGGGTTATCAATAGAATAACTGCCCACCCTAAAAGGTTTAGAACACCACTTGCTTTATACCAGCTGGTAAAAGCTTTGGTTTGCTGTCTCACAAAGTCCACTAGGGATTAAACCAAGCTGTCGCTGCACGGGTTAAAAAACTTTTTTATTTGGCTGGGGGTTCATGTATTTGGCCCCCCCAACCTGTTGGGCTTCACTACTTTATAATGAAAATTCAGCGTCATTTAATACTGGGGTAAAAATTTCCGTGCCTTTTCCCAATAAAGGGTGTATGAACCCAAAAAATTTCCCAATGCTGTTCCGGCCCCCCAAGGTCGGCCTGATTTTTTTAAACCCCTTTCCCAAAAAATTTTTCTGGTTCGGGGCCCCATTGAAGGGAGGGAACAAGCTTTAATGCTTTTTGGGAAACCCCAAAAACATTTTTCAAGGAATGCGAAAAACCTGCCTCCTTTTTCTTTCCCCAAACAATTCTTCCCTTGCGAAGGCCCCCGTTCCCTAAATTTGCCCCCAAGATTGACTTTTTGCCGCTCAAGTGCCAACGACCTGATTTACCCTTTAAAAACCCCAGCTGCCCCCTATACTGACCATTTTTGCCCCCGTAGGGGTTTCCCTCTTTTCCCCCTGGGGAGAACATAGAAATTTTTTTCCCAACTCCCGTAGAGGGAGGGGTCTGATGTGCCACTCTTCTTCAAAAAGTTTGTCACAATCAGTGAACGCAAATTGCGCAGCTGGGGGAGAGCGCGTTTTTATTTAATGCCAATGGAAAAAAAGCCAAATTTTCCCCAAAAATTCTGGGAGGACCAATTTAGGTAGGTTTTACAAAGTATTTTTGGGCCCACACCAGGGGCGTCTGGGCCCCGTCCGGTGGGGATAAGTTATTCGTATGCAACCCGTACGAATTTTCAGAATACCCAAATAAAAACGTTTTAAATTTTGGGGAGGAAAAAAGCTTAACCCCCCAAATTTTCCCCAGTAAAGATTGCCAAAAAATTAAAAACAATTAACCCAAACAAATGCCAAAATTGCCCCCCAAATTTTCCCACCCCCCGAACAGGCCCAAAGTCACAAACTGACAGCAAAATTTTGAAAAGCAATGCCAGGCCCCCTTTCCCCCTTTCTAAAAAGATTGACCATAGCGGAAGCCCAACACGACAAAACTAGTAAACGGGGCTGTTGGGAACGATCACCAAACAACAAGGCTGACCCTAACGAAAATGACAAGAAAAATTTGGTTTAAAGGCTTAGGCAAAGCCTTTTTTGGGAAACCCCGACACCAAACCGCACAATTGTTCTGTAAAGAGCTTCACCCTTAAACTTAAACCCTTTCTCTAAAGTCCCCCTCCAGCCCGGACAGGCCCCCATATTTAAAACCCAGGATTTCCCCAAAGGGCCCTTTTTAAACCCGGGTTTTAATTTGGGACAAAATTAAAAAAAGCAGAAAAAGTTTAGACTTTTTTACCTTCACCAAATTTTAGAACAGAAAAAATTTCATATGAAAAAGTGATAAGTATAGTGCATCCACGGTAAGCAAAAGGGGGGAAATAGAAGCCACAAAAAAAAACAGAACCAAGATTCAACCGCTCTTAAAAGGAAAAAGACCCAAGGGGGAAAAAAGGGGAGTGGTACCCCACTTTAACCCTAAAAGTATTGCCAAAACCATCTTCTTATTTGGGTAGGGAAACCCGGTCACTATTTTAAACCCACGGGGGCCCCCTCATCAAAATCCTTTTGCAAAAATGGTTCACGGGGTTGGGGGGGATAGCCTTTTAAAGGGGGTTGGAATGCGCCGAATTTAAAAGGGTTTGTAAATTTTGCAAAGCCAAAAGCCCCTAACCCCAGGATTGAATCCAAAACCAAACCCACTAAAACCAAGCAGGGAATCACAACTCAATAACATGCAGGGATGTTGACCCACCCCCGCCCCCAAACACCCGGGAAGTGAAACACACCCGTCCACTAACAAAGGGGTGACCCCCCAAAAAAGTCCACTAACAACCAAAGGAAAATGACCCCATCAGTCCATAACAACCACGAAGTGGCCCCAACCATCCCCCTAACACTAAAGGGTTTTGATCCACACCCCTCCAAAAATAACCCCAGTTATTTGATAAAACACCCGCCACTAACACCCACGATTGACCAACATCAATTCACTAACCCAAAAGAATTTTTTTAATTCCCCCCAATCCGGGTAACAAAAAAGGTCTGACCCCCACCCGTCCACTAAACCCAGGATTTTGATACCACCATCCCCCTAAAAAACCCCCGTGTGAAAAACAAAAAAGCCCACTAACACCCCCGGGTGTGAATCACACCCCCCCTAACACCAAGATGTGAATCACGCAGTCAAAATAAAAATCCCGGGTTTTGACCCACACCCCGCCCACTAACACCCAGGGCGGGGGAAACCCCAAAAAGTCCAAATAACATCCAGAATGTGACCCCCTTTTAGGCCCCCCTAACAAACAGGTAGAATAAAAAACATTCCCCTAACACCCGGTGTGAAACCCACATCAGTCCCCTAACACCCCGGAATTTTGACCCACAAACCCGCCCACTAAAACCAGGTGTGAATCACACCAGTCCCCTAACACCCCGGGTGTGACCCACAAACCCGTCGACTAACACCCCGGGAAAAGACCCCCATCAGTCCACTAACACATAGGATGTGAACCCCCACCAGGGCCACTAACAACCCCGGATGTGATCCCACCATTCCCCTAACTCTCCCGGGTATGACCACACCAGTCCCCTAAAAACCCAAAAATGTTTACTCAAAATCAGCCCACTTAAAACCAAGAAAGTAACCCACACAAGTCCCCTAACAACCCCCGATTTGACTCACATTAGCCCACTAACCCCCCAAAAAAAGAACCCACACAAAATCCACTAACACCCCGGGTGTGAATCACACCAGTCCCAAAACCCCAGGAAGTGAATCACACCATCCCTTTAAAAGCCAGGAAAATTTAAACCCCCACCCGGGTTTACAACACCCGGGGGGTAAAAAACAAAATCCCCCCTAAAACCCGGGGGGATCCACTTCCCGTCCAATAAAACCCAGGTTTTAAAAAAGGGCCGAAAAAACATTTCAATAAAAACCCGGATGTGACCCACACCCCTTCCACCAAAACCCAGGGTGTGAAAATTTCATCAGTCGACTAGAAACCCAAAGGTTTTGAAACACACCTTCCCACAAAACACCCAGGATGTGACCCACAAACCCGTCCACTAAAAAACCGGATGGACCGGGAAACAGTCCCAAATAAACCCAGGATAACCCCATTATTCCATTAAAACCCAGGTGTGAAACCACATCAGTCCAAAAAAACACCCAGGGTGTGGCCCCATCATTTAAAAACCCCCAAGGGGGTGACCACCAAAAGTCCCCAATTAAAAACCCCAAGGGTATGACCCCCCACCGTCCCCTAACATCCAAGAAGTGACCCACACCCGTCCCCCCCCAACCCCAGGATGGACCCCAACCCCCCTTTCCCCTAAACCCCGGAAGTGACCCACACAAATTATTAAATAACCCCCAGGGTTGGGAACCCCCAAAAAAATCAACCTAAAACCCCGGATGTGGGCCCAAAAACCCGTCAATTAACCAGAGGATGTGAAACAAAAAACCAGTCCACTAACACCCCGGGTAAAACCCCAGTCCCACTAAAACCAAAAAGGGTGTGACCCAAACCCCCCCCAAATTTAAAACAGAGGGATGTGAATCACAAACCCTTCCCCCAATCCCAGCAAGTGAAAACACAGCATTTTACTAAAGCCCAGGGTGTGACCGAAAATCAGTTTAACTAACACCCAGGATGTATCCACACCGTCCCCCTAAAAACCCCAGGATGGAAACCTCATGAGTCCACTAACATCCCGGGTGGGACTACCCCCAGTACTTTAAAACTTCCCGGATGGGGACCCTTTATCTTCCCCCAAAAAACCCAAAAGGGGGTGACCCCACAAATTTCCCTAACACTCAGGTTGTTTACCACACCCCTCCCCTAAACACAAAGGATGCCCCCCCATTGCATAACACCCCGAATGTGACCCACCCCCCCGTCAACTAACCCCAATGATGTGGTACACCCGTCCACTAAAAACCCAGGAAATTTTTACCCGAAACCGTCCACTAACACACAGGATGTGATACACATCAAATCACTTTAAAAACCCCGGAAATTTTAAACCCCCACCATTCCCCCTTTAAACCCGGAAAGGGAACCCCAAACAGTCCCCTAACCCCAGGATGTGACCCACACCAAATTTACTAACGCCCAGGGGGGTCCCACACCGCCCCCCCAACACCCCGGATGTGACAATCAAAAAATTTCCCTAAAACCCAGGGGGTGAATCCCCACCATCCCTAAAACCCCGGAAGTGAACCCCCACCCGTCCACTAACACCCAAGGGTGGAACCCCGCATGTCCTTAACACCCCGGATGTGAATACCCAGCCACTAAAGCCCAGGATTTTGAATCACACCCCGTTTAACTAATGCCCCGGATGGAATAATGCCCGTCAACTAACACCCCGGGTGTGAATTTGCAAAAAGTCCACAAACCTCCAGGATGTGAATTACAAAAGTTCCCCCAAAAAAACCCGGAAGTGAATCACCCCAAGCCAACTAACACCCAGGATGGAAACACACTAAGGCCCACTAAAACGTGGATGTACCCACTTCAAATCCCCTAACAAAAAGAGGAAGGGGGCCCCCCACCCTCCACAACCCCCCAAGGGAAAGTGAATCACATAAACCCCCCTAACCCCCCAGGAAAGTGAAAATAAAACCAGTCCACTTTAAAATTCAGGATGAGATCCCCCCCCAGTCCAAAAGGGACCTGGGATGTGATCCCCCACCATCCACTAACACCCCCGGTGACCTACCCCAGTCAACTAACACACACGATGTGACCCAAACAGGGCCAATTTAAAAAAAAGGGTGTTATCCACACCAGTCCACTAACGCCCAGGGTGTGACCCACACCAGCCCACTAACACCCGAAAGGACCAACACCCAAATCCCCAAACCCAAAGGGTGTGGCACATTTTGTCCTTTTAAAACCCAGGAAAGGACCCACACAAAACCCCCAAAGCCCAAGTAAAGTGAATCACCCCCAGTTCCACCCAAACCCAGGAAAGGGAAACACAAAGTCACTAAACCCAAAGATGTGGGCCCACACAAGTCCCCTACCCCCGAAGGATTACCCCCATCAGCCAAATAAATTTTTAGATGTGACCCACACCAGTGCAAAAACCCAGGATGTCTCCCACCCAGTCCACTAAAAACCAGTGTTGACCCCTCATCATCCCCTAACACTCAGGTGTGACCCCCCACCCGTCCAAATAACACCCAGGAAGTGAAACCCAAAACCCCGTTTAAAAAAACACCCCGGGATTTGATCACCCCAGTCCCCTAACACCTTTGAAAGTGGACCCACCCAAATCACCCAACACAAAGAATGTGTCCACACCATCCACCCCAACCCCCCAGGAATTTTAAACCCCAAAATTTAGTACACCTTTGCACAAATGGATGGACCCACACCAAATCCCCTAAAAACCCCGGATGGGGAATCACACAAGCCCCACTAAAAAACCCAGCATGGGGGATTCACAACCCGCCTAAAAACAAAAGGGTTTGAATCACAACAGGGCCCCTAACACCCGGCTGTGACAAAACCCCAACCCCCTAACACCCCGGATGTGAATGGGCAACAGCCATACCCTCAAGGATGTGGCCCCCAAACAGTCAACTAAACCCCTCAGGGGTTTAGCCACAATAATTTAAACCCAACCCCCCCAGGATTTTGACCCACCCCTCATCCACTAAACATTGGTTTTTACCCAAAAAAAATAAACTAACTTTCCCAAAGGGTGTTACTCCTTTAGACAAAAAACCCCCAAAGGAAAAATGACCCCCAAAAAGTCCACTAACAACCAGGATATGGGCAAACACCCGTCCCCAAACCCAGGGGGTGAATCCCCCCAGTCCACTAAAACCCAGGAAAAGGACTCACCCCCAGTCCACTAACCCCCCAGGTAAGACCCCCAATAGTCCCCCTTTTAAAACCCCCGATTCCCCCACCAATCCCCTAACACCCAGGAAATTTTATCCAAACAAGTCCACTAACACCCAGGATTTGAAACCCCCCACCATCCACTGACACCCAGGATAAGACCACACAGTCCCCTAACAACCCTTATTGGGGTCACCCCAAACCCGTCCCCCTAAACCCAGGAGTGCCCCACACCCTCCACTAAAATCCCGAAATTTAGGTTCACATCAGCCCACTTTAAAACCCCCGGGAAAATGAAAAAAACACAAAATCTAATAAACCCCCAGGATGTGAAACACACCAGCCCCCTAACACAGAGGATGTTTAATCACACCAGTCCACAACGCCCCAGTATGTAACACACAGCAGAATACTAACCGCAGGAAGTGACCCCCATCAGTCACTAAAAACCCAGGGTGTTTTTTTCACCCCAGTCCCCCTTAAAACTCAGGTGTGATCCTTTCAGAAACCCCTAAACACCCAAAGGGTGTCCTTAACCCCAAACCCGTCCCTAACACTCAGGATGTACCCCCCCATTAATCCCAAAAAAACCCCCGGAAGGGGGTCCCCAATTCAACCCCAAAACCAAGAATGGAAACCCACCCTTTAAAAAAACCCCCCGGGTATACTCACACCATCCACTTTAAAACAAGGATGTGAACCCCAAAAACATTCCACTAAAAAACCCTTTGGGAAAAATTTACCCCCAAAAAACCCCTTCCCCCGAAAAACCCAAGGGTGTGACTCACCCTTTTGCCCCCCCAAAAACACCAGAAATGACCCACACAGGTCCCCTAACTCCCAGCTGTGAATCAAACCACTCCAAATACACCCAGGGTGTGAATCACCCAGTACAAAACACCCAAGGGGGTGCCCCCAAAACCAGTCCCCTAAACCAAGGGTTAAAAAGGGCATCCAGTGCACTAACCCCCAAAAGAAATTTACCCCTTTAATTTGTCCCCCTAAAAACCCCGGAGTGATCCCCATCAGTTTCCCCAACCACCCCGGGGGGGGAGCACACCCGGCCAAAAACCCCTCAGGATATTTACCCACCCAAGTCCACTAAAATCGAGGAAAATTTACCCACAACCCGGGCAAACAAAAAACCCAAAAAATGTTTAATTTACAAACCCTTTCCCCTAAACCTAGGAGTGAATCCGGCGAAATCCCCCCAAACCCCCTAAGGGGTGTGGGCCACCCCAGTTTCCCCAAAAAACCCCCGGGGCCCAAACCCAAAATAAAGGGTGTGAAACACAAACCAAATCCTTTAAAAACTCAGGGTGTACCCCCCCCAAATCAAATAACCCCAAAAAAGGTTTACCCCTTTTCAGTTCTTTCCCAACAACCCCCTTTTTTAATCCCAAAACAAAACCCTCCCAAAACCCAGGAATTTTTACGGGAGACCCCGTCCACTAAACCCCCCTTTTTAATGCCCACACCCTTTCACTAACCCAGGGGTGGGGATCCAAAACCATTACCCCTAACCCCCCAGGATGTTGGGCCCACATCAGTTTCCCCTAAAAAACCCCGGATGTGGGCCCACACCTGCCCACTTTAAAACACAGGGTGTGACCCACACAAGCCCCACAACATCCAGGGGTGTTTACCCACAAAAAAATTCAATAATACCCAGGGTTTTGAATCCCCCACCAGTCCCCCTAAAACCCATTTATGCGGGCCCCCCACCAGTCCCTTAACAGAAATTTTTGACCACACCCCGTTTTTCCTTTTAAAACCCAGGGGGTTTTGACCCACATAAGTTTTTTTCTAACCCAGGATTTTGAATTTAAAACCCCGTTCCCCTAACAACCAGGGTGTGAAACACACCAGTCCGCTAAAAACCCAGGAAAGAGAAAACCCCAGAAAATCCCCTAACACCCCAAATTGTAAAATTACACATTCGCCTAACACCCAGGGATGTGAAATTTCACCAAAAAAACTAAAAACCTGGGTGGGAAAAACATCAGTCCACTAAACCCAGGATGTTTACCCACACAGTCCACTAACACAGAGGGTATGGCCCCAAATTTTTTCCCCTAACCCCCCAGGATTGATCCACATCATCCACTAGCCCCATTGTTTTGTTTCCCATCGTCAAAAAATTTTTGGAAAATGAAACCCCCAAAAAGTCCCCCTTTCATCCAGGTTTTGACCCCACCAGTTTCCCCCAAACCCAGGATGGTTTAATCCAAAACCCTTCCAAAGCCCCAGGAGAGACCCACACCAGTCCACAAAAAACCCAGGAAGTAACCCAAATCAGTTTCCCCAAAAACCCCAAAGGGTGTGAATCACAACAGTCCACTAACACCCAGGAAGTAACCCCCATCAGTCCATTTTAAAGCCCCCGAAAGTGACACCCACCAAATATAACCCCGCGGAAGTGACCCCCCAAACAGGGCCATAAAACCCAGGATGTGATTCACAAACCCTTTTTCCCAAAAACACTAGGGGTGTGATCCACACAGACCACTAACCCGGTTTTGACCCACAACCCAAACCATAACACAAAAGGGTGTGAAACCCCCTCAGTCCACTAACACGAGGAAGTTGGGGCCAAAATCAGTCCCCAAAACCCAAGGGAAAAACCCCCCCCCCCCCCCCCCCCCTTCCCCCCCCCCACCCCCCCCCCCCAGGATGTGAAACCCCCCCAGCCCTAAAAACCCGGATGTTTATTCCCCCACCATTTTCCCCTAAAACAAGGAAAAATTTACCTTAAACTTTCCCCTAACACCCATGGACCCAAAACCAGTCCCTTTAAAAACCGGGGTGTATCCACAACCCTTCCCCTAACACCCAGGAAAAGTTACACAACCCGTCCCCCTAACCCCTAAGGTTGTGACCCAAAAACCAATTACAACCCAAGGTGGGGATCCCAACCCGTCCCCTAACACCCCGGATAGATTTCACCCCCCAGTCCCCCTTTAAAACCCCCCGGGTTTTGAACCACAAGCCCCCTAAACCCCCAAGGGTTGATCACAAAGCCCCCAACCCCAAAAGGGTGTGAAAACACAACCCCGTCCTTTTTTAAACCCGGTTGGTTTACACCGCCCAAATAAAAACCCCCGGAAAGGGAAAACAAAAAGTCCCCCTAACACCATTATGTGGCCCAAACATCACTAAAACCCCCGGGGGGGGCCAAACCACCAAATAAACGCCCCCCGGGGGGGAATAAAAAAGCCCCCCCAATAACACCCCGGGGGGAACCCCCAACAGTCCCCCAACACCCAGGAAAAGGGGGCCCCCCACCCGCCCCCTAACCAAAGGGTTGTGACCCCACAGCCCCCTAACCCCCCAGGTAAGTGAATCACAAAGTTTACTAACACCCCGGTTTTGCCAATCACCCAGCCCCAAAAAAGGGGGGCCCCCCAATTCCCCCACCCACCCCGGATGGAACCCCCAAACCCGTTCCCCAAACACCCAGGAAAAAGGAAAACCCCACCCGCCACTAACACCCAGGGAAATTACCCCCATCAGTCCACTAAACCAGGATGGAAACCCCCAAACCCGTACCCCAACACCCAGGAAAGTGACCCCCACCCGTCCAACCCAAAACCAGTTTTTGAAACCCCCACAGTCCCCTAAACTTAGGTGGGGACCCACAAAACCCGTTTCCAAAGAAAACCTAGGATGTGACCCACAAAAAACCCCCCCAAAACCCTTAAATTCCCCAAACATTCCCCCTAAAAAAACTCAGGATGGGGACCCACCCCCCCGTTCATTAAAAAACCAAGGGATGTTTCCCCCAAAAATTTTTAAATTAATTCCCAGGTTTTGAAACATAAATTTTTCCCAAAACCCGGGAAAAGGAACCCCCCCAGTTTCCCCTTTAAAACCAAGGATTTGCCCCAAAACCCTTTAAAAAACCCCAGGATGGGGAACATTTTAATTTTCCTAATCCCCGGAAAGGAATCACACAGTCCAATAACACCATGATGTGAACCACCCCAGGGTTTAAAATCCAAAGGGGTTTTGCCAATTTTTTCCCCTTAAAACCCCCCCAGGATGGAAACCCCACCCGTCCACAAAAACCCAGGGGGGGGGAACTCACCACTAAAACAAGGGTTGGAAACCCCCCCTTTTTCCAAATAACCCAGGGTGTGACCCACCCTTCCCTCAACACCCCCGGGTGTGAAACCACCAGTCCAATAACACCCCCGAATGACCCACAAAGTTTAAAAAATCCCCGGGGTGTGAACCCACCATTTCCCCCCAACCCCAAAGGGTTTGAAAACACACCCGTCCACTTAAAAAAACACCCCGGATTAACCCCCACATGAAATCCAAATAATACCAAGGGTGTGAATTTACACCATTCCCCTAAAATAAAAATCCCCCCAAAAAACCCCAGGGTGTGAAAAATTCCCTCCCCCCAGTTCCCACTAACCCAAAAATGGGGACCCCAACCCGGGAAATAAAACCCAGGGGTGACCCACAAAAGTTTCCCCTAAAACCCCCGGGGGACCCCCAAAAGTCCACTAAAAACCAGGAAAGTGATCACAGCCATTTAAAACCCCGGATGTGGCCCCCAAACCCGTACTAACATCAGGATGGACCCATAAAATCCACAAAACCAGGAATGAATTCCCCACCATATTCCAAAAACCCGGATGTGAACCCACCAAATTCCCCTAAACCAGGGGGAGAACCCCCAAAAAATCCCCCAAAAAAACCAGGGTTGGGAATCCCCCCGTCACTAACCCCGGATTTTTAATTCCCCCCCTCCCTAAACCCCCAGGATGAAAAACCCCCAAAGCCCCCTAAAACCCGGGAAGTGAATCACAAGTTCCCCTAAAAAACCCCGGATGTGAACCAAAACCCCCCCACTAACACCCAGGTTATACCAAAAAGTCCCTTAAACCCCGGATGGAAAACCCAATTCCCCCAAATCCCGGTGTGAATTTTCCAAAATCCCCTAAAAATCAGGAAAGTGTCCCCCAAACCCCCTTAAACCCCCCAGGGTGTGAAATCAAAAGCCCCCTTTTCCCAGGATTTTGACCCCCCATTTAGTCCCCTAAAACCCGGAAAATTTTCCAAACCAGTCCTTAACACCCAGGTGTGAATCACACCCCCCACTAAATCCGGGAAAATTTAAAAAAAACCAAAAACCACTAACACCCCCGGGGTTTACCACCAATTCTAACCCAGGGGTTTTATTTTTTTTAACTTTTAAAGGAAATTTGGGGGCCCCCCCAAGGGCCCCAAAAAAAAAGGAAGGCCCCCACCCAAAAACCTTTTTAAACCCAAAGGATTAAATCCCCCAGGGGGTTTAAAATTCAAAATTTAAAAACAAAGAAAAATAAAGGCAAGTAAAAAGTAAACTTAAATTTAAAAATAAACAAAGGGCGGGTTTTTTTTGTTATTTAATTTTTTTAGAATTTTTGTAAATAAGGGTTTTTAAAAAAAAAAAAAGGGGAGATTTTCCAAGGGTTAAAATTTTTGATATTAAGGGGGGTTTTTTAAATTAAATTTTTAAAATTCCTTTTTAAAAATTTAAAAAAGGTTTTTAATAAGGGCCTTTGAAACAGATTAACCTTTTAAAGGTAAAAGATATTTTCAAAAGACAAAAGGGTTTTTTTATTTTGGGTTTTTTCTTTTTGCTTACATTAGTAAAGGAGTATTCTTTTAGGTGTGTTTTTAAAAAATAATAAAGTTAGATTGGGTCCTGGGTTTTAAATTTATGTGATAAATTTGAAAAAATTTTAAGATATAAATTTATAGGTTCAGTTTTCATTTTATTTGGTTTTTGGATGAGTAAGTGATCTTTTGGAAAAATTTAATTTTAAACGGGATGTTTCTTTTAAATTTTCAGGAAATAAATTTCCCAGATTTTGGGGCTTTTAGGCATTGATTTTTTGCATGTGTGAGAGGACACGGGGAAACATCAAAGGTGTCTGTCCCTTTGGGTTATGGTCTGGTTCTGTTGGGGTTTGGGAAAGGAGAGTTTGAGGGGGGGGTTTAATATCAGGGTAAGTGTTCTTGTAGTAATAAGTCGAAAATAAGTATGGATGTTTTGTGTGTAGTGGTTGAGTGTTTTGAATATTGGTGAGTGTGTTGCCTGTAGTGGAATTTGTTATCATTCTAACTGCAGCCTTTTGTTGGGGAAATTTGTGGTCGGATGGGTTTAAATTTTTGTTGAGCCCCCCTGCACAAATTCCATAGGGGAGATGGGGAAAAAAAGAGAGGATATAGGGCCGGAGGGCGACTGTGGGCATGTACCTATCTTCGATGATGTAGAGTCCTGGAAATTTTTTAGAAATTTTGGGTTTATTTGTATAAATTTTAGTCTATTTCAAGTGGATTCCTAAGAATTTTCCCCCTGTTGCTTTGTGATAGGTGATCGTTTATCGTTTTGTTAAAAGGGGGCATCTGTAGTTGTTTCCCAAAGAATGAAGCAGGGTTTTTTTCAATGTTTTGAGTAAAAATTTGTTGTCCTCTCCCGGTTTTTTGACAAAATCAAGAGTATAAATAGATTTAAATTTCAAAATATAATTCCCCAATTAAAGTACCAAAAGAATAATAGTAAAAAAAACAAGGGTAATGTTTGGTTATTATATGATAGTAAGATGGTGCGGTACACAGGTACACGGTACACAGGTAAGAGGCACAAAGTGCACAGTACCAGGGACAAAAAAAATATAAAGGTTGGGGGTTTAAAAATACAAATTGGGAAATTTTTGGAACAAAAAGTTATGGGGAAAATAAAAATGTTTTAATGTCAAAAATAAAATTTATGGTATAAAAATGGGTTTTTTAAAAAAAATTTTTGTAAGTAAAAATTGATTAAAAAAGTGAAAAATAAATTTTTTTTCATTCAATATTTCATGGTAGTTATATAAGGTTTATGGGAGTAAAGGTAAAAAGAGTATCTAAAATGTAAATGTGGTATTAAAAAAGGTAAAGGAATTAGACAAGTAATGGTTTTTTAAATTTAAAAATGTTAAAGTAAATTGAAATTATTGAAAAATGAAATTATTAATTTTTGTAAGTAATATCAAATTTATGTATTTAAAAAAATATGGGTGTAAAAATGGACAGAGAAAGATCATTCAGCTAATGTTTAAAGAAACAAAGAAAAAAAGAAAATTAAAAAGGGGACTTATGCTTACTAGTAAAAACACAAAAGAG